>OZ023317.1:51474404-51696904 GCA_964007375.1 Ophion obscuratus
TCCCGCCCTCCCTTCCTCTCTCTCTCTCTCTCTCTCTCTGTCTCTCTCTCTCTCTCTCTCTCTCTCTCTCCCCCTCCCTCTCTCTCTCTCTCTTTCTCTCTCTCTCTCTCTCTCTCTCTCTCTCTCTCTCTCTCTCTCTCTCTCTCTCTCTCTCTCTCTCTCTCTCTCTCTCTCTCCTCTCTCTCTCCTGCGAGAGTTTTGAGCTTCAAGTAGAACAAGCCGATAATAACTACGGCAAAGACATCGAGAGCGAGAAGAGAAAAGCAGAATCCCAAGTTTTGCAGTATGGAGAAAATCCGTCTTGCTTAAATTCACGAGACTGCGAAGAGTTTCTACCGGAGCATATAGGTATGTGCAGACAAGTACGCGCGGCGAGAGCAAAAGGCCCTCGCGCGCGCGACGCTTTTGCCCCGGAGCCATTCGCAAGGAGCGCCGGAAACCGTCCTACCTCTCGGTGCGCACTCCACAGGCCATTTCACGCGGAAGAGATTATCGCGCCGCAGCATCTATTGCCTCGTACGTGATGCAAATCGTGTTCTCGGAATGAAGAGTGAAAAGGCGCTCGAACGCATTGAAGTACAGGACTTAGTCGCCGTTCGAGGCGAAGTGACACAATCTTGGGCAATTTCGGTACCCTGCGGCTATTGCGGGAGTGCTGCCGTCGGTATGGAGACCACCGCAGTACCGCTATCCACCGCCAGATGTCACGGGTATCGCGTCACAGTTATCAACGACCGCGCGCACGATATTTTTCCCAATTTTTCGGAGTTATTTTTTGACCGACTTCAACGGTTCGAGCGCCAAAATGCGTGTTTATATCGTGGCCAGGTAGAGAGACTCTTCGATCGGCGATTAGCTCGACCGGAAGCCCGTCTCCTGAATCTTTTTCCCTCAGTTTTCCGAGCTAAATTGACCTGCATTTTTTCCGCAGACCCACTAATATCCGAAAGTACAGTACTACCTCCCTAAGAGAGCCCTCGCTAAGAGGGAATTTCCCCGCCGTTCCGCTTGAGCGCATTTTATGGCTTCCCCCACCTAGCTCGAGCTGTCCAGTGTACCCGAGGCCTCCCGAGTTTGTCGCGGACAACTCCATAAGAGATCGCGAGCGATTTCAGAAAATCGCACGTCGCACGATTGTCAAATGGATAATATTCCTTTGTATAATAATATATACGTTTAAGCCGTAAAGTCGGAGAAAAAAACATGCACCATAATTAAATTTCAAGTAGTCATTTAATGCAAGTAAAATATATTTTCGATTCAGCCATCCCGTTTTATCTAAAATGAAATATTTATACATATATATACATTGTATATTTCAACTTGAAGTATATACATAAGATAAATTGTTAGTTACATTTTTTTTGTACACTGTACAGTAGAACCTCAATTATCCGAACGATGACTTAGTTTATCCGAACTCTCAATTATCCGAACGTTGGCGCGAAAGATACATTGTTGCTCGCT
Source organism: Ophion obscuratus (assembly GCA_964007375.1). NCBI lineage: Eukaryota > Metazoa > Arthropoda > Insecta > Hymenoptera > Ichneumonidae > Ophion > Ophion obscuratus. The sequence continues at coordinate 51,475,872 of OZ023317.1, forward strand.
GCCACCGCCGTGAGCAACAATGAGCAACCCAACGCAATCTCTCCTTCCCAAACGGCTGCGAGACTTAGCCGCTCAAAAACGCGTTACAGCCGTTCGTCAATTAAAAATGGACGATTTTATTTTTTTTAAATATAAAAAAAGCATTCAACTTTTTTCAGGTATTTCAAATACATTATATATATATATATATATATATATATATATATATTTCAACGTTAACATATATGTCAAATTATAATATATATGTATGTACTGTTTTTATATAAAAAGGTGTTGTTTATGACCTCGTCCCAAAAAACCCACGTTTCGATTATCCGAACTTTTGATTATCCGAACTAGTCTCGGTCCCAATTGGTTCGGATAATCGAGGTTCTACTGTATATGTTCGAGTTTCGATAACGAATATACTACGTATATTTTTGCGAACAATAAGATAATTCAACAATTATTGAAAGTTTTACAAATGTTTCCTTCATATGTGTTATAATATTGCAACAACAAAATATACCAAACAGCAGAATAAAAAAAACGCGAAGAAAAAGAAAGATTTACACATCAATATTCAATGAGATATACTTACGCATGAAACGACGAAACGCCAGTACACTTTCCGCAACTCGTTTACAGTTTTCTCAACACTTTCGTTCGCGCTCTCTTATCGAGTTCGAATGGAGAAACACATACACGCTACCACATGCGCGATTTTCGAGCGCGCTAACCTAGCGGTGGGGGAAGGCTTCGGCGACGAATTTCTCGAGAATTACTTCCCCTAACCGCCCTAGACCGCTCTCTTAGGGAGGTAGTACTGTATAGAGTGCTTCGTAATGACGGGGCCGGGTTAAGATCTCGAACTTTGAATGCTCCGACGGTTTGAAATTCCGAATTTTTATATTACGAAATTCAAGATGGGTGCCGGGTAGAAATTCCGAACTTTGAATGATCAGAACGCTCAAAACTCCGAAAGAATTCTACACGAAAGACCAAAACACCGTAAAAACAATTCGGCTATGGAAGTTTTTAAAGTTTCAAAATTTTTAACGAATCGACGAATTATTTCATGAATTTTTTTACAGAAGTGATTTCTGCGTCATTTTTGAAATTTGTCTAGACAATGTTATATGTTTTACATCGTTTACAGTCAACTGTATGGACTTTCGCCGGCATGATCTTGACGCTGGGGTCGGGTTGAAATTCCGAACTTTGAATGCGTCGACGGTTTAAAATTCCTAATTTTAATGTTCCAAAATTACAAGGTTCGTCAAGATCACGCCAGCAAAAATGATGCAGAACGTATAACATTGTCTAGACAAATTTCAAAATTGACGTAAAATCACTTCTCAATAAAAAAAAAAAACATCTTGAAATAATTCGTCGATTTAATGAAAATTTTGAAACTTTTAAAACTTCCGTAGACGAATTATTTTGACGGTGTTAAGATTTTCGGAGTTTTGTTTTTTTCGTGTAAAATTCTTTCGGAGTTTTGATCTTTCGGGGTAGTATTTTTTTTCGGAGTTTTGAGCTTCCTAATCATTCAAAGTTCGCAATTTCAACCCGGCCCCGTAATGCCTACTGATACACTGAATACAAATAAATGCGATAATAAAAATGGCAATAAAAAACGAACAAACATATAACAAATAATACTGTCACTCTAATAATATTAGTAATAATGATATTGCAAATAAACATAATTGAATGAGAATAATGGTGGTGATAATAATAATAATAAAAAATGATAATTCCAATATTAATAATAAGAATAAGAATAATACAACACACAACAATGTTGGAGGTGGGGAAAAAATGAAATAAGGTGAGCACGTAAAAGGGATCACGTACAATGGAACTATAAAGGTTAATACTAGGTCAAAGCTTCGAATCATTCGATCCAGTTTTTGCGAAAAGTTCGCGGTAACTGACGAAATTACGAGGGTCCCCGTTGGCTAAAAGCATCGAGCTCTTAATATTTTATCGCCGTTTGCCGAGCCCCGTCAATTCAGCAAACGAGCTTTTCAATTTTACCCTACGCGCTGCACATATTTCACCCGCAGGATCATTTGCCCGTGGTAGATCACTCGACGTCGCAGCCTCGACAACTAAAGCTCCTTTACACATCGGGTTAATTTATTTATTCCGTTAGTTGCACATTGGTGATCATCACTTTTAACACATCACACCACGGTAAAAAAAAAAATTTTGTCAGTTTTTTTTTCTTTTTCTGAACACTACATTTGTTAAGAATGCTCTCACCAAATTTTTAAAAGAAATTTGTAATATTGGCGATGATACAGCATTTTATGTGAAATCGTTCGAAATGCACGACCGCGCCGAGCGGCAGATGTGCGGCTTTGAACGCGATTTTCTCGAAACTACGTTTTTCAACTTGGTTGACAACATATTGCAAAAACTATTGATCCGATTTGCATGCGCCAAGTCTTAAACTGTTCGAAAATCCAGTCTCTATGGCACCATGTAGGGATTTTTTTATAAAGGGCCGCCTTGCATTTTTTTTTTTCATGCACGATGCAAATTTTCCACGAAAATCGGAAATAAACTTCGCTGGTCCGCCATTTTTTTAGATATCGAAATTCCCCTACGTGATGCTGTAAACCTATATGTCTAGTTTCTAAATATATTTTTATTTTATTTTTCGAATGAACCGTATGGCTTAATCGCTGTCAACCGCCGAGCAGCAATTTCGTCGGAGTGTCCTCTTGGAAGCGGCGTACACCGCAAACTATACTTTAGATTCGAGTACACAAAATTTGTATACAGTCTTCTATATGTATATATTGACTATGAGTATCAATGAAAAAAAATCCATTCATCGTTTGCTTGAAAATAATTACGAAAAATACACCCTCGTACTGAGCACGAACCGTGGTGCGGTGCCTTAAGCAACTTGTAATACTTTAGGTTTATTTCTTTCCTCGTATACCCTGTAGGGGTGTTGGCATGAGTGGTCCACCCCTTGAAACAGTCTCCCTTGTATCAAACTCAGACCTCGAACTTCACAGTCACTAATACAGTCGGATAACACCAATGACAATGACAACAATAATAACGAAAAATATCGACACTAATAATAATCTATATAAATGAAAGAACATGCCCTGAGTCATTCATCAACGGCGAGCCAAAACCGCTGAAGCTAATTACATGAAATTTGAACAGTGGGTTGCTTCTGTGACGTAAGCACCCACTAAGAAGGGATTTTTCGAAATTCAACCATTAAGGGGAGGTAAAGGGGTTGCGAAGTTTGAATGGGAATTTGAAAAAATTTGGACGGATTTACTTGAAATTTGGGGCAGTATTACGATATCCGGGGCCCCTATTTCTGACCATGTAACTTTATTATTTCGACCAGAATAAGTAAAAATCGATATTCGGTCCGGGTAAAAAGTTATGGAGTTTTAAAGTTTGCAAAAATGCGGTCGAGAATAGTGGACCTGATGACGGGGGAGGGGTCCAGGGCGGGTAGGCTGGCGGGCACGAGGGGCAGAGCCCCAGCGGGAGTGCAGGTTTGCGAGCGGAACCCCCCAACCCCTCCACCAAAAAATTTATCTTTTTTAATGCAATATATGTTTTTTTTTTCTACGAAATTTTTTTTCATTACATTTTTTTTCGTTAAATTAATATTTTTTCATTGAATTATTTTATTTTTTTTCATTAAAAAACGGGTGGGGATCCAAATATCGAAGGACCAAATATAGATCGACAAATATTTCGAAAGGACAGAATTATGAACTCTCAAAATAACGAAGGTTTAATTATTCGAAATGTTATGTTTCGATCGAAGAAAAAATCGAATGACTATAAAGCAAAGCATCATTTATTCGAGAGCTCATTTATTTGAAAACGTATATTCAGATCGTCTGCAATTTGAGACGTACAAATATAGATTGGCACGATCTATAACATCCATATCTCCGAAACAGAAAAAAGCGAGTATCTAATATTCGTAATACCGCCTATAGCGAAAAGCAATATATCGAGACGCAAAATATCGATGGTCCGAAATGGAGAATGCCAAAATGGCGAACATGGTATGGATGCCGTCCCGGCCGACCGCTAACGCTATCTGCCTCGATCACAAGTTTTCGCCATCCGGGCCATTCGACATTTTGACCCTTCGCTATTTTAACCACTCGACTTTTTGGCCGTTCGATTTAATGCTTTCTGTTTTTTGATCCGTCGCTATATTTACAATTCGAAGATTCGTCTTCTCGAATTATTTCGTGTTATTTACATAAGCAATTCGATATTATGTCACTCAATATTTTTTAAATCGGCATTTGTTTTTCGCTATATTTCAACTTCGAGATATTCGTATTCGGAATTTTTATTTACGACTATATAAACCCTCCGAACATTGATCTATCTATATTCAAACATTCGACATTTTTTTATTCGATATTTCAGCCCATCCGAATATTGATCCATCGATATTTCGACTCCCACCCTAAAAAACCTCGTTCCAGTACATTGGTACACAAACTTCAATACTCCATAACTTTTTACCTGAATCGAATATCGATTTTTCCAGTCTTGAAAAAATACTTATTTTGGTATAAATAATAATGATACACTGTCAAAAATCGGGGCCCCGGATTTCGTAATATCCCCAAATTTAGTATTCGTGCTTCTTGACACAAGTTCAACGCCTAAGGGGAGAAAGAGGGTGGCAAAGTTAGCATGCAAAAATAAAAAAATCTGGTCAGAAGAATTACTTGAAACTTAGTATTAGAGCGCTTGAACACAATTGATAAAACGCGTATTTTAGCGCTTTCCGAAATTCAACCCCTAAACGAAAGGGGTGACAAAGGTTGTACGGAGAATTGAAAAAATCGGGTCGAATTTACTTGAAACTTTGTATTACTGCTCCTAGACACAACTAATGCAATTTCAGGGGTTTTGGAAATTCAATCCTTAAGGGGAAAAGGGGGTAGGAAAGTTTGTATGGTGAAATAAACATCTGTTTAGATTTACTTGAAACGCAGTATCAATGCTCTTCAACACTACGTCTTCCAATTAAGGGAGTTCTCTCGCCAGGCTTCAATCCATAAGATTTTCATAATTTTTCTTCAGCTTCACTAATTATATTAATAGTCTCTGTAAAATTTCAGGGTCGTATATCGACCTAATTACAGAGAAAAAAACATTAAAATTGCGTCCTTTTGTGAAGGAATTCCGAGACACCATACAAAAACCCAATTTCCGGTCGTTACAAAAGTGTATCTAATAGTGGGAATCCGTCAGATTCTTAAAAATAATCAGATTTACATACTTGATACTTGTACTAATGCAGTGCACTCAGAAAAAATTACGTTTATTGACCTAATTTTCATGTAATATCAAGTTTAATTTGAACTTCCGGTATTGGATTTATTACCACTTGCTACGATAAAGAGACGTGACAGCGAGGCAACAGCTGACTGTAGTCCTAACCTCATCTCACTCATTCGAATTTCCGCACATATTTCATTTTTAACTGACATATTTCGCTGACACAAATTTTCCACGCTTTTTATCAGTGGTGGCCCGAATACCATGCTTTATTTGTTTCCCTCACCTGACATTGTTTTGACAGATCGACGTTCAAAAGCATGGACGTTAAACTCGCCTGGTTGAGTAAAAGGAGACGGGGATAGAACCAATATTGACAAATATCAAACCTAGAAAACACTGCGCGAATCGTTGGAATAACTACTTTTTCATTTTTCGAATTAAATGTGAACATTAATTAAACAGTTTACACATGGAAAATTTAGCTATTGCGCTTTTTCTTGCATATGTTACAAATATAAATTGTACAAGTCTCAAGTATGATAAGTGGTATGACTAGTGTGAAGCGATAGGACTACCTTAACATTTCAGGAGCTTAAGAAGCGTTCAACACAAGTCTACGCGAGCGAAGCCGCGCGCGGAAAGATAGTATCATATTTTAGGAAATTCCAATAATGGTAAAAGATTTTGCCATGAAATTGGGAATATAGAGTGCAATTATGAATATCCATCTGGTTAAAATTAATTCGAGGCTCTTGATTCAAGGGGCCAGTCCACTTTGGAGCCACGAAAAAGGGCTATTTTCGCGATTTCCTTTTTGAGGATTTTATAAAAGGGGCCATATATTACGTAATCGATTTTTTGCTGATTTTCGACCCCCCCTCCCCTACAATCATCCTATCGTCATTTCCTAATGACCCCCCCCCCTCTCGCAAAACTGACGTCATTACCAGTTTGGCAAAATTAAAACATTTGCAGATTTGAGAAAAATTGGGTAACATTAAAACATTTTGTTATAGAATCATCTTTTATTATTTTGTACTTTGGCAATGTTTATTAATATAATAATATTATTCTTCCCTATTCTTTAGTTTTCTTTGGATAGCTCCCACATTTTGTTATAGAATCATCTTTTATTATTTTGTACTTTGGCAATTTTCATTAATATAATAATATTATTCTTCCCTATTCTTTAGTTTTCTTTGGATAGCTCCCACGGAGTTTTCACCCATTCTTGCAAATCCTGGATCACGGGTAATATCTCCGTATCCTCCCCATATTCATTTTGGCTCGATTCATCCATATAGGGACTTGCAAAATATTTTTCATCACTCATGCGGGGAAACCACTCTAGTTGTACAATATACTATTGTACATTCTGAAGTAACTGGTATCACAAGAATGACGTCAATTTCGAAACGCCCCCCCCCCCCTAATCCATCATTTACCGTCATCCGCAGACGACCCCTCCCCCCCCCAAATTTAGAATGACGTAATATATGGACGGCCCCAAAAATATGAATATAAAATTTGTTGGGCTTGATAAATAAAGTCTTGAAATACATTAAAAAAAAATTTAACTCATTTTTATTCATTTGTAAGTACAAAAAGCATGGTTTAACGTAACGCCTCAAAAATAGGTGGGCTAGGTCTACTAGCCATCACAACTCGGCAACGACTTGTCTGTAACAAAAAAATCAAAGTCCATTAGATTCAGTATGACACCAGCTACAAAATGACCCTCGGATATGAAGTTTTATCAAAAAATAAAAAAATGGCAGATGGAAAACGAAAAAAGTAAAAAAAACGCGTTTTTTTCGCAGTTTTTCGTAAAAAAAAGAGTAAAAATCAAAATTTTTAAACCATCGACGGTCATTTTGTTGCGAATCATGTTTACAATATGTGGTTCGAATTTCAAGAGAATCGGTTTATTAGTTCTAGAGATACGATGAAGCTAGATTCTGAAAAAGTTGTTTCGAAAAAAACGCGTTCGAAGTTTATACTATGAAAAAGTTACCTAAACTCAATCGGCAATTTCTGCACCGAACAAAATCCCTTCTGATTGCTCATCATCGTCGATTTCTTCAAGTCTTGCTTGCTTTCGATTTTTTGAAACTTTCAAAGTGGACTGGCCCCTTAACGATTACAGTAATAATGATAAGGAAAATAATAATAATAGTGATGTGATTAATAATTCTGTGACTTTAGCAATAGGGATAATGATGAGTATTATTGAACACCTAATAATTATAGTAATGATACTAATAATAAAAGCAATAGAAAATATGAAATAATGTAATAAATAATGCTGTCACTCTGATAACGATAATAATGATGATTATGACATAATAAATAATAATATTAGTGATAATAATATTACATTTAGACATAATTAAGTGAGAATAATAACGATAATAAAAATAATAATACTAGTAATGTTTTACTTGAAATAGTCGCATTGAATTCAAATATCACTTCTAACTGATGGAGGATTCATACAAATGCTTCAATCTTCTACAAATCTATTTGAATCTTAGGCTTCAATATTTAAGTTCACGAATAAACTTCGAATGAATCAATGATGAATTCATCATCGATACAAGGCGCAGGACGAATCCACTTGCTCCAAAATGCCGGAAAACGAGCATTGTATATTTTATTAACGGGCTATACCTAGCTCGTGACCGGAAAAAGGAATTTTCGTGATTTATTTCTGGGCAATCGTGTGCAGGTTTGTAATTTATTTATTTTTTTTCTATTAAAAAGCATAGTATTAATTATCCTTTACAATTTTTATATCGAAAAATATTTATAAATGAAACAGATACAATCGTTTGTGCAACCGGCTGTTTAAAGAACGTCACCTGCAGTGCAGCTCGAAAACAAATCATCCGGAATAAATAAATCAAACGCATTGAAATGAATCTGATATTGATTTTCAGAAAAATGGTCACAGTACAAAATGAAAGCATCCATTTGCGGTGAAAAAACGTTCTATTTTCATTAATAAAAAAAACTATTCATAGAAGAAAAAAAATGCATTCGTTCAAGCAGTGCTCTTTTAAATGTAAACGGAGGTTGTAAAATTTGAAGTTCATCGATGCAGTGATTTTTTAGATATCTTGGTCACCGATTTAAAAAAAAGGCATTTTGAGAAAAACGTATTTAAAGTTCGCCGGTCGGCGGAGCCCACCTATAAACGCCCTTAAGGGACTACATCATCCTAGAGGCCCGAAAAAATTGCCAAATTCCATTTTTTTCTTGGGAAACGGCTACTGAAAAAGAATGTTACTTTAAAACAAAAAAATAACCAACAAATACGGAAACAAAACAAAACATGGCCGCCGGCAGATGATGAGATTTTTTCGCGACGTTTGGCGGTGGACATTCCAACATAAAAAAGTTCAAAATTTTAAAACCAAACGGGTAATTCAAATTAACGAAAGTTATTAATTAGAAATATCAACGTTTTATTGCTTCGAAATTGAAAGCTATTTTTTTTAATGATTGCTTTTTTTATAGTGGTGTTCTTTATTCCAAATTATGGTGGGCTGCACCTTTTACAATGCCAACTATTCATAACAGCCTCTTACAGTGAATTTGGTTGGGTGGCTTTTTGATATCATTTTTTCAAAAAATTCTCTAAAATAGAGTGACCCATGCTATGATTTTAAAAACTAATTTCATCGGGGGCTTTTTTTCCTTCAATTTTTTTCGAATTGATCGTATTTCTTAAGTAGATTTCTATAATTTTAATATCCAATAATGCTATCAGTGATTTCCAATTCGGCTTCGACAGGCCTGAAACGGTTTATTTTTAATTCGTGCTGAATTTAACGATTTTTTTTTTAATTCACAATCATTTTTTTGTTCCGTCAAATTCAGCACAAATTAAAAATAGACCGTCCTCAATTTAGAAGCAAAAAAACGTTGACAATGATAGTTAATATTTTTTTCATAATTTTTAACGAAAGTATGCTTCAAAATGAAAAGAAATTAAATAGTGGCATTTGTCGATATCGCAATTAGTTCAGGAGTTATGAGCGTTTGAACGTTTCCAAAACTTCCGAAATCGACATTTTTGGAAAATTATTACTCCTAAAGCAGAAGAGATAAAAATAAAAAAAATCTTGTGGACGTTCCTTTCATGGGGTACAATTTTACAAAAAAAAATCAAGAAAACCAAAAATGGTCGGGGTCACGGGTTAGGTGAAATGGCGTGGAATTGCCCATATATACATATATCAAGCGACTCGAAGTACTCGAAGGGAAAGTAATGTCTTGGAAGATGATCGATGTGCGAATACCCCGTGGATAAGAACGCCGAGAATCGTGTTACGCGATGTGGTAGGGCGAACACGTACAAAGCCCCGAGGCGTTTAAACCCATTTGCAAGAAGCCCGTCGCACATGGGTTTAGGCATCGATTTCGATTCGTCTCCTTATCTGATATACGCGCCACGGCGAGATATATATATCCGTGAGATTCGGACATCCGTCTCGACGTCATTCACCGGCAGGATACGCATGTACATCGACAAATTAAAGGGCCTGCCCAAGCTTGGGGTCCAAAAAACAGGTTGATTATCAATTTTTTTTTTTTCGATGAGAGTATCGGGATTGCGAGGTCGGGATTTTACACACAATTAAAGGAAGGTTCTGCCTTGTTGGGCCAAAAAATGTTCGATTTTTCACCAATTTTTAATGCGAAAAGTATTCAATATAGAATGTTGATATTTGGTATGTTGACTAAGTGGGTCTTTATTGAACATCAAAATATTTTTTAAAGTTTGAAAAATAAAAAATATTGAGCAAGAAACTGCGAAAATTTTTGGGAAAAAAACAAACTTCCTTCCGATCGCTCACTATTTCTTTATTTTTAAATTTTTCTTCTTGAGCGATCAGGCGGAAGTTTGTTTTGTTCCCAAAAATGTTCGCTAATTGCTCACTATTTTTTTTTTCAATTTTTCTTGTTTCTAGGTCAACTTATACACAATATTGTACAAAGTAAAAGTATGTTTGATTTTTTTGCTTTAGATAATCTGTCCGGGACTTAGGACTTCCGCAAGCGAAGAATGTCATCGCCCGTGCACCGACATACGTGTCTCCTCCCACTCCCATCACCATGGTGGTGGGAGTAGGAGGTGTGGCCAGAGTGGGAGGAGTGGCCAAAATATTTTTTTAAGTTTGACAAAAGTCAAACTTTAAAAAATATTTTGATGTTCAATAAAGACAGCTTAGTCAACATACCAAATATCAACATTCTATATTCAATACTTTTCGCATGAAAAATTGGTGAAAAATCGAACATTTTTTGGCCCAACAAGGCAGAACCTTCCCTTGAGGCGAAGTAGAAGATGTGCCACGTGACGTATGAGCGCGAGAGAGATAGCTGAAATTTTCGAACAGAGATTTCTCAGTGATGACTAATATTTAGGGCAATAGGAAATCATCAAGCTCTGCGTCAGGGAATTCTCCAGAGCCTAATGCTTTGTTTTTCCTAAAAAAATGTAACCATCTATGAGAAAATTGGGTTGGAAAATTTGTGAGGTTATGTTGACCTTGTATATGCCCTTAAGGGCATGGCTCACGCGTCCAGTCGGTAAAAATTCTACTGCCAAGTTCTCTCGCAGACGGACCACATTTCGGGCAAACGAAGAGAAAGACGTTGTCCGTCGTTCAACAGAGTGGAAGGTGTTCCTTTTTTTTCCAAAAAATCAACCGTTCAGGAGAACACTGGGAATCTGTACATCAGCCATCTCTCTCGCACTTGTGGCCGCTCGGTCGGTGTGACACATGGCCTTAATACATAATCTTGCCAAGTTTGAGTTTTTTTTTCTTATTGAAAAATATCAATAAACAATGGTGTTATTATTATTTAAACAAATGGCCGCCGTTGCTTGTATGGCCAATCGAAATGAATAATTAAAAAATGTATTGTGCTATAGTCGTAAAACTTGCGTATGAACGGATACTTTTTTGTAATTTTGAAAATTACGAAAATCCTCGAAAAAAAGACAACGTTAAGGGGTTAGGCTTCTGTGAAGACCTGGAAATCAGCGTCACTTAAAAAAATTACTTTTGAATGAATACGTAAAATGATTGTAAAATCGTTTGGAAATTCATTTGTACGTACATTAACATTAAGTTGTGCTCCAAATTTTATCAAAAAATATCAATAACTGAAGAAGTTGTAAACAATCTCGTGAAACACCTCTGAACGTGCGGGGCTCAACGGTGTACATGATTCTGGCAATCCGGTTGATCCGAAACAATAAAAACGAGTTTTTTCTTAAAATAGATAATATTGGCTAAGACTTGACCGACCTTTATTTCTTTATCGTGTTTCAATGATAAAAGAAAAATGTTAGAATATTTTTTCGATCTTTCGGCGAAAAATTACATCATTATTGTTAATAACTAATGAAGAAAAAATGTTACGATGAAAAACGTCGGTCAAGACTAAACTACTATCACTCTGAATAATTATAGCCAATTTCAAATCAATCCCTTTATTAGGCGTCGAGAAATCGTGTACACCGTTTTGAAAAACAGTTTCGAGAAAAATGCATTCAGAGCTTAACTATAAGTTGTATCGTTGTAACCACAAGTTTACCTTTAAGGGACCACACCACTGTGACCCCCTGTTTTTTTGCAAAAAACAGGGGGTCACAGGAAAAAAAATTTCAAGAATTTTTTTTGTGGGAAAAAAAAGAGATATTCGAAAAAAAAAAATTTTTTATTTTGTTCGTTGTTTATTGAAGATACATAAAAAAAAAATTTCAAATTTTTCACGCCTCATGGCGACGCTGGGGAAGCTCCCGCGTCAGGTACTGTTGCCTCTGCAGTGGTTCGCGGCACGCAGCAGAACTCTCTTCAAAGTCGATCTGAAAAAAAATACCGAGTGTTTTCGTTAATAATATGATATTTTGAAGAGAAATACATAGGGATCTGAAAAAATATTGATTTTTAAAAAATAGGCACGCTTTTGAAATTAAAGGACGATTTTCGAGCAAAATTTCTCGTCGAAAATAGGCTATAACTTTTTTTATTATTGAGATATCGAAAAAATCCTATGTACTTCTTTAGATAATCTAGTTTTATTGATGCAGTCCAAATTTGAAGTCGATCGGATAAAAATTGCTCGAGTTCTGCTGCGTCCCGCACTCAAAAAAGTGGTTTTGAGAAAAACGCGTTCAAAGTTTTAGGTTTATTAATTTATGCGATAAATTGGAAAAAAACATTTTTACCTTTAATCAGCGATGCCGGCACCATATAGCTGGCCTTCAAGAAACAAATCATTGTCCCTAGCATCTTTTCTCGAACTTGTAGAGGCTCTTCTTGCCTCTTTTGCAGCGTCTGTGAGCGAGCGCTCCGCCAGCTCGATCCGCGCTGCGTCGGTTTCAACGCAAAAATTGAAACAATTTGGGCCGATAGTTATCCCCAACGTCTCCAAAACTTTCATGAGGCTTCTCACGCCATCATTGAATAATAATACCGCGATATCAGCTGCAATATCGACGATTGACGATTGACGACTTGAAAATTTTTCAATTATCGCCACCTATGGCTTTTTTTCGAAACTATATTTATAACAATAGCCGATTTTTGTGAAGGGAGACAAAAGAATACCTGGGAAAGACCCGCAGGACCTGGGAAAGGCCCGGTATACCTGCCGACCCTGACGCGCGCAGCTGCGCGGGACCCCGAGCGTCACGGAGCGCTGCACCGCTCCACAAAATATTCAATGTCTCCGAAAATAATTATTTTTTCGACCTGGGTCCAACGGCATCTTAATCTTAAATGTATTTTAGATTTTTCTAGATGGTTTTCAAAAAATCGATTTTTTGAAGCCGTCACAGTGGTGTTGTCCCTAAATCTGCTATTCCTGCACCACATATTGGACCTTCCTCTTCAATTTGAGTTTCCTCAAGCGTCTATCGATTTTTTGCAATTTTCTCCTTCATCGTGTGTTTTTTTAAGATTTTTAGCTCATAGTGACTTTATATATTCCTCGTACAAACACACGTAAACATACACCCATAGGAATAAATAAGAATAATGCCTGTAAGGAACATGAAAGAACAGATGAGCCCCCGAGTGGAAGCCGAGCAAAGAAAAGATCCCGTGGCGAGGGGGACGAGGAGGAGGGTGAGGATAAATCGAAGAAGCGGAGAATAGGATTGACCGGCGACTGAACGAGTGGAAACGTAAACCACACACACAGTACGGATGACTGGCAGGAAGCCGAGAAGGAATCAACTGGGTCCGGTTGTGTCTAGGGTTCTCGCGATCTTTTCGACAACTGCAATTCCATTTATATATATATATATATATATACATATATATATATATATATATATATATATGTGTATATATATATATATATATATATATATATATATATATATATATATATATATATATATATAGCACATACGCAGGTGTACACGTACAGGTGTATGCGGAAATGTTCGGCGAGCGTGTGTGTTTCATACTAGGTTGATCGTGGATATTCAAACAACGTACGTCGTTTCACAGGGTCTTGCTTTTTCGCAATAAATCGTTAAAACACTATACAATGAAATTTTATCTTGTTTGAAAAATAATTATGGCCTCTCACGTCTTCGTTGCCCCAGGGCCTCCACATCTTTAAATTCGGCTCTGGACATATATACAGGGTGGATCAATAACTATGAGCACCTTGGATATCTTCGAAACTATAAGGTCCACAGAAATATTTGCTAAAATGAAATTGCACAGTACGAAAGGGGCCATCCGATAGCGATAATAGTTTTTTTTTGCAGGTGGAGGTATTTTGGACATTTGAAGGTCAACTCTATTGTTTGAAATGGATCGGTGTGTTTTTTTCTGTATCATGAAAGAGGAGCTTAAAACGAGTTCAACGACCTAGGACATAAGGTCATTGAAGGTCATAGAAAGTAGAGAAAGGCGATGCCGATACCATCAGTATCAATCCAATGTTGCATTGATACCGATGGTCGTCATTTTGAACACTTACTATAAACGTAGTAATTTTATTTACCACCGAAACTGTAAGTATTATCGCTTTTCTATGAGCTTTAATGAACTTATGTTATAGGTCGTTGAACTCGTTTTAAGCTCCTCTTTCATGCTACAGAAAACATACCGATCCATTTTAAAAAATGGAGTTAACCTTCAAATGTCCGAAGTACCTTCACCAGCAAAAAAAAACTATTATCGCTATCGGATGGCCCCTTTCGTACTGTGCAATTTCATTTCAGCAAATATTTCTGTGAACCTTATAGTTTCGAAGATATCCAAGGTGCTAATAGTTATTGATCCACCCTGTATACAGGGTGAGGCACTAACCGTTGCCACCTTGAATATCTCTGTAATTATCGACGTCACAAAAAAATGTTTGAAACAAAAGTTGTACCGTACGAAAGGGGTCATCAAATGCGACCATTTTTTTAATCTCAGTGGAGGCGCTGTCGCACAGGAACGGTCACCTCGACTTTTTCAAATGGGACGGTACATTTTTTTCAAATATTTTGTAGAGCATCGAAAACTGCATAAAAGACATTTAGGGGTCAAAGTCGTTCAAGGTCATTTAAGATCAAAAAGTGGCATGAAATTTATTTTTATGTGAAATTACCTTCAATCACAGTAGATGTTCAAAGTGATTGCCATTGGAATCAATGCAGTATTGCAATCTCCTCATCACGGATTGTGTAGAATTTCTTATCACTTCGGCACTTATCGAATCACAGGCTCGAAGAATTCTCTCACGCATATCATCCGGCGTAGTTGGACGTTCTTTATAAACAAGATCTTTCAAGTATCTCCACAAGAAAAAGTCCAGAGGCGTCAAGTTTGGCGAGCGAGCTGGCCACGATACAGCTCCTCCGCGTCCAATCCAACGATTTGGAAATCTCTTTTGCAATTTATTTTTTAGCTGTCAGCGAAAAATGTGCCGGGCACCCATCGTGTTGATACCACATTCTGTTTCTTGTTTCTAAAGGTATTTCTTCCAATAACGGACCTAATGTTTCTTGAAGGAATGTGGTGTACTTCCTACCATTGAGATTCCTTTCGATGAAATAAGGGCCTATGATTCTATCCCCAATAATCCCATACCATACATTAACCGACCACCGGTCTTTGGTGTGCAACTTGGCGCAACCAATGTGGATTTTCAGTTGACCACAAATGCATGTTATGCAAGTTAATATTTCCATGATTCGTAAATGTTGCCCCATCAGTAAATAAAATCCGATTAATAAATGAGTGGCGCAATTCAAAATGTCAGGTCATTTTGAGACACCCTGTATACAGGGTGTCCCAGAACTGAATGGGTTCCCCGAAATGAGAGGTTGGAGGTGAAATTCTGAGTCGATTGATATAAGCATGTGTGTGTCTCAGATGAACGCCTGAATTATTATTAATTTTCAAAGGCGGACCAATCAGGTGCGCCCGATGAGCCGGCGAATAGCTCACCGACTTACGCCGACTCATCGGTTGCACCTGATTGGTCCGCCTTTGAAAATTAATAATAATTCAGGCGTTGATCTGAGACCCACACATGCTTATATCAATCGATTCAGAATTTCACCCCCAACCCCTCATTTCAGGGGACGCATTCAGTTCTGGGACACCCTGTATGTAAACAAAAAGGGAAGGAGGGAAGGATATACACACATAAACAAAGAAAGAGCAAGCGGACCTCAAGGTGAGTACCAAACCAAAACGTCTTTTTCTTGCATATACACCAGATATACACTTATAGTTTACAATGGGCAAGATGGAGGGTTTTTTTTCTAAATACTTACAAAAGTTTAGTTCGCGTTGATCCGTTGTTAGAGATGGTTTATTTTTTTACTAAATAGCCAAAAAAGTTGCATCACTCGTAGCGTGAGAACGTCTTGCCTATCGAACCACACGCAAAATTACATGCATTAAACTTTTTTTAATCTCTAGTGTTTTGTGGTTAAAAAATTCCACAAAATTCGCAAAGACGTAGTATAGTCTAGACAATAACATTTATATATTAAAAAATGTTAATCTTGGACTGTGGTTGACGCTCCAACCGCCTTAAAGTTCGCCGGTTCACGGAACCTCAATTTGTTCGCGGAATAAACTCAATTTTGAACGGATCGACGCGAAGTTTTTAGATAATATTTTGGACATGTTATATTTTAATTATCTGTCGTAAACCAAAAATCGATATTTTCAAACATGTCAACTAGGTGTTAGCCCTTAAGGAAGGAGACTGTTCCTGACATCAGCTCAATACGATTATAATGATAATATTTTGCCATTTTTTCCTTCCGACTAAATTTATCTTTCCGATGTGTGCCTTTATACTTATAGTGTAATACAGTTCAATTACATATTACACACTCCACATTGTTTGGACTTACCAATTAACATTTTTTTCTCGTCATTTATACAATTCCAACCTAAACTGTTTATAGTTAAATGTCATCTACTAGCCGGTGTAACCGTCTGGTGCTGAGAACTAAAACTTTCATAGGCGTTTTTCATAGCAGTTGTAAAAAACAATATGAATAAACGAAATATTTCATCTTTCCAGATACACCGCAACACTTTAGGAAATCTATGGTTGGTTCAAACCACGTGACATTAAAAAAATTATAATTCACGGACATTTTTTTCTTATGGAGAATTAATCTTGTTTGGTGTTTTTTAAAATTATTTTTTACAGCAACTCGCTTCAAAAGGTTATATAAAAAAGTGCTTGAGAGAAAGAGAGAGAGAGAGAGAGAGAGAGAGAGAGAGAGAGAGAGAGAGAGAGAAAGCGAGAGCTAGAGAGAAAGAGGTAGTAGCCCAGTAAAAATTTCGAAAGTGAACACTTTTTAGAAATAAATACGCAAAATTGGTCTAAAGGGTAATTATCATGCTGAATCGAATGGCGATAATAATTTTGCAATCAACCCCCGAGAAAATGTTAAAAAATGTTTAAAAATATTAAACACCGTTTAGTTTGGAATCTAATAATTTTATCGAAAAATATGTCAAACAAAATTTGTTTAGGACATAAAAGTACGTGAAAAAGTATTGAACGTTCGTCTTTGTATCTTAAAAAATTAGGGAGAAAAAGACGAATGAAAATTTGCAAGACAAAATCCCTTTGTAGTCGAAGCGCCACTGGGAATGTAAGGGACGCAAGATACTCGTTGGAGCGCGTTGCGCGCATGCGCGACGAAACGAAAGAAAGAACCTCCTATGAGTGCGAACGGCATAGCCATATAGTGCGTCTCTTTCTGACAGTGATCGTCAACCAGAAATTTTGTCAATGTTTCGTCGTCATTTTTCGGAAGGGTCTCACTTGTACAATGTTTATCTCTACAACGCTGCAAGTCCTTTTTTCAACTGTACAATGTCTTATCTCTCATCTGTGCAAACTCGGCAATCCACCAACTCTACAAGAGGGAAGGGTCTCACTTGCACAATGTTTATTTCTACAACGCTGCGAGTCCTTTTTTCAACTGTACAATGACTTATCTCTCATCTGTGCAAACTCGGCAATTGACCAACTGTACAAGAGTCTCAAGTTTGCAATTTTGAATCTCTACAACGATCTAGCCTTATGATCATCTCTACAACGTATTTATTCGGATTTGTATCAACTGCACAACGAGGCATTTGCAATATGCTTCAACTCTACAAAGTATCAACTCTACAAGAACTTTGAATACTCAACGTTCAACTGGGCAATATTGTCAACTCTACAACAGCTGGTATATCAGGTGTATCAATTGAAGAAGAGATATATATTAGCCTATTAACGCCCAAGCGACTATGTGTGAACACTTGAGAGAAAAAGGATGTTTTTTGCAGTCTACGGCAGAAATAATGTCCCCCACTCCAAGTAAAATCGCCCGTTCGTCCGATTTATGGTATCAACTTTGACTTTTGACCCTTCCTAGTGGACGAAAAAGGGGTTTCGACTCGAAAAGCGGGGTAAAATCAAAACATTCGTAATTTTGCCCTATTTCCCTATTTCCCTAGTACCCTATTTCCCTCACTCTGCTCAATAGTGGTTGATTTCAGGTAATTGAAAAAAAAATTGAGTAAGGAACCTTCGAACTCGATTTTCTCAATCTGGCAGCATTCGTCAATCTGAGTAATGTATTTATTCGCATTTTACCTGCAATTGAATAACCTCATAAATAAACAAATATATTAATTTATGAAAGAATAAACAAAGAAAGTTTTTGTTTTTTTCATTCGCATTTTACGTGTAATTCGGCAATGTGGCAAAACGTAGATGATCCGATTACCCGGACAGAGACGAAACACAATGAAACACAATGAGACAAGACGAAACCAAAATGAGTAAGAATACAACGTTTTTTAGCGATTACAAATATTTTTTCATATATTTGTCCACGAATGTTTTGATTTTACCCTGCTTTTCGAGTCAAAACCCCTTTTTCGTCCCTTAGGAAGGGTCAAAAGTCAAAGTTGATACCATAAATCGGAAGAACGGGCGATTTTACTTGGAGTGGGGGACATTATTTCTGCTGTAGACTGTAAAAAACATCCTTTTTCTCTCAAGTGTTCAAACATAGTCGCTTGGGCGTTAATAGACTAATTTATATCTCTTCTTCAATTGATACACCTGACATACCAGCTGTTGTAGAGTTGACAATATTGCCCAGTTGAACGTTGAGTACTCAAAGTTCTTGTAGAGTTGATACTTTGTAGAGTTGAAGCATATTGCAAATGCCTCGTTGTGCAGTTGATACAAATCCGAATTAATACGTTGTAGAGATGATCATAAGGCTAGATCGTTGTAGAGATTCAAAATTGCAAACTTGAGACTCTTGTACAGTTGGTCGATTGCCGAGTTTGCACAGATGAGAGATAAGTCATTGTACAGTTGAAAAAAGGACTTGCAGCGTTGTAGAGATAAACAATGTGCAAGTGAGACCCTTCCCTCTTGTAGAGTTGGTGGATTGCCGAGTTTGCACAGATGAGAGATAAGTCATTGTACAGTTGAAAAAAGGACTTGCAGCGTTGTAGAGATAAACATTGTACAAGTGAGACCCTTCCCATTTTTCGATACTTATACAATAAATAAAAATAAAAAAATCTCTAGAAAGTTAGATTAACTCTTACCAAAGCAATATGTAACAAAGAAAATCCGAAATATATACGAATTTGATATTTTGTCAAACTTCGGGGTTTTCGTCCCCCAAATAGTATTTCGTTTTTTTCTCCCTTATTTTTGAAGATACAAAGATGAACGTTCAATACTTTTTTACGTACTTTTATGTCCCAAACAACTTTTATTTGACATATTTTTCGATAAAATTATCAGGTTCCGGATTAAACGGTTTTTAAACATGTTTTAACATTTCAAAACATTTTCTGGAGGGTTGATTGCAAAATCATTATCGCCATTCGATTCATCGACATCCAATTACCCTGAGACCAATTTTGCGTATTTACATCTAAAAAGTGCTTACTTTCATGCTTATTTCCTGGACTATGGAGCTCTCTCTCTCTCTCTCTCTCTCTCTCTCTCTCTCTCTCTCTCTCTCTCTCTCTCTCTCTCTGCGAATGGTTTTTCGTTTTTTTCTCCCTTATTTTTGAAGATACGAAGATGAACGTTCAATACTTTTTTACGTACTTCAATGTCCCAAACAACTTTTGTTTGACATGTTTTTCGATAAAATGATTAGGTTCCGGATTAAACGGTTTCTAAACATGTTTTAACACTTTAATACATTTTCTCGAGGGTTAATTGCAAAATCATTATCGCCATTTGGTTCAGCGACAACCAATTACCCTATGATCAATTTTGCGTATTTATATCTAAAAAGTGCTAGCTTTCATGCTTATTGTCTGGACTATAGAGAGAGAGAGAGAGAGAGAGAGAGAGAGCTTTCTCTTTCTCTCTCTACCCTCTCTCTCTCTCTCTCTCTAGCTTTTTCATACATCTACACATACGAAAGGACACTCACACCTTCCCGTCCGTTTTCATCGGTACAGCACCATTCGAATACGAGCACGAAATGGAACAGGTACACACGACAGTCCGTGGCTCGATGCTGATCGGAGCTTGACCCGGAGTAGGGCCGGCGCGTCGGCGTACAGGGAATGAAGAGACAAGAGAGGGAGAGAGAGAGAGAGAGAGAGAGAGAGAGAGAGAGAGAGAGAGAGAGAGAGAGAGAGAGAGAGAGAGAGAGAGAGAGAGAGAAAGAGAGAGAGAGAGAGAAAGAGAGAGAGAGAGAGAGAGAGAGAGAGAGAGAGAGAGAGAGAGAGAGAGAGAGAGAGAGACAGGGAGGGAGAGAGAGAGAGAAAATTCGAACGCGCGCGTGGTGGAGACCCGCTCTCGGGTCTGTCGGTACAGGCGGCTATGGTCCCGAAGTCGAGGAAAGCTCCCTGGCAGGGAGCTTTCTGCCCTCCACGGAACGTTTCACCTCGACTGGAGCTCCTTTTCTTTTTAACGTCCCTATATAGCAACGACGATTTTCACGATTTTTACGATCGCGCACAGCCCCGCGCTATGCCCCCCTGCCTCACTTACCCTCGGGACTTTGCGAAGGCGCCTTTTCATTTGCAGGCGTGTGCTCTGCGGCAGCCAAATGGCCACGTGATCGAAATTCACCGGCGCATTCTCGCGATCGGAAAGAAGGGCAGCTCGGAAAAGCGGAAACAATAGGACCACGATTAAATTATAACATTGATCGGGAAATAAAAAACATTGTTAAACTGTTTTTTTTTTCGAAAAAAAATCCGTGCTGAGGTCGACGAAAAAATAAAATAAAAAAATTTAGTCAATCGCAGCCACGCGTACGTAATTAAAAAAAAAAAGTCTGGGCGAAGTTGGCGCGGGACGGCTGGAATTCTAATTTCATCGAGTTCCAAAAGTTTCCACCCTCATATGGTCTAGCTCTCAATGCTTTTGTTTTTTTCGTTTTGGATTTACGTCATTGCCTCGTTCGGTTTCGGTCTTTTTTCGCTCCGTTTTTCAATGCTGCTGCTCCGTTACTCGTACGATCGAGCTTCACAGTGTCAAAAGCAAAACGATGCAATATCTTTTACGTCCGCCACGTTACACGAAATTGCAACCAATAGGGGTAAATTGCCGTTGCAGCGGGCCACGAGCGAAAAGGCTTCCCAATATGTGGCACTTCCTGGCCCCCCGCGATTAGGGGATCTGGACTACTCGTTTACTACAATTTTGCCGCTAGATTCGAGGAGAGGGAGCGCGAAAAAAAAATCGATGCTGCATATCGGGCAATCGACACACTTTCGTTTTCTAGCCGTCGCACACGCTCGGCTGCTCGTTCAATCGATCCGCATATTATTGGCAAGTATGATCGATGGCCACCTTCGTTGCTTCGTTCCGAGGGAAACAGATTTGTCGTGACTGCGAAATAAGCCGTCGCCCTCGTTTGTCTCAATTTAAGCGAATCTGCCAAGCAAATTGTTTTCTTTTTTAACAATGAAAACGTTATACGAACGTCCTAATTTTTTTGAATCATTTTAACATCAAATTGTTCACACAAGTTGTACTGAATTCCCACAATTATGGTATTTTATTCGAACATTTTAAACAATTTGTATTTTATTCAAATAAAATGTAAGTTCGAGACCCATGGTGGGTGAATTTTTGACTACCGTTTAATATCATTCCAATATTGGTACTCCGGAAATAAAATTGGAGATTGATTTCGATTTTTTTTTTTAATTTTATGCATTGACACCTGAGACTTTTGTCGACGATCCAGAAATCAGGCTAGTTTTACAATTAGAAGCTACTAGATTACTAGTAGCTTGTAATTACTAGAAGGTTACTAAATTTGCGTAATTTTAGCGATTAGTATTTATTAGATTAATCCTTCAATATTATTGAAGATTGTTGTATTTGTAGTATCTCGAAGTTCCTAGATCACTGTATTTCTGGTAATTATAAATTATTTAATTAGGCTTTTCCGATAACAAGACGTTACGGAATTAAGGGGCCAGTCCACTTTGGAGCCACGAAAAAAGGCTATTTTCGCGATTTTTTTAAAAGGATTTTATAAAACATTTGAATATAAAAGTTATTGGGCTTGATGAATAAAGTCTTGAAATACATTTAAAAAAATTTAATTTATTTTTATTCATTTTTAAGTACAAAAACTATAGTTCAACGTAACGCCTCAAAAATAGGTGGGCTAGGTAGGTCGATCACAACTCGGCAACGGCTTGTCTGAAACAAAAAAAATCAAAGTCCATTAGTTTCAGTATGACACCAGCTACAAAATGACCGTCGGATATAAAGTTTTATAAAAAAATGAAAAAATGGCAGATGAAAAACGAAAAAAGTAAAAAAATGCGTTTTTTCGAAGTTTTTCGCAAAAAAAAGGATTAAAAATCAAAATGTTAAAACCATCAAGGGTCATTTTGTTGCGAATCATGTTTACAATATGTGGTTCAAATTTCAAGAGAATCGGTTTATCAGTTTTAGAGATACGATGGAGCTAGATTTTGAAAACGTTGTTTCGCGAAAAGTTTGAAGTTTATACTATGATAAACTCTTACCTAAACTCAATCGGTAATTCCTGCACCGTACAAAATCCCTTCTGATTGCTCATCATCGTCGATTTCTTCAAGTCTTGCTTGCTTTCGATTTTTTGAAATTTTCAAAATGGACTCGCCCCTTAACTTACTTCCCGTAACCGGAAGTTAGCGGACTAGGGAATTTTCGTAACTGCTGGATCAGGGGATGGTGTGCATCTCGATTAATTAGGTAACTAGACGTTACCCGGAATGGGCATTTCTAGGAAGTAGAAGTTACTCAAATAGGACACTTGTAACAAGAAGTTACTAGACTAGGGATTTTCTACTGATTACTGGATCACTGGATCGCATGCATCTAGATTCGTTTTATTGGGTCAACTAGGTCTAACAAGGTAACTTGAAGATACTACGCTGGGGAATTTCTAATAATCAAAAGATACCAAAGTAGGATATGTCTCAGAGCGAAAAAATCACTGGACAGAGACATGTTTCGCAACAAGAAGTAACTAAATCACGAAGTTTGTTGCCACCAGAAGTAACTAGATCACGAAATTTCTAGTAACTATCTTACTTCAAATGCGTACTATGAAAACAAGATAACTGTAAGTGACTAGATTGGGGCATTTCTAGTAACTATAAGTCGCCAGATTAGGCCCTTTGTAGTAACTACAAGTCACTAGATTAGGGCTCTTCTACTAACTACAATTCACTAGATTAGGATTCTTCTAGTAACTACAAGACACTAGATTAGGGTTCTTCTAGTAACTACAAGTCACTAGAATAGGGCTCTTCTAGTAACTACAAGTCACTAGATCAGGGATCTGATATTAACTACAGGTCACTAGATTAGGGCTCTTCTAGTAACTACAAGTCACTAGATTAAGGTCATTCTAGTAACTATAAGTCACTAGATCATGGTCCCTCTGGTAACCACAAGTCACTAAATTAAAGTACATCAAATAACTATAAATCACTAGATTAGGACGCATCTGGTAA
Source organism: Ophion obscuratus (assembly GCA_964007375.1). Lineage (NCBI taxonomy): Eukaryota > Metazoa > Arthropoda > Insecta > Hymenoptera > Ichneumonidae > Ophion > Ophion obscuratus. The sequence continues at coordinate 51,499,679 of OZ023317.1, forward strand.
CTACAAGTCACTAGATTAGGACTCTTCTAGTAACTACAAGTCACGTGACTAGGTGTCTTCTATTAACGACAAGTCACTAGATTAGGGCTCTTCTACTAACTACAATTCACTAGATTAGGATTCTTCTAGTAACTACAAGACACTAGATTAGGGTTCTTCTAGTAACTACAAGTCACTAGAATAGGGCTCTTCTAGTAACTACAAGTCACTAGATTAGGGATCTTCTATTAACTACAGGTCACTAGATTGGGGCCCTTCAAGTAACTATAAGTCACTATATTGGAATATTTCTGGTGACTAGTCATTAAGAGCTCTATCATATTGCTGGCAACTTCTTGTTAGGGACTGGACCATTTCTCTTTTACGTAGTAACTGGTAACGTCGAGTAGCCGTCGTGACCGCGCCATGACGGTTCGTCCGTATCATTCCTCGTTGGGCGAGCACTCGTGACGGCCTCCAGGGTCCCAATTATCAATGCGCGAGAATCCAGACGATGAATAATATTCGTTGGTTCAGCTGGCGATATTGGATTCAGCGGTCACCGGAGCTTTTGCTTCGGGAGACCGGAAAGGCAAATATACCGTTGGTCCTAAACAAACCCGGAAAGCTCGGGGTACGGTGCTCATTGTAAAACGGCCCCGTCTTTTCGACACTCGAGTCGTAAATGAATCCGTGCGGGGTTTCGAAGCCTCGGGAAAGTCGTCGCGGCCGGGTCCATGAAGCACGGAACCTACAAAGGTATTGCGAGGCGAGGCCTGATCGTTCGAGAGTCCGTAATGAATTACGCAATATGGGCTACTTCACTTGCCATATTGCGAGTGTTATACGCTCGAGGTGGCTCGCCACCGTATAAATTTCAGCTCGCAGCGGAACCGCCACGGCTGTCGTCCCAGACGAAATTACCGTGGCTGATTTTTCCGGCAAATAGAACGGACTGCCGGAGACGCGGTACTTACCTTGAGAGTCGCGAGATTAACCTTCGCCGTATATCGCGCCGCACTTGTAGACCTCGCGCTCTTCATCGTCCAATGCAAGGAAAAAAAGGCCAAAAAGAACGGCAATTTTCGAAGTATCATGTAGTTGTGGGCGACTTTTTTATCGTTTCAACTTTTCCGGAATAAATCGAAGGAAATTGGTGCTGGAAAAAATCTGCAAATATATATTCGTGAAGAAAATTCAATGGAAGGAAAAAAGGAATGGATTTGTTTGGCTTTTATATCTGGTGAAAAAAGGTGTGGAAAAATGTTCCCGAATAATATGGCTCTCGAACAAACATTTCTGAGAATGAAAAAAAAAACGAATTTGACATTTTCCGGTGGAAAATTGAGAAAGACAATAAACTCGGTGGGGTTTGTTTGGGTTTTAACCCTCGAAAAAAAATCCTGACCATAGAAATTTCCGGATGAAAGTTGCTCCCTTACAGAAAAGTTCCCCATACAAAATTCTCCGGGTGTTGGAAAAAAGGATGAATTTGTTTGATTTCACCCTCGGGATTTTTCCACCCCAGGAACCAAGTATACAAAAATATATCCCCAAATAAAAAGGCTCCGAAAAAATTCCAAAAAAAAAGAACAACGAATTTTGCATGATATTCGGCTTCAATCGACAGACTTTCGACAATCGTTGCTCCATCGATAATGCAAGTAATGAATAAACCTAGAACGTAACTAGATTTGATCTGCTCTCGCATACTGCTTTTGCGAACTGCTCTTGCATATACTGCTTTTGCATACTTGCTCTTGCAAACTGCTCATAGAAATCACTGAAAATTAAGCAAATTTCAAGCAATTTCTCATAAAATTCACTGAAAATACAACGAACCCAAACCTACCCACAAAAACCGAAAATTGCACTTAAGGGGATATACCAGTGTGAACACTGAAAATCTGGGCGATTTTCAGGATTTTATTGGAAGAAAAGTACTCAATTAAATAATACGGAAAATTCAATATATTTGGCTATATTTGACCTATATTACAGAATTTTTTCATAGAAAAATATTGAGATCCAAACGACTTAAGCGCTGCATTCGGAGGCGCCAAAAAAAATTTTCCTCCACTGCCTACATGATTCCAGCCGATCGAGTAGCTGAAACCGAAAAAGGACAAAAATGTCGTTAAACTGGAAGGTATTCCCTGTACAATGACGTAGGATTTTCGAAAAATATCAAAATCTAACAAAATGGCGTAGTTATGAAAAAAGGCTGTTTTCTTGCCTACAAAATGATCGTTTTTTTCAAAGCCAAATCGTCAATTTGCATCCAATGAAAAAAATCCCACGTCATTGTAGAGTAAATATATTCAAGAATACTCAGTTCAAATTTCAAGTCGATCGGATAAATGCTCTTTGAGTTACAATGTCAGCAAATTTGAAAAATCTCATTTCGAGAAAGACGCCTTTAAAATTTTAACTATCGATTTTTGCAAGATAAAATGATATTGATATAAATGATATAAATCATAATGATATTCTTGAAAGTATAAACTGTCGAAAAAGGCAAAAAAATCGATTTTTTGAAAGTGTCACACTGATATAGCCTCTTAAAATAAAGCAAACCCAAACAAACACGAATGGATTAAAAACGAACCCAAAAAAACTACGAGTTCATAGAATTCAATGAAAAGAAAACAAACCCAAACAAACTTCGAACAATTGCTCATAGAATTCAATGAAAAGAAAACAAACCCAAACAAACTTCGAACAATTGCTCATAGAATTCACTGAAAATAAAACAAACCCAAATAAACTTCGAACAATTTCTCATAGAATTCATTGAAAATAAAACAAACCCAAACCAACCCAAGCAAACTACGAACAACTGAAAATTAAACAAACTTCAAACATATTCTCATAAAATTCACTGAAAATTAAACAAACCCAAACACCTTCAAACAAACTGCAAGCCACTGTACATAGAGTTCACTAAAAAAAAACTAACCCGACCAAACTTCGTAAAATTGCTCCTAGAATTTACTACAAATAGAACAAACCCAAAACCAAACAAATCCAACCAAACGACGAACTCAAAGAATTCACCGAAGAATAAAGCAAACTCAAACAAACGTCTAAAAAAGGTCTCATACAACCTCCAAACAAAAAGTGTACCTCGACTCAACGTCATTCGTACCCAAACCTAAGCATCCAGAAACCATTCCCATTTCCCGTCCGGAGTTCTGAATACCGAAAAAAAAAACAAAAATCTCCCCGCTCTGAACACGCGTGTACGTTTTTTTCTCCGAATGTTCGGTCAGAAGTGAAATTAAGTAAATTCCGAGCGGGGGTAAAAAAACGTCGGTGCGCCCTCGTGTTCGTCGTCTTGCGCGGACGTCCCCTGCCCCGGGGCCAAAAACCGTTCCGGTCGACGTGAAATGCCCCATACACCCACACACACCCACACAGAGGCGAATGCGTGCGGTGTGTGTATACGTGTGTGAAATAGCTCTGGGGGTGGCTCTTGGGGAGCTCGAGAGTGCGAGGCCCGTGTGGTACACGCGCCGGGGGTCTGGGTTTGGCCGGGTCGCGCGGGTGCTTGCGCAGAGCATCGTCACAACCACCACCATCGCGACCACCACCATCACAGCCCTATCCCATCGTCCACCAACACTGCTGGCAAGGAAGCAGAGCCATAGGCAGGCAAGCAAGCAGCCACCGGGCTTGCGAGCAGCAAAATTTGCCCCCCACCCCCCACCCTTCACCCTTCCCCCTCCCCCACAGAGCCAGGGGAGGGATGGAGTGAGCGGCAGAGGGAGAGGAGGAGCGGAAGGGGCAAGTGAAAGAGAGAGAGAAGGCCGTAGAAAGTCCTACTCCCTTTCTGCTCCTGCCAAGCCTGCCCCTAACTCACCCCGTCGTGCCGCCACCCCCGGGTGCCCGGCCGAGCTTGCAGAGTACTCTCTACTTTCGTACAGTGAGCGTTGCTCTCGTGCGCTCCGAGCTCGCCAACCTCCCGAGTCTAGTCGCGCGTATACGCTTCGCTCTAGAAAACGGCCTTGAAGAAAAAAACAAACAAAAAAAGAACACTTCACCCTCGTCCTTTCGTCATCACGAGTCTGGTTGTCGCGATCGCGCCGGAGGATCCCCCGACCTGGACGACGGGGCTGGAGCACCTCCGAAGATCGTGCTCGAAGGCTCCGTGGCCAAAGCGACGGCGGAGCTCAGAGGGATGAAAATCATGCGTCTCGAGACGATTTTTAAGGTGGTGCGACGATGAAGGACTGCCAGCGTCACTGACCTCGGACAGCACGATCGGAACTCAGGATCCCCTTCGTTGCTCTTTTAGTCTCTCCCTCACTCTGTCTCTCTTTGTCTTTCTCTCTCTCTCTCTCTCCTGAAAACTACCCTCGCACGGTTTCTTCTCCCAATCCTCGAGGAGCATCGAAGGGTACTGCTGCATCCGAAATTTCACGCGTCCCGTTATCACGTACACGTTATCGGGAGCGAAACGTCGGGAGCTGCGGTGGGTGCGCGCGCGTTTTCCCGTGTTGTCCTCCAAAACATTGGGCCGACTGAGACAGCGAGGCCAAGCGGAAAGTCCAGCATTGGTAACAATGCGAATGATGCCTGAACCTGTCGGCGCTGAGGCTCCAGTGGTGCTATCGTCAGCTTTGGCTGATCGAGTGAAATCGTGAACAGTGCTTTTTATCGAGAACACAATCGAGACGGGTCATCACTTCGGCGAAATCCGACGACGTTGATTGTTTTTTTTTTTTTTTTTTGGTTTTTGGCTACGACTCGGGACTACGACTCGAGATTTTTTTCGATTTAAAAAAAATCGTTTTTCGGACTTGTCTGTAGACCTGGTTTGTTTGCTTTGCGTTTTGTTATCGGTGGTGGCGAGTGTCGAGGGCCAATATATATATACGTGCGAGACATTTAACGTTGCCGATCATTGGACATGTAAGTAAACGTGTATGGGTATGGGTATGGATACACGGGTGGAATTTATTCCACCCGTGTATCCATATTTTTCATTTAACCGTTCCAATTTTTCATTTAACGATCATTTTTACGTTATTCACGTATATTTTATATTCTTATCAAAGTAGGCTTATTGAGGCAAATGTTAAGTAGAAACATGATGGATTGAAATAAAAAGTATCAATTCGGCGTAGCAGAATATACATTTTCTGCGTAAATATCAAAAAAGCTATTTTCTATTTAAAATGTCCAGAATTAATTCCAGTATGTATATATGAATGTATATATTTCTGTAGATTTTTTTTTTCATTCGTGGAATAGAAATTGGTAGTCGACATTAAAAAAGAATGCTCTGATAGAAAAAAGAATGAAACAAAATGTTTGTATTGCACTATTCGATACCTCAAACTTTTTTCACGATTGGAAAAAAAAACTTAATCGTCTTTTTTCTTGTTACTTGAAAACTTCGTGATTTCATATTTTTAAATAAAATTTCAACTGATGTGTCAATTTTTTAGCGTTTTGATAGATGGCGATCCCACACATACGTATTAAAATATATATATTTATATACAGCTACAAAATAAAATAGTAGGCGAAGATATTTTTGGTTTTTTTTTTAATTATTCTAGCTGGTCGTGCGAGTCATTTATTTTAACGAATATATATATATATATATATATATATATATATATATATATATATATATAAGCGGGTGATAAATGTATACAATGTACAATATAAAATGTCAACAATTTTTAAGAATTATTTAGAAGAGTAAATTTCTTTACAACAAATTATTTTAGCAAAGCGCGGTATGCAAATATATATATATATACAGAAGTGGGCAAAAAATGTTTTCCCACACCTGACTCTGCTAATATAGTTTTAAAGAAAACAAAAAAGTGAAATCGCTTTTCTAATTAATTCTTGAAAATAAATACCTATATTCGTGTATTATTTATCATGTTCAAAGAAGCGACATTTTCTGAAGAACTATTTAGAAAAGCGATTTTATTTTCCTTTTAATTACTTTAGCAAAGCGAGGTATGCACATACATTTTTCACCCACTTATGTGTATATATAGAAATACAGAAGTGAGTAGAAAGTGTATTTGCACACCTGGCTTTGCTAAAAGAGTTATAAAAAAAAAACAAAAAAGAAAAATCGCCTTTATACATAATTTTTGGAAAAATATATATAACTAGCGAATTATTTTCAGAGAAGCGACGATTTTTAGGAATTATTTAGAAGAGCGATTTTCTCTTTCTCTGTACTTTAGCAAACCGAGGTGTGCAAGTACACTTTTGCACACCGGTTTACATACAGTGCCGGTCGAAAATTTTCAATTACTTTGAATAATTGCTAAATCAAATTAAAATAATATAATTAATTTTAAATGACTATATAGTATCTTCGTAAAATTAAAAAATATAATTACATTATCCTAATATAATTTTGCAAGTATTCAAAGTGATCGAAAACTTTGGACACTTTATCCATAAGTGGGTAAAAAATGTATTCGCACACCTCGATTCGCAAAAATGATTGTCCACAAAAACAACTCGCTTTTCTCAATGATTCTTTTAAATTGTTCGTCTTCTAATATAATGATGGTAAAAAATATATATATCAATTTTTCCTCCCGTCATTTTATGATGTAGCTTATTTAAAATTCCAAGGTTTAATTAATTTTAACGTGAATCCCTTGAGAACACGTACAAAGTAAGCACCGCGTGCAAATCTCTTCTTTTTTTTATCGACATTATATTTGCAGATTCGTGTAGCGTGTAATTATCGTCGCACGTTTTTGTTTCGTCGATTCTTGTGTATGTGGGTGGTGGAGGGGAAGAGGCATGAATTCTTGAAGGGATTATCTATGCGAGATGCGGATAAGGGGGTTAAAGGTTCGATGATGCGAGGAATTGGGCCTTGAAGCGTATTAATCAAACTCAAAGTTGCGAACTCGCGGGGCAAGAGGGAGAGAGAGGGAGAGAGAGAGAGAGAGAGAGAGAGAGAAAGGGCTGGGGGCAGAATTGAACTCATGGGGACAGGGGAAACAGTAAATTTGAGATGCATGCTTGAACTCCCTCACTCCCCCAATTTTACAGGCTCCGCTATATCGACCGAGCCAACATAGCCTTGATAAGGCCAAATGAAATAATGGATGAGCCGAAAAGTGGCGAGAGAAAAGGGCCCTCGTCTATATATATACGTGAAGTACGTGGCAACGTGCACGAAAAAAAGAAGAAAAAGAACAAAAAACAGTGTCCCAAAGGGGCTCCTAACGAGACACTGTAGGAAATCTTGATCGAACGACTTTTAACGGACTTCTCGACGGAAATGGCCCCTGGCCTTTTTTTCTTCTGCCTTTACGTGCATCCGTAAAAGGGCAAATTGAGGGAAATCCTGGATATTCTATTCCATCAGCTTGTAAAAAGGACGATGCGTATTTTAACTGCCACTTTAAGGGGGTGATTCTTTTATAAGTGCAGATAAAAAGGCATATATCGATTTTCGTTTATTCCTAATTAAACGCTGAACGTACACGATCTTTGTCACTTTGATTACGATTTTTTTCCCACACATCTGATAAAACGGTACCGAAAAAAGTACCATTTATCTTCGAACGATTGCCACTCTTTGGATTTTCGTTCGTCAAATTTCTCGAATTATTTTTGTATGCCAAATCAGATCGCTCTGAGTAGTGAAAGTATTCAATAGGCCTGACTTTTCAGGTACCGAAGAATTTTCGAAAAATCACTCTTTTAACATCTCAGCGGATTAGCCGACGTTCGTTGGACGATGGATCGATGGTCCATTAGATTCGAAAATATTTTACAGATAGCCGGACTATCTGAGGTTTTGGAAGCTATTGAACATTTCCAGAGTAACTGCGGTTCCTTTAAATTGGCACAGTTACCGCTAACCGTATAATATAAGTAAGTCTGTCAAAGTTCCTACTGTACTTACTTTCTATAGTTATTGTACTAGTTCACTTACTTTTTATAGTTACTATTAGCTACATAATGTAACTACATAATGTAACTTTTCCATTCTTACCGTTACACTTATTTGCTATAGTTGTCATTAAACTTACTTGCTACAGTTGCCATCAACTAGTTATGATTGTCATTAACCATTGCTATAGTTGCCATTAACGCTTGCCATAATTCCTATCAACTAATGCTATAATTGCAATTAACTCTTGCTAATTGCCACTAACTATTAACTATTCACTGCAACGATATTTTTCATACTTACCATGCTGTAATTGCCATTAACTCTTGCTAATTGCCACTAACTATTGACTATTCACTGAAAATATATTTTCCATACTTACCATGCTATAATTGTCATTAACTCATGCTATAGTTGCACATTAACTGTTGCTAATTGCCACTAACTATTAACTACTTGCCATTAACTCTTACTAATTGCCACTAACCATTAACTATTCACTGTAACGATATTTTCCATGCTCACCGTTACACTTGCTATAATTGCCATTGACTTGGGCCATTAACTCTTGCTATTAACTCTTGCTACAGCTGCCATCAACTTGTTTTAATTGCCATTGACTCATGCTATAACTGTTGCTATAATTGCCACTAACTATAATTGCCACTAACTATAATTGCCACTAAGTATACACTGTTGCTATAATTGCCACTAACTATAATTGTCACTAACTACTAACTCTACACTGTTGCTATAATTGCCACTAACTACTAACTATACACTATCTTTTCCATAGTTACCATTGCACTTAATCGGTATAATTTCCGTCAACTTCTTTTACGTGTCATACACTCTTGCTGTAATTGCCATTAACTCCTTCAATAATTGCCACGAACTGTGAACAATATGATGTAACTACAATTTTTATACTTACCATTACACTTACAAGGAACATCCTTCAGGTGACACCCTTCGATTTTTTTGAAATTTAGATATGTTATAAAGCACCGAAAAATAAGCGATAGGTATTTTTTTTGTCATCGGCGAAAAAACGGTTTTAAGGGGTGAAACCACCCCTCGAAAAAAGGCATCTCTAGGGGTAATATAGCAGTTTTACACACAAGAAGTCCACCGATTTTAATGAAACAAAAACGAAAATTCTCCTAATCCGAAACAATGAAAAATCCACTATAGTGACATTGCAAAAAAAATTAAGGGGTGAACCACCCCTATATTAAGGGGTGGTTTCACCACTTGAAACCGTTTTTCCGCCGATAAAAAAAAATACGTATCGCTTACTTTTCGGTGCTTTATAACATATCCAAATTTCAACAAAATCGAAGGGTGTCACCTGAGGGATGTTCCTTGTTAGTCGCGATAATTGCCACTAACTCTTAATTATACAGCATACCTACATTTTCCATAGTTACCATTATCGTTGGTATAATTGCTACCAACTTATTATAATTGCCATTAACTCTTGTTATAATTGCTATTAACTCTTGTTATAATTGCTATTAACTCTTGCTAAAATTGCTATTAACTCCAGCAATAATTGCCACCAACTATCAACTATACGCCGTAACTATATTCTCTATAGTGACCATTAAACTTGCTCTCAATAATTGCCGTCAACTCTGCAATGTAATTTTAGTTCTATTATTATACGCAAATTACAGTAACTTTTTTTTACCCATGTCCTGACACCAAGCGAATTGAAAAAATTACTTCCCAGATAATTTAAACCCTTCGTTTTTCCCACAATAGTATCAGCAAAAAATGAAATACTTCCCACATCAACAGGATTATAATTCTACCGTTAAACGTATTCCAAGACTTTAATTTTCACTCCAAATATTTTGACCGCTGTCAGAACAACGGCGATTTTTTTTCACAACGTTCCTCACAAAAATCTCCCTCTTCTCTCTGCTTTGGAAAATAAACGAAACGAGCAAAACACCCAAAATACCGCAGACTGCAAAGTAAAGTAAAATTCTTCCTCTCCGAATTCTTGCTCTCTGGGTTTCTCTCTTCAAGCGGCAGTTCGCGATTCAACGGCGAGTATGAAAACTTGCCCGTTGCCAAAAATCGTTCAATTTCCATGCGGATTTCCCCATATCTTTGCATACACGTACGAACTGATCATACACGCGCGCACATATGGGAAAATGTAATTTCGGAGACACTCGACTTCGAGGACAACGTAAATGTCTCGCCGCTTCGAACAACGCGTGATTTCGGAGCCACTTGACTTCGAGGAGTCCATAAGCCCTGTCTTCGAAATCAACATTCGACAAACTCAAAGACCCCAATGTACCAGTCATTTCAAGGACCTGCCAGTCCCCAAAATCAACAATCGGTAAAAAAAATGCCGCCTCGTCACGAATAAAGCTGGATATGCTGACATACATATATATACGTATATGTGTATACTTATATGCACTTTTCGTTTTTCCCATTCCCCGCTCTACCTCGTCGTGTGCTCCACTGTTGAAGCCGTTGATGCAGAAGAGGTACAAGCTCCGCAAGGAGAAACGAGTTATTCCGGTACACTCGTCTCGTCCAAATCGATCAGACCCTTTCCAACCCATGGCTTGGATGCAACGACGGAATAGCATGGTGGGACGAAAGCTGGAGGGGGGCAACGATAGAACGTGTCGTAGTTGTGGGAGACCCGGGAAGGGGAAGACCAAATTCATTCTGTTTCAATGCATCCTTGGCAAAGCTCGAATCTCTTCTCTCTTTCCCTCTATCTCTCTCTCTCTCTCTCTCGCTCTCTCTCTACCACCCTCCCAGCCTCTCTCTCTCTCTTGTTCCTATCTTTTATTTCCTTTCTTTTATCATGCCTCTCCGATTCTACGATCCCTCGGAGTGTACCCCCTTATCGTACAGGGAGAACGAGGAATCGTCAGTGTACTATTCGGGACCGCGGAATTTCGATTCTTTGTGATTTAATATGGGAAGCAAACAAGCGTATATATTCTTGTCCTCATCTCGAAACAACGACGCGGGGGAGGGAGAGGGGCGGAGATCTTTAACTTTCATTCACTCAAAATGAACCGCATTTCTATTATTCTCTCTCTCTCTCTCGCTCTCTCTCTCTCTCTCTCTCTCTCTCTCTCTCTCTCTCTCTCTCTCTCTCTCTCTCTCTCTCTCTCTCTCTCTCTCTCTCTCTCTCTCTCTCTCTCTCTCTCTCTCTCACTCTCTCTCTCCCTGTATTCTATTCTCATTCTATTATTCGAGATTCTATTATTATTTTTATCTCAAGTTTTAGTTTTTAGGCTTAGTTTCTAGCTTTAGTTTTAACTCTCAATTTCAGTTTTACTCTAGTCTTTTTTCAGTTTTAGTTAGTTCTAGTTTCAGTTTGAGTCTTAGTATAAATTAAATTATATCCTACTTGTCATAATTCTGAGCTAAATTAGAGTATATTTAACGGATTACACCTAGCTCGTAGCGAGGGAAAAGAGGAATTTTCGTAACTTTTTACTGCTCAACCGTGTGCGGGTTTAAAATTTTTTTTATATGGATGAGTATGGTTTAAGGTAGTACGAGCGCGCAATCTTGATTTTTATAGATTTTGTTCAAATTTCAACCAGACATTGTTCATATCATTATGCATGTGTGAGTGAAATTTCAGAACAGTCGACTATTTAGATCGGGAGATAATGGGTTTTTAAATTGCAACTTTTAACACAGAAGGGTCTGCATTGAAATTTAGACAGAATAATTATGCGTAAAAAATGTTTGTCCCCTATAATAAGAAGACACATATAGCAACACCGCAGAACAGTATTGTTCAGTATTTTGAGAAAAAAATTATTACCATGTTCCCAAAGTTAAACATGTTGTCATAGAAAAATATTTGCATGACAAATATTAATATTTTATATTGTTTGTGTTATCTTCATTAATAAATAAAAGTGTTGGTTCATTCATAACTGATGAAAAACTTTGTTCGATTAAAAATTACGTCTTCTTATTGTAGAGGCAAAACATTTTTTACGGAAAATTATACTGTCCAAATGTCAATGCAGACCCTGCAGTGTTAAAAGTTGCAATTTTAAAACCCATCATCTCCCAATCTAAATAGTCGTCTGATCTGAAATTTCACTCAAACATGCACAATCATATGAACAATGTCTGGTTAAAATTTGAACAAAATCTACAGAAATCAAGATTGCCCGCTCGTACTACCTTAAAGTATATTTCACAATTTTTGTATCGAATGATATTTTTAAATGCGGTAGAAAAGCGTCTTCCACGGTGACCACTGGTGCTCGGAAACAAATCATCCGAAATAACAAAAATCAAACGCATTTAGTTTTTGCATGAAATTATCCACTGCTTACCCGATCTTGCGATGCCCGATTTTGAAAAAGTCACTTTGACAAAATATTTCCTCAATTTTGAGCGGACCTACTTAAAAATTTGCGGCTAATAGTCTTTTCAAAGTTATATTTTACGAATCCGTGAAAAACGAAAATCGACATTCCGAAAAACATAAACTGGGTGCAAGGCAAAAACATAAACTGGTTGCAACATTGTATACCGCGGCTTATAAAATCCATGTAGAATTTCCGCAGGGTGCTCTTAGGAGGCTATATCCGCAGAGCACGAAATAAACGAAGGTTCTCTCCCTCCCACTCTCCCAGACGACTCTACCGTACTCGTTTCATCGAATTACATACTCGTAAAGCTCCGCGGCTCGTAGCTCATCTCTTCGTCGTTTTCTTCGTCCCTCTGCTGTTCTTTTTTCTTCGTCATCGTACATATCCATATATATATATGAAAAAGAATGGAAAACTCGGTACACGAAACGCGTGTGTGTGCCAAGCAACGAAACAAATTGTTTCCTTGGCTAAATCGCAGCCGTACATCATTCCTGGCAATTTATATACATACATATACATATACGCGTACATAAAGATGGATAGATGGATAGATCCATTTCTTATACATGTGGATAGAGAAATGGATACATTTCCACCAGATGAGGCATGAACATGGCGAGTGTGCGCAGGATATAACATGCAACAAGGGGATTTAGATGAACACGTGTTATAACACAATCCTGTGTTGCGGTTAAACAGTCCACCATATAGATATATGCGTATATACAGTACATATATGTATACATACATACATTTACATGTTCAAATGAAGGCATACTCATGTATGTGTGAATGTGGATACGTATACCGGGAAAGGACACTTTGTGCCCTCCATAGCCATGTAATGTTGGCTTTCAGGACATCTGGCTGTTTTGAGGACCTCGCGGATGAATGTTCCAAAATAGCATTTGCCGTGTAGATGTATAAGGGTGCGTGTAGTAGTGGTTTATATGTATGGTCCTCGATATGGGGATAGATCCATACCTATGTAGATCGTGTACCAATATCCGGGGAGCCGACACGTATGTGGGGCTAGACCATTTCCCTTGCCCCCGTGAGTATCTTGTCGAACTACGCGTGCATGTAGAATACTCCACGTCGTCGGGAGTACCATCATTGCAGTAGGATATAGGGAGAGGGAGATGTATGAAGGATATCCAAGGATTCCGATTATCAAACTATCTGTCTCTGTCTGTCTCTCTGTCTCTGTCTGTCTCTCTGTCTCTGTCTGTCTCTCTGTCTCTGTCTGTCTGTCTGTCTGTCTCTCTCTCTCTCTCTCTCTCTCTCTCTCTCTCTCTCTCGCCTCCTATCTAGCGTAAACAGGTCATGAAACGATCTCAAGCCTAGATATAATCCTACATCGTGCAGTGCTTTCAAGGGAAAGGGGCAGACCCACCCCTTAAGAAGCTTCCCTTCGTTGCTTCCCTGGAGCTTTAACTCGAGAGAGATCTCCCCCATTTTCCAAAACGGTAATGTCGACGAGAGAGAAAGAGAGCGAAAGAGAGAGAGAGAGAGAGAGGGATGGAGGAAAAGGAATTTGGAGGGCCGAGGAAAAGCGAGGAGAGCTCAAAATCCTGGGAAAATAAATGTGGAACATCCTTTAAGCAATCCGAAGCAGCCTGCTTCTTACGCGCCTCCTTGTCTCGAGCGTTCTCCCTCACTGAGCTTAAGACTCGTCGAGCATACGAATTTTTTTGCACCCTCCCATCGACGAGAAAAGAAAATACTTGGATATCTCAAAGGGTTCAAGACCCTTGGACCTTTGCGGTTCGGCGGTAACGCGAAAGGATTAAGAATGGGTGCACCTGGGGGCAGCTTTTTATCGATCGTGCTTGAAATGCAGGGAGGGTTTTTTTTTTTCCTCGATGTGCACTGAATTGCACTGTGGACTTTGTGAAATTTTGCTACCATGGGAGAAACACGAAATGGGGTTTATATTGAAAAAGTATGGTTTTGGAGTCGCAAAAATGATTATTTATTCTTCGTGTAATGTAAAAAATAAAAGGTTACTATTGTTGATCTATTGTTTATGTGATTGGTGTATAATTAATTATATATTTTTATAATTATTGGACAGACGGAAAATAATATATATTGAATGTTATATTCATACGATTAATGTTGTAAAATGATAATTCACAAGTTCGAAACTGCATGACGGTGAAGTTTGCATCGTTGGACTGCAACGAAATTAGTTCTTTTTAACAGCTCAAATTCTTTTTTATCGATCGAGGCTGTAAAAATCGTTCAAACATTTATACGTATTCCTATTAGAAAGTAACGACGTTAATTTGCGAAAAAAGACTTTCGAAACTGATAAAAATAAAGAAATATAAAATATCGTTGCATCCCAACGATGCAAAATGCAACGTAATCCTATTAAATCGGTACAATTTGCTCGATTTTATTTGATATTGTATTCATTTACATTCTCCTTGTGTTTTGTATATCAATTTATATTATTATGAAAAAAATATTTATAAACAACGGCGTTACTATTATTCAAACAAAGTTCCACCGTTGTTGCATTGTAAATCAGTCTAGGTAATTCTGACAATTAGGATCATCTGAGGGGAAAAATAAAAAAATGCACTTTTAGTATAATAATAAAAGTTTCCTATGACCGGATACTTTTCGAAAATTTCGAAAATTACGAGAACTGCAGCCTGTAGTGAAAAGGCCGATGTTCGACAGAAAAAAAGAACTTTAGTCGTTCGTTATTAACAATTGGCTAAAGATATGAAAAAAATTATCCGATTATACGATAGAAAATGTTTTAAAATCAAAGATTTTGAGACACGACATGTTTCATAAAAAAACGCAGAAGAAAAAAGGGGAGATCGCAGGGGGGCGGTTCACCGTACTGCAGAGGTCGATCCCTTCACAAAAATCGTCCTTACTAGGTCAATATTTGGCATTGTTACAAAGTCTTTGTTGCAAATCAAAGTGAAGACCCTACGCTATAAAACTATAAAATAAAAAAATAATATTTTCAAAATTACAAGCTTACGCAGACCTCTGAATAAAATCAAAATTACTTCGCCACAAACAATTGTGCCACAGACCACCAATAATAACTTCACACCATTTGAACATTGGATCTTCAAATAATTGCACAAAATAAATATCAAATAACACAAAATAACAATAAATTATTGTGGTACCGCCCAACGATAATAACCATACATCCGCTGAACATTGAATCTCCAAATTATTGCACGAAAAATCTTCACGGGATCCCTTCATCGTGTACCGCCACGAACTTGGCAGTTTTCCGAAATCTGCCCAAAAGCGTTCGCGCTCGTGACTCGGCGAGCACGTACGGCCATCAAAAAAAATAATAATTGCTGCACCAGCGGTGCAAATAGTGAAGCGTCGAGGTAGATAGTAAACTCAGCGAAAATCCATCTCCGGTGCGAGATCGGCGTAAATCCGCGCCCGTCCCGCCCCCAACAGCCCGAGCGTAAATCACCACGGTTATTTTCTCCGATAATAGACCCGCCTCATTATACGTGCACGCATCGATTGTCCCCAGTGCGTATCACGTGCGCAAAAAAAAAAAAAATCCCTCGTGCGAGCGAAAAGTCGAGGGCAATTCGAGGATTTCCGTGGTGACACAGAGCCAAAGTCGCAGCGCGACGTAGATCGCGACAATAATCCGCGCACGAGCGGGCACAGAGTACACGTGGGACAAGAAGACGAAAAAAAAGGGAGAAAAAAGAAAATAATAAGAAAAAACGTGGGGAGCATGGTATTTAGTTGTTTGCAGTGGGTAGAGCAAATCTCGTGAAATATACGACACGAAAACAGGATGCTTATGGTGCCAGGGAAGGATGTTTTTGCGAATCTTGGACGAGATGGACCGTGGACCAGAGAGAGACGGAGAAAGCGAGAGAGAGAGAGAGAGAGAGAGAGAGAGAGAGAGAGAGAGTGCATGAAACGAGTAGAGTGGAAAGGGTCGACGTACGGTCGGACGTAGTTTCTGGCTGGCTTGCCAACGCATTCTCCACTAGCAGCAGGAGTTGCGGAGGCGAAAGCGCTCCGCATAGCGCTCCACGCTATAGTACCACTAAACTATAGCAATAGTTGAGCTTTCCACCCAGGAAGAGAGAGAGAGAGAGAGAGAGAGGGCAGAGATCTCGGGAGAACGCGGACACACAACGGGATGTAGAGAAGAATGAGGTGGTGAGGTCGGTTGTGTGGAACAGCATATATACCCTGTTCGAGAGATCCTTTTTTTTTATCGTCGACCCGCGCAGGCTAGTGTCAATGAATCGGGGAAGAGCTTCGGAGAGAGAGAGAAAGGCGAAAATAGCCGGCGGGGAAGAGAGAACGGAGAGAGAGAAAGAGAGTAATGCGAACATGGCCGGGAGGAAAGAGAAAAACTAGGCGAGGGAGAGTTAAAGAGAAAAATGGAAAATTTGCTGGAGAGAAGAGAAAGAGAAATACGAAAATTACTAGAGAGAAGGGGGAAAAACAGAAAAAGCTTGGGAGGAAGAGACAAATACGAAATTAGCCGCATCGACAGAGAGAAAGAAAGGGAAAGCTCGACAGAAAGAGAAAAATACGAAAATAGCTGGAGAGGAGAGAAAGCCTAAAGAAGTTCGAGAGAAGAGAGGCATATGATAATTGCTGCAAGAAAAGAGAAGAAAAAGCTCGGGAGAAAAACGCAAGTTGCTGGAGAAAATCAGGAAAAAAAACAGAAAACGCTTGCGAGGAAGAGAGAAACACGAAATTAGCTGCATAGACAGGGAAAAATAAAGAGCAAGAGAGGGAAGAAGAGAGAAAGAAAGGGAACGCTCACGAGGAAGAGAAAAATACGAAAATTGCTAGAGAAAAGGGAAAATAAAACAGGAAAAGCTTGGGAGAAAGAGAAATACAAAATAAACTGAGGAGAAAGCCGGAAAGAAAGGGAACGCTCAAGAGAAAGGGAAACATGCGAAAATCGCTGGAGAAAAATATGAAAATAGCCGGCTCGAAAGAGAGAAATACGAAGATAGCTGGAGGAAAGGAGAGAAAGTCCGGAAAAGCTCGAAACGAAGAATCACGAAAACAGGTGGAGAGGAAGAGAAAACCCGTGGAAAAGCTCGAAATAAAAAGCGAAATACAAAAATAGCCGAAGAGAAATATAGAAAGTCCGGAAAATCTACGAAGAAAGACAGAACTACGAAAATACCTAGAGAGAAAGACAGAAATACGAAAGCAGCTGACTAGAGAGAGAGAGAGAGAGAGAGAGAGAGAGAGAGAGAGAGTCAGGAAAGCTCGAGAGAAATACGAAAATAACAAAAGAGAAAGATAAAAATCCAGAAAAAGCTCGATGGAAAGAGAGGAAGCCACAAAAAGCTCGATGCAAAGAGAGAAGACTGGAAAAGCTCAAGGGGAAGAGAGAGAGAGAGTGCGAGGTTGCCCCTGGAATTTTTATCAGCGATCGATATGCCCTTTCATTGCTCTCTCGTTTTTCTTTTTTTCCCTCTGTCCCTCAGATAAAACCGGATACCCGGCGACGCGCGCGTCCGCAAGGACCAAAAGCGCGTTGAACATAGTGCCCCGGCGCGGTTAGTGTTTCCAGCTTTTGCGGTTTCCCGGCTCCTGCTTATGCCCCGTGCGTGTTGTAGCCTGATGATTGTACACTGTGTCTATGTGTGCGCACCTCCCTCGTTTCCCTTTTGCCCTCACTTGGTCGCAAACGCCCGCCTCCACCTTCGTTGCCACATTGCCACTCTATTTTGCTACCGTTCTCCATAGACGCGCTTACACACGCCACCCGATGGTGAATCTGTGCTTTCTCTCTCTCTCTCTCTCTCTCTCTCTCTCTCTCTCTCTCTCTCTCTCTCTCTCTCTCTCTCTCTCTCTCTCTCTCTCTCCCTCTTTCTCTCTCTGGTGTCCCGTTGAAACTCACCGGTTGAGTCGATGGGTCCTACAAAGCCATTCAATTGATCCTGCAGCCCGGGAATATTCCGGCATTCAACGGCGTGGCCGCAATACACGTGCCCAGGTCCTCTCTCGCTCTCTCCCTCTCATTCCCTCGTCTCTCTCCTCGGCCCTTATTCGGGCTCGAGGAAAGCCAACGGGCTCGGAAAATACCCCCCCCCCCTGCCCCCCCCCCTGCAGCGGCGTTCAATGAGACGAGCAGTATTTGAGAGAAGTTCCGCTTGGCAGGTGCCGATGTGCAACTCTGTACTTCGCTTATACGTCTGGGAATATACATACAGGGTGATGCAAAAAAATCGTTTTTCACCATTGAAAATGCTTTTAAAACTGTACATGGTTGTGTGGTAGGCTGGGTGTAGGGGTTAGCTGGATGTCACGCGAAAGTAACGCTACCCCCACTCCACTGCCACTGTGTTGTAGTAGAGTGGGGGGAGCCGTGAATAGCTGTGTTTGGTTAAAAAATTCTCTCCACCTACCCAATTATAATTTTGTTATTAATTAAAAAGTTATATTACAATTTATATTTCAAATGTATTACAAAAATTGTATAATAATTATTCTACAAACAAACCCAAAGAAACTCAAAACAATTCGTAACAAAACGAAACAATCCGAATTGAGTTGTGAAAAAAAATGTTCGATTTTTTAGTTAGTATTGAGCTTTTGTGATAAAAAAAAACAGAATGTCAAAAGGGTCTTTCTTCGAAATAATTCTGAAGATAATTATTAATTGTTTTATATCACGATAATTCAAACTGTAGTTGTTGGCGCCAAAACGTCACGCTATCGGCGCTGGCGCTTGTGACGTCACCGTTCGAACGCGACCGAATAGGCTCCGAGTTGCCGGACGTGTAGTGAGCGCAACCGCCGCCAGACGCCGCTTGTGTAGCCCAAAAACCGCGGGACTTTACGAAGCCCAACTAGCGCGGTAAAAGCTCGCATATAGCCCAAATTTGTGGTTGTGGTAGGTCATGAAGGAAAAACACCGATATAAGTTAGAAATTGAATTATTTCTTTAATTCTTTTGAAATCAAACATAATCAAATATCTATATTTTGTAGCAGGCTAAAAAAATCACATAAATAAACAAACACTTATTCCTTGGAATTACACTAGTACAAAAATCACCCAGTTTCAATCACAGTCTCATATATTATATTATGAATAAGAATATTAAAGTAAATATCTTTACGTTCTCTAGAAATCTAAATCAACTATGTCCATCAGAGAAACATAAAATTCGTTTAGCAGGTCCTCTGCATTCGAAATTTGAATCTCTGGTACATCAATATTCTTTGGCACATTCTCTTGGGCACATTCTCTCCGGATTCAAGTTGAACTCAGCTTCAACTTGAATCCAACTTGAACTCAGTGACTCGGGCGTATATGAGTATATCGCACTGAAGGAAAATGCTTTTCTATGTTGGTCGTTCGTTAAGTATTTTTATTTTATGATACGTAATTAATAAACAGTTTTTATTTTTTACATTTGAAGTTAACTTTTCCTCCAATTCATAATCATAAATTTAAAATGCATGTTGTCTGTGACCAAGGATTCAAGCGGGACAATAATAGGTTTTTTGTGTCCATGACCCAATTTCATACAAACTTCAAATCACACCATGTGAATCACATAACAATGACTCGATGGCTATATAATTGTATATTTTTATTTAAGATTTTAATAAATATGAATTCACTACGTTCAATTATTTATAGGTATAAAATATATAACTTTAAAACCCATAATGAAAGTTACCTCCATAAAATAGTTGTTAACGATTGCGTTATCGACTTGGGTGATATATTGTTGAAAATTGTTGAAAAAAAAAGAAAAATACTTTGGTTTAGAAACCGCACATGATCTTTACTATGAAAAAAAAAACAAAAAAATCATTTAATGACTCAATTGTACTCATGTATCAATATTCAATATATCAACAATTTTAAAGTGCTATATTGTTGATAATTGTTGAACAAAAAAGAAAAATACTTTGCTTTAGAAATCGCACATGATCTTTACAATGAAAAAAACATAAAAATCATTTAATGACTCAATTGTACTGATGTATCAATATTATTTGAAAAATAATAACAACCAACTCGTATTATTCACATGTACCTGTTTTTTATCACCCGAAAAGTCTGATTACATTTTCACTGCCATGAAATAGTTGCACTTTGTGTAATATTTGTAGATCTTTCTTTTTTTTTTCGTTGCTGCGGCAAAAAGTCTCGGTGCATAGTGAAATGAAGGAACGGGAGCCACAAGACTCGCGCAAAGCCCTGCGGCTCAAAACTTGAAAGGCGACAGCCCTTTTTAGTCGTTTCCGAATTGAGGCTCGAAATCGTGGCTAGGTGTTCGATGGAAAGAGTAGTTGGAAAATCTGTTTCGTAAATACCACCACGTTTTTTATCGTAGCAGAAAGTTCAAACGCGCACTCGAGCAACAGCCGCATCGTTTGACTACGGCTAATCAATATGAAAAATCAGTAACTTGATTTTTTTTTATGACAATGATAAACATCGACTTACCCAACACATTTCGCGACTATTCTTTTTTACCCGATACGGGAAAACTGACGATTGTAAGCCGAATATGTGAAAAATAATGGAAAATTTCTCAAGTCGCGTTTTACAATTGATCTACACGGAGAGAATGATCACCTGGAGAGAGCAAATTGTTCATCCTCAGGTGATCAATAACATATTGAGATCCAATACCTAAGTATTTGGTAATTCCGAGTACCCGTTGATTCGACGGATTAAGCAAATCTCAAAGTAATTAAATATTCGACTTTTTCTAATAAATCATTCAAATTTCGAGAAATGACCCAAACAGAACCTAAGCTAACCCAAACAAATGCAATGACAGGTCCGTCAATGCGTTTTTTTCAGTCTGGGCTCAATTTTGCTGGGATTTTGGGTTTACCATCTCTTGTGTTACGGTTCCGAAAAAAACCGACTTCTTTAATTATTACATTTTTTTGTTCTTTTAATGTTCAATTTAATTTTTTTTCAATCAAATTTCGATCATTTTTGCTAATGAAAAAAATCGAAATTTTCAATGACTGTTTCAATTATTCATTTAAATGTCGATTATTTATGGTAATATAAACAAAATTCGTAAGTTTTAATGTTGGTTTCAATTTCTTCTCCAAATGACGATGATATTTGGTAATAAACAAATCACGTAATTTTCAATGTCGATTTAAATTTTTCATCCAAATTTCGATCATTTTTGGTAATTAAAAAAAATCGAAATTTTCAATGACCGTTTCAATTATTCATTTGGATGTCGATTATTTATGGTAGTATAAACAAAATTCGTAACGTTCATGTTGGTTTCAATATTTTATTCAAGTAGCGATTATTTCCGGTAATATAAATAAAATTCGTAACTTTCAATGTTGGTTTCAATTTCTTCTCCAAATGACGATAATATTTGGTAATAAAGAAAAGATGTAATTTTCATTGTCGATGTAAATTTTCCATTCAAATGTCGATCATTTTTGGTAAGTGAAAAACGACATTTCCAAAGTGGGTTTCGATTGTTCATTCAGATGCCGATCATTTTTGGTAGTTAAAAAAAATCGTCATTTCCTATGTTGGTTTCAATTTCTTATTGAAATGCCGATTATTTTTGGCAATAAAAGAATCAACACGACATTTTCAATGTCGATTTGAATTTTTATTAAAATGTCGATCATTTTTGGTAAGTAAAAAAACGACATTTCCAATGTCAGTTTTTATTTTTCATTGAAACGTCGATTATTTTCGGTAACAGAAAATAATCCAAAGTTTTACGGGGCCAGAAGAAAAAAGTTCTGTCTATATATATATATATATATATATATATATATATATATATATATATATATATATATATATATATATATATATATAGTCTATCGACCCTAGGGGCCCCTTGTAAAAGCAGACTCTAGTATGTGTCTAGAAGCAATAGGCGGCGGCCGCCATAAGCAGCAGCAGCAGCAGTACCGAATTCAACCTCGCTCCTTCCAGCCCATACCCAACCCTTAAATCCGGCATGGCTATATATACATATACGTACAGCGGCATAGGCAGGTCGACCTCCGCAGACGTATAGCTGCGGGGTCCATACATCTCGTTCTGCCAAGCTGCTCTATCCGGGATTTGCTGGCGCGGCGCAAGTCGAACCTCACTCCGTCTTCGTCCTGACCCCCTATCTCTTACATCGCTCGTTTCCTCAACCGAGTCCCGGTAGTTCCGACTCGGCTCCCACATAAGGATCTCCACGTCGATTTGTACGTGTGTAGATACCATATAAATTTTGGGCATACGCGTATTGGTGTGGCTGTGCGTGGGTGGCAACTATTCGATATTAAGGGGATTGAGTCTGGGGGAGGGCCAAGGGGAGGGGACGAAAGAGTTTTGGAGATCGGGTTTGTGGCTGCAAGTCGAGGGTTTTTCTTTTAGGGGGCGGGGGGGGGGGAGGAATAGTTAGAGATAATATTTGGGTACTTTCTTGCGATGTGAGCTGGATAATTTTTTCCAACTGCCCACGAGGGATGAAGAAGTGGAGGGGGGAAAAAAGTTGGACTGGACGACGCGAAGTTTTCACAGTCGAAGCCTGATCACCCGGGGAAGGACCTTACGCCTCGCGGATATTTGCGTCTCTAAAAAAAGACAGATGTACTTACTAGGACAAGCTGAGTTCTCCAATTTTTCAACTGCACTGGCAATTCAATTTTATTTAAGTTCCGGATAAGCTTCGCTGTCGATGTATGTAGGGAAATCGAAAAATATCGATTTTGGATCAAATGGTGTGTAATTGAAAAAAATTGCTTTCGGTAGAAAAATATCGAAAATAATTTTTTTCGGAGAAAGGTTTCAACGTTTTAAAAACCCCTTAAGTATTTAGATGTAAAATACTGCTAGACGGTTAATAAAAATGTCAAGTCGATCGGCGAAAAATTGGCGATGTTGCCGAATGTTGCTGCAGTCAGACAACGGCGATTCGCTTGAGTCAGCTTCAGCGACGACGTACTGTTACGAAATGTTGTGAAAAAAAAATTGTAAAGATATTCGGTGATATGCAGAACAAACGCCACTGAACAGAATTTTTATTCCGTCAACTGGGTGTCCATAAAAAATTGTCGAAGTTCACATTTTCTTCCGAGTTCCAGACTGTTGAACTTGAACCTCATCTAGCGCAATACACGCGCAGCCGCGAAATTTCTCATGACATGTCATTGCACCTTAAATGCTGCGCTACGAGAAGACAGTAACGACATCACATCGTCATAACGGGACCCACATGATGCCAATTATCCTCCAAAACGGGGCATCTAATCCCTAGATGTCAACCGGTGAAGAATTATTGACGAAATGCCGCAGGCCCCTTTCAGACGAAAGTGACTCGCTTGAGCCATCTTCAGCGCCGCCGTTTTGTTACGAAATCTTGTGAAAAAAATTGTAAAGACACTCGAAGATATGCAGAATAAACGCCACGAAACAGAATTTCCATTCCATCAACTGGGTCTTCATAAAAAATTATCGACTGGTAGTCTTGAACCTCATCCAGCGTAATACACGCACAGCCTCGAAATTTCTCATGGGTGTCATTGCACCTCAAACGCTGTGCTACGAGAAGTCAGTAATGACATCACACCGTCATAAACGGGGCATCTGATCCCTAGATTCCAATCGGTGAAGAATTGTTGACGAAATGCCGCAGGCCCCTTTCAGACGAAAGTGACTCGCTTGAGCCATCTTCAGCGCCGCCGTTTTGTTACGAAATCTTGTGAAAAAAATTGTAAAGACACTCGAAGATATGCAGAATAAACGCCACGAAACAGAATTTCCATTCCATCAACTGGGTCTCCATAAAAAATTATCGACTGGTAGTCTTGAACCTCATCCAGCGTAATACACGCACAGCCTCGAAATTTCTCATGAGGTGTCATTGCACCTCAAACGCTGTGCTACGAGAAGTCAGTAATGACATCACACCGTCATAAACGGGGCATCTGATCCCTAGATTCCAATCGGTGAAGAATTGTTGACGAAATGCCGCAGGCCCCTTTCAGACGGAAGTGACTCGCTTGAGCCATCTTCAGCACCGCCGTTTTGTTACGAAATCTTGTGAAAAAAATTGTTAAGACACTCGAAGATATGCAGAATAAACGCCACGAAACAGAATTTCCATTCCATCAACTGGGTCTCCATAAAAAATGATCGACTGGTAGTCTTGAACCTCATCTGGCGTAATACACGCACAGCCTCGAAATTTCTCATGAGGTGTCATTGCACTTCAAACGCTGTGCTACGAGAAGTCAGTAATGACATCACACCGTCATAAAAGGGGGATCTGATCCCTAGATTCCAATCGGTGAAGAATTGTTCACGAAATGCCGCAGGCCCCTTTCAGACGAAAGTGACTCGCTTGAGCCATCTTCAGCGCCGCCGTTTTGTTACGAAATCGTGTGAAAAAAATTGTAAAGACACTCGAAGATATGCAGAATAAACGCCACAAAACAGAATTTCCATTCCATCAACTGGGTCTCCATAAAAAATTATCGACTGGTAGTCTTGAACCTCATCTAGCGTAATACACGCACACTCTCGAAATTTCTCATGACGTGTCATTGCACCTCGAACGCTGTGCTACGAGAAGTCAGTAAGGACATCACATCGTCATAACGGGATCCACATGATGCCAGTTATTCTCCCAAGCGGGGCACCTAATCCCTAGATGTGTGTACCCAACGAACACCTTCTACAACGAATGATCGACATCACCGTGCACATCTAGGTTAGGTATACACTCGAAGCACAGCACGGTGCACAGCGTACCCATGGGACATCAGGATCGTACGTCATTCCTTTACGTGCACGTCGGCGAGCTTCTGCTCGTAGCGTATCGAGTAGGAAGGATGCATTGGGGGAGCGATCGAGAAATATCGTAGGATACCTAAATAGCAAGGGAGTGCGAGCGAGAGAGAAGAAAGAGTCAAGATAGACTCTACGTAAGAACGTCTCCCTCTCTTTGTCTCTCCAATCCTCAAATGCTCTCGGGTCACTGGATAATACCAAAGTCCTGATGCTCCTGCACTCCAGCCCCAACATCGCTCGTTCCGTTCACCGAGTCTCCCGAACGTATGGAGCTGGTAAATGTGCCGGGAGGGAAGATCAGGATGGTGAATGTTGATGGCATCGTGGGAGAGCTGGAGCTGGAGGACGGGGGGCGGGTGAGGGTAGCACAGGAAGACGGGGGTTGCTCGCCCAAAGAGTCAATCTCGTTGCTCGGTCAGACGTGAAAAACATGGCTCTTCAAGTGTACAGCCGGCGACGAGAACATCTACATATCTCCAGCTATACAGCTATACACGCGCAACAATATTCAATGCGAGGGAAACGTGTCGGAAATGAAAAGATAATAATCAGGCTTGGAGGGTTGGACTACTCTCTCTCTCTCTCTCTCTCTCTCTCTCTCTCTCTCTCTCTTTTCTCTCAGCCAAAATAATTGCCGGCTGGCTCGTTGATGGCGAAGAATGGCCGTCATCTTTTGTACGAGCGCTGATGAACATTCCCAAAGTTCCCAAAATTCCAAGCTAGCCTGGCAAAACCCGTAAGTGGCTAATTCTGCCGGGATGAAAAAAAAAACAGAGCTTGGCAGGGGATGCTGACATTTCCGTGGGCATTACAACCGGAAACAAAAGTCGGCTGCAGCCGCGAGGTGCCTGGGTGCGACGAGGCCAAAAAGTACGTGAACGAGGCACAAACTCAGCCCAACAATGTACAAGCCAAAAGTACCCAGGCGGTTTTCCATTCCAACCATGCAATTCGCACTTTCAGCTGGGAATAATTGTCGCACTCGGACCACTCGTCCGGGCCAAGGATTTCGTGTAATTCTTGAATTTTCGAGCCTCCCTGTCATCTCCGATGATCCTATCGCACTTGCAAACTCATCTTACTCTGCCACCGTTGTGACATTTATTTTTGGCTCCATTTCCAAATTTAGGGATGAAATTGTACGTATGGTTTTTCGAGGCTTCATTGACTCACCGATAAATCGATATACGGATGGAAACCTGACGTTTTTGACGTGCAAAGCGCGCACGATTGTCGCTGTCAATTTGGATAGAGCACCAAGTGCAGATTACTTCCTTCTTTATTTTTCCGTGTGATTGACGTTTTGTTTTTGCTGAATCGCCGGGGGAATTGCGAAAAGTGTTCGCTTGGTATGCAGTAGCGTTCCTTGCACGGTTCAGACTATCGACGATCGAGTTTGTGCCACAGTTGTACTATTTTTTCGATATATACGTATATATATATATAGATATATTTAAATAAAGCATATGAGGACGAAACGAGAATTACTATACATATGTATACATTTATTTATAACTTTAATATTTTTTGTGTGTGTGTGTGTATATATACAGGTTACAGGTCGATGAAAAAAAATCAAAGTTTTTTTCTTCTTTGCCATAAAAGTTTCAGTACACGATAAAAAAAATGTCAGCGAAAGCGAACTGTTTTACGCTGGAGAAAAAAACTTGCGCTGATGAAGGAGTTAGACTATTGTGACGAACTGAGAATAAGGATGATCGGGGGAAAAAATTGTGGAGGAATAAGGTGCAGGGTTGACAAATTTGTGATGAAAAAGTAATGCATTATTCATTACTTTTTTTAAGGGTAATGAAAAAATATTTCATTACCCGTTACATTACGTTCAGTAATGTAAAAAAATTCCATTACTCATTACATTATATTTTGTATTGTAAAAAAAATGTCATTACTCATTACATTACATTGTAATGGGTAATGTACATTTTTTACATTACAAAGTCCAAAGTAATGGGCAATGGAATTTGTTTACATAACAAAGTGTAATGTAATGAGAAAGGGAATTTTTTTACATTACAAAATTAAATGTAATGAGTAATGAAATTCTTTTACATTACAAAATATAAGGTAGTGAGTAATGGAATTTGTTCACATTATTAATGTAATGTAAAAAATACCCATTACTCATTACAAGGTAATATGGATTTTCATTCGGTTCCCATCGGGTCAGATCGATCCGGTGCAAAAACCGCTGCCCCTAATGGGAAACGAATAATATCTCCCTAACATTGTAATGAGTATTGGAGATGTTTCATATTGCATTGCATTAGTAATGTAAAGAAAATATATTACTCATTACATTCGACTATGTAAAGTAAACAAATTTCATTACCCATTACCTTGTAATGGGCAATGGAAATATTTCACATTACAAAATGTAATGTAATGAGGAATGGAAATATTTTATATTACAAATTCCAATGTAAGTTGAAATGAAATTTTTTTTACATTGCAAAATTTAATTCAATGAGCAATGAAATTTGTTTACATTACAAAATCCAATGTAATGAGTAATGGAAATTTGTTACATTACTGAATGTAACGTAATGTGTAATGCATTTTTTTTTTCATTACAAAATGTAAAGTAATGAGTAATGAAAACGCTAATGCATTACAAAAAGTAATGCATTATATGCAACCCTGACAAGATGATTAGAAAATCGTTTGGACAAACTTGTATACCTAAATTCATTAAAAATATGATAATTAAAGGAATTACAAACAACCTCGTAAGGGATCTTTGCACGTGAGGAACTCAACGGTGTACATGATTTTGGCCACCTGGTTGATGTGAAACAAAAAAAACAAGTTTTTCTTAAAACAGATAATATTGGCTAAGACTTGACCGACCTCTTTTTTGTTATCGTCTTTCAATAATCAAAAGAAAAATAATTTTAAATTTATTTTTCGACTTTTCGAGGAAAAACCTCATTTTTTTTTAATTAATAGAAAAAAAATTTAAGAAGAAAAACGTCTGTCAAGACTAAAGTACTATTGCACTGAATAAGTATACCAAATTTCAAGTCAATCTGTTCATTAGATGTTTACAAATCGTGTACATCGTTTTCGAAAACATACTTTCGGGAAAAACGCGTTCAAAGTTTTACTAGCAATTCTACCGTTGTAATCATAAGTTTACCTTCAATCTGCGATTCCTGCGCCATCCGCACCAACGGAATGAAAAAAAAATCACCAGCCTTCCATTTCCAAATTTGAGTCACCGTCAGACAGGACGTACCGCAGCGGCCATGCTGGGTGCTATTTATACTTTTTCGTTGATTGCTGCGCGTTGAATCGCCATGATCTTTCATATTCAACGCAAAACGCATACTAAACATGCATCTAATTTATTCCATTCATAGGTCCGAGTTAAGTCATGGGAATCAGTTTAAAAATAAATAAAAGGGAAATAAATTGTTCGCAGAGGCTCTCCGGTAAGAGACATTTATTTCAGCAAAGTTTACGGAATTACACGGGGCGCATCTTCGCTCTCCGTACTCGGAGGAATATATGAATACGAATCAAAAGCTCCGCGTGGCTCACCGCACGCTCGCGTTGCGAATATACTCCTCGCAATGCTCGGGCACTATTTCGGCGCAACGGCGAAACTTCATTAGGACGTGTGCACTCCTAATCCACTTGGTGTCTGACAACGAGGACAAAGGGGAGGACGTTTTTCAAAAAGCACAACCCTAGTCCAGTTCTCCATCCTCAACGTCGGATCTTTTGAAGCCAAAAAAAGATCGCCATTTTTTCCAACCTCGATCATTTGGATTTCCTATTTTAAAGTGATTGCTGATTTTGAAAATTCTTGCTGATTTCGAAAATAAAATGATATTGAAAAAGATTGCTGCTTTTGGGAATGCAATAATTTTGAAAATAATCGCTTATTTTGAATATTAGATTAATTTTAAATTAAATGATTTCTCAAATGAAATTATTAAAAACATTGATTGACTAAAAAGTATGAATGATTTCAAAAACGAGATGATTTTAAAAATGGAATGATTTCAAAAATGTTATGATTTCGAAAATGAATTGACTTTAAAAACAAAATCATTTCAGTAATGAAAGGATCAAAAAAATGCAATGATTTCAAAAATGAGATAATTTTAAAAATCAAATGAATTAAAAAATGCAGTTATTTAAAAAATCAAATCATTAAAAAAAATGTATTACTGACGGAAGAAGCGCAAGAGATTCCGGGTTTCTCATAAATACGATTGGTACTGCACAAAAAATATATAAAGCGAAAAAATGCAGGACACGCTTTTCTTTCTCATTCCGCGAACCCAATACGAATCTGCGGACTATTTTAGATCGTCGAGGTTTTCCGTTCGAGAAAATTAAAGAGGAAGGAAGGCAGAGAGATCGAGAGAAAAGGAAAGAGAGCAAAAAAAGAGAAAGAAGAAGAGGAATTAGATTAACCCGGGTTTATCAATGCTGCAGGACAAGGGCGTCCTCTGGCATACAATCCCCATTCACAAAAAATACAAAAAATGACAAAAACTGAATACAAAAGAATGAGCTAGAGAAAAAGGGAGAAAGGTAGAGAAAGAGAGAGAAAGAGAGATAGAGAGGGAGAGAGAGAGAGAGAGAGAAAGAAATTACTACTATTCATCTTCCACGGGACCCTTGAAAAGTCTTTTCTTCTGCTCATATAGTGTCTATAAAACAGAAATGAAGATAATCATGCGAGCGCCGCATCGCCTCGGAACAAATACGATAAAATGCTCAGTACATGTACGCGTATTTGTGCAGGAAATGAATGCACATATTGCTGATGCATGCCGAATGAGAGCGTGTATGATATTTTCCATTGAGAAAGCACAAAAAGTCACGTATGATATAAATATATATATACACACACATACATACATACATACATACATACATACATACATACATATATATGTATATATATATGTGTGTGTATATATATATATATATATATATATATATATATATATATATATATATATACTTTATTCTCATTTGCTTTCTCGCACTTCTTGCAGTGTCAACCTCCTTCACCCCCGATCTTTTGGCACTACACGAGGCATCCATGTACGCTGCCCTATAAATACATACACGTACATATACATAGATATTTGTGTGTCCCGTAGTTTGCTAAACGTCAGCGTAAATACGAGGGGTGCGAGCCCAAAAGGTGTGCGAATCCCGAAATGCCTTGTCGCCAACTGCTTGCCTCACACTTTGGAAGGGTTGAGTCGGAGAGGGTGAAATAGAGGGAGAGAGAGTTTATTTTCCACTGTATATTGGACTAGGGTTGAACCGAGGACTTTGCATTTAGCACATATGTATACAGGGTGACAATTATAAGGCGGCCATATGTTTTTTAAGGGTCTGGCGCGGAGATTTTGCCACCGGGAAAAAAATGATATTTAATGGTTTATACAGTCCTTTCGGGAAAAAAAGTACAGCGTACTTTTGCGATGAGTAGTATTTGCCAGAAAAAATTAGGTATACTGGAAAAAAAATCAAAATTCCATTTTCCGTTCAACGGGAGGAAGATAATTGAATTTCGAATACGAAATCCTCGTTAAAAAAACTTTTCTCAAATGGCTTACAGCTAGTTGACATTTTGGAAAATCTCGATCTTTGGTTTTCGATGGATTCTCAAAATATGATAGTTCAAAAATATTTTCGGAATATTTCAAGTCGGTCCGTTGAACATTGATGGAGTCTTGTATATTATGGACTTTTATAGGCAGGCTCCGCGAAACGGCGGACTTTAAATACGTTTTTCTCAAAATTACTTTTTCAAAATCGGTGACCACGATATCGCAAAAATCACTGCACCGATCAACTTCGAATTTTATGAGCTTTTTCTACGTATCAAAAAGCAGTGCGTGAACGAAGGAATTTGTTTTTTCGATGCATATTTTTTTTCGTCGGAAATAGGTCGTTTTTTTTCACAGAGAATCGATTCGTCGCTTTGGACAGCAGCCATTTTTTCAAATTAAAAAAAAATTCAAATATTTTATAAAATCCTTCGTCCACACACTAGATTATGTCGTGCAAAAACTAATTGCGTTTGATTTTTTTTTCTTCTCAGATGATTTGTTTCCGAGCAGCTTTGGTCACCGCGGAGGGCATTATTCAAACAGCGGGCAGCGCAAACCATTGTATCTACCTCATTTATGAATATTTTTTAATAGAAACATTCTAAAAGATACTCAAAATTATACTCTTTAATGTTAAAAGAAAAAAAAATTAACAACCCGCACATGTTTTCCCAGAAAAAATGCACGAAAATTCCTCTTTTTTTCTTTTAAATGTAATTTATGTTAAATGGAATTATATTCCATCTATCCACATTAAAAATGCACCTTTGAGCAATTTTTCTCGATGACGGGATGCACAAAAATAGTTTTTCCGGACGCCTTCGTATTCGGAATTCAATTATTTTCATTAAACTGTACTCAAAATAGAATTTTATGTTTTTCTCAGAATGCCCAATATTTCTGACGAATACCACTCATCACAAAAATAAGCTAAATTTTAGTTTTTCAAGAGACTTGAAAATCCATTAACGGAGATATTAATTTCAAGGACCCTTACAAATATCCATGGCCACTTTATTATAAATAAAGTGGCCATGGACATTTATTATAAATGTCATCCTTTATATATATATAAATTATATACAGGGTTTTAGAAAGGTCGATGTAAAGCCTTAAGGGGGTGATAGGTCACCTCGTTGGGAACATATCTAGCTTAGGTTACCTTCGTTCAAAGTCTAAGGATTTCGAGTATTCATGGTAAGTATGGTTTTTGAAAAATTTCCCAAAATTAAGTACTAACTCGTTTATGTGTTATGTTAATGAATTTTTTTCAAATAACGTTAACATAAGAGGTATTTTTATTTTTTACCAGTTTTTAATTATTCAGCACGTCCCATTTAGTTAGTTGTGTGGATACGGATGATTGTATTGGTGTTTGTCGGTTGAATACACATTAAGCTAAGACGCAAATAAATGTTTAGTTACCAATTATTGTCTGTTTGAGCATTGTGAAAGAGTTAGTAGCTAATTTTGGGAATTTTTCCAAAAATCATACTTACCATGATAACTGGAAATCCTTAGACTTTGGACTAAGATTATATATGTTCCTAACGAGGTGACCTATCACCCCCTTAAGGCTTTGCATCGACCTTCCTAACTTAATGTTTTGTATACATTGGATCACGCACTAACATTTGCTGCATCGAGTTAAAAAAAATTAATACTCCGATAATCATGAAAATAAACATGAAAAAGGCGTTGCAAAACTTTCTTTTTCTTAACATACTTCAATCTTCCGATGAGAAAAAAAATCGATTTTTTTTACCACCCTAATATATATATTTACACCACTAATATATACAGGGTGAGGCACTAATTGTTGCCACCGTGAATATCTCTGTAATTATCGTCGTCGCAAAAAATATTTGAAACAAAAGTTATACCGTACGAAAGGGGTCATCAAATGCGACCATTTTTTTTATCTCAGTGGAAGCGCTGTCGCACAGTAAAGGTAACCTCCACTTTTTTAAATGGGACGGTACATTTTTTTCAACTATTTTGTAGAGCATCGAAAACTCCATAAAAAACATTTAGGGGTCAAATTCGTTCAAGGTTATTTAAGATAAAAAAGTGACAAGAACTTTATTTTTATGTGAAATTACCTTTATTCGCAGTAGATGTTCAAAGTGATTGCCATTGGAATCAATGCAGTATTGGAATCTCCTCATCACGAATTTCTTATCACTTCGGCACTTATCGCCGAAGTCTTGCCATTGTCTTGTATGTAAACAACGGCACCAAACCTACAATGTACACGGAACATTGTACAATGTTTCGCCCAAACAAACCCAAGATAACCATAGTAAGAATGGTGAGACTAGTATTAATGAATCAAGCGAATGTAAATGATGTATACTTTTGAAGAGCAAACTGATATGTTTCTAATTTACGGAGAATGTCAGAAAAATGAAGTGAGAGCTAGAGACTTATATGCTGAAAGATTTCCTGAACGTTCTCATCCTACAAGCCGTACATTTCAAATTTTGTACACTAAACTGAGGACAACTGGATCCTTAACCCGTTGGGAAAGTAACCGACAAAAGCGAGTTACTAACGAAGAAACGGAAATTGATGTTCTTGCCGCCGTTCATCAAGACCCTTGTGGGAGTTCGCGTCAAATTACGAGGGAATCTGGCATGAGCCAAAGAAGTACTCTACGTGTTCTACATCGCCATAAATATCATCCTTACCACATTAGTCTCCACCAGGAATTAACTGGTACGGATTTCATGAATCGCACTGAATTCTGCCGATGGGCTCAACGCTAGATTCAGAGAGATGACTCATTTATTAATCGGATTTTATTTACTGGTGAGGCAACATTTACGAATCATGGAAATATTAACTTGCATAATATGCATTTGTGGTCAACTGAAAATCCACATTGGCTGCGGCAAGTTGCACACCAAAGACCGTGGTCGGTTAATGTATGGTGTGGGATTATTGGGGATAGAATCATAGGCCCTTATTTCATCGAAGGGAATCTTAATGGTAGAAAGTACACCACATTCCTTCAAGAAACATTAGGTCCGTTATTGGAAGAAATACCTTTAGAAACTAGAAACAGAATGTGGTGTCAACACGATGGGTGCCCGGCACATTTTTCGCTGATAGCTAGATATGAATTGCAGAAGAGATTTCCAAATCGTTGGATTGGACGCGGAGGAGCTGTATCGTGGCCGGCTCGCTCGCCAGACTTGACGCCTCTGGACTTTTTCTTATGGGGATACTTAAAAGATCTTGTTTATAAAGAACGTTCAACTACGCCGGATGATATGCGTGAGCGAATTCTTCGAGCCTGTGACTCGATAAGAGCCGAAGTTATAAGAAATTCTACACAATCCGTGATGAGGAGATTGCAATACTGCAATGATTCCAATGGCAATCACTTTGAACATCTACTGCGAATAAAGGTAATTTCACATAAAAATAAAGTTCATGTCACTTTTTGATCTTAAATGACCTTGAACGACTTTGACCCCTAAATATTTTTTATGCAGTTTTCGATGCTCTACAAGATAGTTGAAAAAAAAATGTACCGTCCCATTTAAAAAAGTGGAGGTGACCTTTACTGTGCGACAGCGCCTCCACTGAGATAAAAAAAATCGTTGCATTTGATGACCCCTTTCGTACGGTGCAACTTTTGTTTCAAACATTTTTTTGTGATGTCGATAATTACAGAGATATTCAAGGTGGCAACAGTTAGTGTCTCACCCTGTATATATATATATATATATATATATATATATTTATATATATTTACATGTACATTTTTCGATAACACCATCGGAGTGGCATACCGTACGCGTTTTCACTCGGCGCGAGTACCGCGCCACGGATGAGGTCTCGCGAAATTATGACACCCGCGCGCCGCGGTATCGCCGCACTATGTGCACTTTATGGGGGAAACACGCGACGAGGCGAACGAATAAAACGAGATGAGTGGATATAGAAGAAAAAAAAACACCCGGAGCTTATGTGTTTATGAAGGACCGAATGTTCGTACATCGGGTTCGAAAAAAGTGCGCGTCGCCGCGGGGCGGAAGGGGGGGGACTGCTCCGCGGGCCGGAAGAATACGAAGGAACCGAGTCCCTGCTTTACGAGCGTTAAAATACGTGACCTGCGAAGTTATGGCAACGAAGATCCTTCAACGGATACACGGGCCGAACGTTTTGTTGAGGAATTCGTGAAACGAACGGTGACAACAACAAAAATGAAAGAGACAAAATGTAAGGAAGAAATTGGTGTTTTGTTCAACGGGAACAGCGAGCGTTAGATCCGCTGGTGTATTAATAATAATAATCGTAATACTAACAGGAATAGCAATAATAGCAACAACAACAACATCAATAATAACAATAACAGCAACAATTATGATAATAATAATAACAATAAT
This sequence comes from Ophion obscuratus, assembly GCA_964007375.1. Classification (NCBI taxonomy): domain Eukaryota; kingdom Metazoa; phylum Arthropoda; class Insecta; order Hymenoptera; family Ichneumonidae; genus Ophion; species Ophion obscuratus. The sequence goes on from OZ023317.1 coordinate 51,534,759, forward strand.
AACAACGACTATAATAGCAACAACAACAACAATGATAATAATAACCACTCTGTGTCGTGCATGCGAACAATCGTCGGAGACACTGATGTATCTACTGTCGGCCTGCCCGGTATGTGCAGTCACCGGCTATATCCATCGCCATAACGCGGCCCTAAGGTTGCTGTACTACCATCTACGGCACTCTTATGTGACAGAACGGGAGCCCGTGCCGCCTTTTTTACCAGGAGATATTGAGTCCGTTGTCGTGGGCGAGAGGTGCAAAATTTATTGGAACTTCTCGTTCGCGACCGTCACCATTGGTGTAAATAATTGAAGTCCAAACAAAACGCTATTGACTATAGACTATAGAACTATAGAAACGCTATGACTATAGACTTTGATAACATGATAAAATTAAAAGTTTTTTTTTCAGTTAAAAGATATATTGTTAGCCGAGAACAATATATTATTGAAACTATGTAAAAAATTATCGCGAACAAATTATATAGTTTTGAAGGCATTTTCTGAAACGAACAAAAAAAGTGTTTCATAACATTCATAACATGAATATTCTTGATTCGAGTACACAAGAAAAATTGAATTTCGCTCGTTTGATTCAGATAAAATTTCCATTGAGTATGTTATTTTATTTTTTTCACCATATCCGATATTGATTTTCAAGTACATTATTCGTTGAAATATCAATATTTTATTTTGATTGAAAAATATTAAGCAAATGCCTGTACTGGTTAAAAAATTATGCAAAAATAGCATTTATTTCTTGCACATTTTGTTGAAAAAATTCAACAAAATCATGGCCGAGCGCCACCGAAATTATAGGTGTGAGAAAACCCGTAGTTCTCGGACTAACCGCTAGAAGCCGCACGCGCGCTCGTTTCTCATAAGCGTAGCGCGAAACGAAAATCTACTTAAACGCCGGAGAAACTCTCAAGACTATCGGTTCTTGGCCTGTGGCTAAGATCAAAGTGTAGTATCTATTCTTATCAGTTGAATATCTGATATTCTCTCCATGGATATTCTATTGGATATCTGATATTCTCTCCACTATTATCGTGGACGATCATTCTAATGCTCATTTTTTATTTAAGATTTAAAACAAATTGAAAAGCTGACGTCTCATGGCATATTCGTTTTTCGATGCAGTAAAGAAATAATTCATTCTATTAATCATATACTTGTACGAAATAAAAAATGTCGTACCAACCGCTTAATTATTTAATCCATACATCCACGGATTCTATATAGAATCTTTTCAATAGAATATAATTTTATTTGAAGGATAATGTAGATATTCAGAGGCAGAAGAGATTTTCAAATAAAATAATATGTTATTTGAATCAATCACATTTTCCAATATTTTATAGTATTGTAACGATCTCATATATCGGTGGCACTCCGCGATCAGATATTTATTTGAATCAACCAATATATTTTTTTGATTCAGTTGGTTTTTTTTCTCAGTGTAGGTGAATCTTTCCCAGTGCAAACTGAGGAAGTGCGTTACCCACAGTAAGTCTATTAATTAAAAAAAAAATAATTACGACAAAAACATGTATGATAACGCCAATAATAACAACAATGATAATCATTATATTAATAACAACAATGACAGCGACTACAACGATAACAATGATAATAATAAAGATCACAAGGATGACAACAACAACAATGATAATGATAACGATGGCAACAACAACAATAGTAATGATAACAATAACAACAACAATAACAACAACAAGCATTGTAATAATGCTGGTGATTATTATAATCGTCCTATACTTCACAAGTGAACTGGTGATCACCAGTTTTCCCACTTTTTTTTCTTTATTCACTCTCCTTACGACGAGATCCAGAGCTTTCCGAGGGGAAACAGAAAAAATCGCGTAATCGAGCTCTCGAGGGAATCTCGAGAGCTCTCTCTAGAGAATTGGGAAGATAAACATCTGTATATATATATATATATATATCTGGATACATACATGAGAAAAGGTGCTTTTGAAGGAGTTCTACCCAAAAGCCTGGTAATTCTCGAGGTCGTAACCGCGTAATACAAGATAGGATACGGGTCGAGACCTCTCGATGAATCTTATCAGTCATCCCTGCATAACCCTCACGATCCGTAATCAGCCAATTGAGCTCCGCAAGTTTGCTCGTAGTGTCGGTACACGAGTATACTTTAGGTGCGCAGGTGAACGTAGAATCAATGATGATCAATTATTAATGGATACATACCGCGCCCAATGAATAATTACCTCGAGATTCTTATATGGCGTGCCACTCGGCCCGTAAGAAGGGCCAATTAAATTATTTGGCCGGTTAGCCAATTAGCGTAAGGAGGACGAATACCGCACGGAGAAGAAGAAGAACCCTGGAAGCATTGGGCAATTGACCCGGAGCTGTTAAATACCCAAAGTACTTGGGAACATACCATACAGGGCGCTCTAAATTATAAAGCTTTCCTAAGAGCTCAGACGGAGAAAGAGGACTGGAAGATGGAGAGAGAGAGAGAGAGAGAGAGAGAGAGAGAGAGAGAGGGCGAGCGAGAGAGAGAGAGAGGGAGGGAGAAAATTCAACTATACGTGGAGAACAGAAGGACCCAGACGTTTTCTTCCCAGTAAAATGCACTAGCCTACAAGACTAGTTATATATAGTGATCCCCATTTCTTGAAGAGCACTGGTTCATACGGCTGACTTCTCTCTCTCTCTCTCTCTCTCCCTCTCTCTCTCTCTCTCTCTCTCTCTCTCTCTCTCTCTCTCTCTCTCTCTCTCGGTGCAACTACCAACGCTGCATTTGGTACATACTGCAGCTCAAGCCTCTCGCGAACATCTCGTCTTTTGTAGTCTCTCTTTCTCTGTCTCTCTCTCCCTCCCTCTCTCTCTCTCTCTCTCTCTCTCTCTTTCTCTTTTTTCTCATTGTACGTACATTTTGTCTTCCTTTCTCCCCTATGTACACAGCAAAGCTATGTATGTGTATATACTTTTATCGGAGAATGGAGAGGGTTGCAATGGTAGAGGGTCGCGTAGCACATGCACTTCCGGTCCTCCCACGTCCACCCCATGCATCCATCCATGTGCGATACGTCACTGCGCAGTAATGGCACACATAATGTATCCCGATGCTCGCTGTGTACTGCCACGATTAATCCGCGAATTCTTCCTCCCACGTCCATTACAGGTCACGCGCACCCTCATCGAATGTACTCCGAGCGACACTTGGCGAAAAACCTGGAGGCACAATTTTTCCAGCGGCCATTTCTGTGCTTCTTGTGGAGTCGTGCACGCTGAGAAATTCTGTCGCAAGTGGAGGCGATCACTCGGTCACCATTGTGCACGATCGTTTTAGGCATTCTTCTCGGTTATTTTTTCACGGCATGCAACGATTCGGGTGTGAAAATGCGTGTTTCTATCGGGGCCAGGTCGAGATACTCCGCTATCGGAGTCAGCCCAACCGAAAGTTCATTTTCTGAAGTCTTTCGCTCGCAGGGTCTAGTGGTAAGTGGATCTGTCAATTTTTCTATCAGAATGTCCGGAGCAAGGTCTTTCCTCGAGCAATCGGACGTCGACTGTGAAAATTCCAAGCAATTCGGTCCAGCTGATTTTTCGGAAAAAAAATTCAAAATCTCTTCACCGGTTTCTTTACCGGTGGAATCGCAACGGCAAAATTATCAAGTCCGTTCAAGCGCCATCTGCATCCAACATTCGCGATGCACCGATTGTCACGAAAGTCCAACTCGCTCGTGTATTTTCTCCGGGGCTGGATGTGCGCAGCCCTATTCGCATTTTGCGGACGAAGAATGGGCCCACCCTGGTGAATATCTTGATGACACCGGATGCGTTGGAGCAAAGGCTAGGCAGAGAGAAACAGAGAAAGAGAAAGAGGAGTAGAGAAAGGACTGGAGAGTTCGTGCAGAACTTGCCGCATAATGAGGGTGTTTTTGGAACCGGGAACATTCCCGGGTCATGTACAAAGATACTTATCGTATACGTACTGATACCACCACCCACCAACAACGTGGTAGTTACTGTTCCCTCGCCGAAGTCACCCCCAGCCTACCCCGCAACGCTCCTTGAATAATTAATACGTAAAACAGAAAATCCTGAACGTTCTGGCAATAATAACCGCTTTATGCACCTACGGCTCTACGCCTGGTCCCTCAACGAGGCCCCGGTACATACACCCTGCCGTTGAAACCCACCGGGTAAAGTCGATACACCTCACGCGCCCGTTTCTCAAACAAGGCTTTATTAGTCTCGTACTGGGTTACGCGGACCTCCTCGAACCCGTACTATTTTTAGACCTATCGTTAACACGCCTGAAGGAACGATCGTGTGTCACGATAACGTGGATTACATCAGGGCTCCATGTTCTCCAGATTCTGGATCCAGATACCAAGCGCTGGAAACGCAACCTAGAAGTTCTTCGAAAAATGCAATCGATCCTGTTTCTACTGATCTCCAGACGAAATGATACACAATCCCAATGATGAAGGCATCAGCGCAAAGTCTTTTAAACTTTTTGGAAAAACAACTGGACCGAATGCCTCGAAATTATTCCAGTCGACGTCTGATCACCCGAGGCAGGACCGTTTGCTTCCGAGATAGTTTTGGCTGAAGAAAAATAGCAGATCTACCCAGAATGGGGAACTGCAAGTGTAAAAGGCTAGAAAATGGTCTTTCGGTTGGGCTGATCTTTGATGACAGAGTAACTTAACCTAGCCACGATAGAGGCACGCATTTTGACACTAGAACCGTTGCATTACGTGAAGGAGTAACCGAGAAAAGTTTCAAAAACTCGCGAAAATACACCTTGCCCAAGTATACGCGTAGGGGACATTTAGCAGTAGGCAGCGAGTAGAAACCGCCAGAGCAATACAGAGAAAGCCGCACAGCGTCAACATTTCTCACCACGTGTCATTTCGCCCAGAACAGTTGAGGTGTACAACCGCCGGCTGAGCAAACGACGCTGACCTACTCCCTTTTTTGCTATACTCTCCTGTCCTTTCCCATAACCCTTTAACGATCGCAGCGTTCGATGACTCAACTGGATGTCTTCATCGGTTGATCGAGCAGCTAAAAAAGGTCGTCAAGATATTCCGAAATCGATACTGGAATGTCCATGTTGCCTGGTTAGAAAAAAGTACGAGTATTTCCGTCACACGATGACACACTTTCTTCCAGTTTCGTTCGAGTGCCACCTTTCAAGTTGTGGATCGTTTCGAGAGACACGTTGAGTTCGACGCCACGTCGGGATATATGTCGCATTCGATGCTTATTGCCTACATGCACAAACAACACCATCTACAATAAATACAGACTTCACGTGTATCCACATATGGGTGTCAGTGTGTATAACGAATTTGCCAGAGAGATCTCCGGTTTGCCCCGACCAAACGTGGTGAAACTCCACCGAGTTATGAGAGCACTTCGTGTGATTCTGAATAGCGTCGAGCCAGCGTCACCCTAGCAGTTTCCAAACGGTGGATGTGGGAATAAAAAAAGAAATCCCCGAACCGTATCCCCGGGAAACCGCAAGTACCGTACCACGTACCACAGAGAGGGACAGAGAAAGGAAGTTTCGAGTCCGAACGTGCCGAAGTGAATTGTGAATGCGAACTTTATAGCGCCCTGAACTCTGCACAATTAACTCGGCACCGAAACATGGATCACCAACAACCGTGACCTGATCAACGAAGAATGACTTTCCCATCGGGACGCCTCCACCGTATCCTACAGACGAATTCATCCTGAAGACGAATTACACGCGACCTCTGTAGTGCGCCTGGTCTCCGCCAGATGGCTACGAGCGCAGCGCTGCTCGCAAAAGACTCAACCACTCCCGTGCCTACGATTCTCGCTTCGCACGTCACTAAATGTGGGTTTCAAATAATGCAAATAATGCCCAATTCAAATAATGCCCTGCCCAATGCAGACTTACGGGCTTTTTACTGGCTCTTAATCTAAAGGACACTTGCTACCATTCTTCTCCTCCTATGCTTGTTATTCGATGGATCCACATTTTTGGAACCATGTTCCAAACTATTTTCCGTAGCCCAAAGAAGTGGGATGTTTTTTTTAACTTCATAGTCTTACTGTTCCAGCCTGCTTCGTTTTCATTATATTTCTTCTTCTATTCTTGTCATTTGATCGATTCAAATTTTTTAGAAACATGCTCTTTTTCTAACCCAAAAAGCGGACAAGGCTTTCTTAACTCCATAGTCTTACTTCTTCAATCGGTTTCATCTTCCTATTCTCTTTCACGGGTTTTTTCTATCCGCCTTATATAATCTATCCTCGTTAAAGGGAGAAACGTGAAGTTACTTTTGCCCCGACCACAATTTCCAGCCAGTACAGCGTACGAATTTGTTCTCTCGGCAAATGGAGTAAGAGAATTCCGAAAATACTAATGCCGATAGTCTGAGTACTGGAACCTCGAGTGCAGTTACCACCTTATGTATATATGTGTGTACGTTTATATATATATAAGCCTCTCGGAAAAGCGAAGTACTTAGTGTGCTTGGGTCTGACGTATCCAACCTACGAAGCGATATTGCGCACATACCTATGAACTCATGTATATGTGTATGTATGTATGTATGTATGTATATATATATATATATATATGTATGTATGTATGTATGTATGTATGTATGTATGTATATATAAAAGCGTGTTAACGAGTCATAGAGCTTGCTGGCTCGAAACGACTGTTGGCCAACCCCCTACGTCGTATACAAGGATCGGAAAGCTCCCATATTCACTTTGGTCCGAACCGTAGCATTCGTGCATTAATGAAGCCCTGGCCGAATCCTTTTTTTATCCTCCAACTTCATATCTACGAGTCCAAACCATTTTGGCTCAAATTGCACTCGGCTTTGTCGCTTTTACGGTCAAGTTTCCGCGACTGGATATCAAGTACTGGAGTGATTCGGACGCTTTTTGGGGGAGCTTGCCGGGTGTGATAGTTATCGGAGATGATTGCTTCGTTTAAAAAAACAAAGACAAATTTATGATTTCTCTTTTAAATACATTTCTGTGCAGCGGGAGGATTGTGGCTTCTCGTTGTAACATGGAACACCACATGACTGTAGAAAATTAGAGTGAGATCTCGATCACACGAAGGCTAGTAATTTCTCTGAATGCTACAGAAATACCATCTAGCATCCGAACAAATTACCCTATTTGGATTCCAAGAAGCTACAGTAGCGCCGACATTTTTTCTGACCTGGTGCATAATCTTGAGCCGCAAATCCCTTGATAGCAGTTCCCGATATGCACTCGTGGATCATCGGCGCTATATCAATAATCATGCCACTTGTGGTGAGTGGCTGACTTTCATTTGTTGGAAAAGAAGTGTCGCGGCTGTGATTCGTATCGACACTTCGGTATAATGATTCCAATGCTGCTTTGAGGCCCGCCAATCGCTGCGTTCATTTGTATATATATATATATATATATATATATATATGTCGATTTAACCTGCGCACCTAGCGATGTGCATTCACGTGACGTAGCTCTCGCGTGTTGCAAATGCACTTCGCACATTGCCACAAGAGAGAGGCGCACGATTTTACTAGCGAAGGCGTTGTACTCCCGCGGGGCCGATGTGAGAGGAAAGCTCAGGAAGAGAGTAGGCGGACGAGGAAGAGAGAGAGAGAGAGTGAGAATCGATACTTCTCGTTATTTCGGTATTCGGAGAGAAAGAGAGAGAGAGAGAGAGAGAGAGAGAGAGAGAGAGAGAGAGAGAGAGAGAGAGAGAGAGAGAGAGAGGTAAAGACAGAGGAGCCATGAATATCACAGAATTTCTCGCGCTTACCGAAACTAAACATAGATATGTGTATATACGTGTGTGTACACACGCGTGTGTGTGTGGAATTCTGGTGCAAGAGGGACAGAGATAAAGGGGCTATCGAACGACGGTTATTCCAGGGTGGTTTCGGGTATCGAGAATTAAAGATGCACGATCCCGAAGACTCGCACCATTGCATCTCTTATATCCTTCGATGCTATAGGTATAGGGGAATACTATTTTATAGTATAGATAGAGATTATATTATATATATATATATATATATCGATCCAGTTTGGCTGCATTTGGATCTGGGCCCGATGTCGATGCTCCGTGACTGGGGTCGAAAATCATAGTGAAAATCCGTCCGACGAGCAAAATATTTTACGACGGTGAGTAAAATCTACCGATCTCTTGGGCAACTGATCTTTCCTTTCTCTCTCTCTCTCTCTCTCTCTCTCTCTCTCTCTCTCTCTCTCTCGCTCTGTCATTCTTTTTCCATCTCTCTTTATACGGCTTCTCATTTGTCTATATATGCAGATGGGTTTTCAGCACGTACTTTATGCCACTCACACACAAATGTGACCTCACACAGGCTCTGTATATACATACATACATACATACATATATATATATATATTTCCCCACATAAATCACTATAGTTCTCAAATAAGCTCTGACTCGTCTCCTAATCACTCCAACACTTCATCCGAGACGAACTACTCGTCGAAACTCTAGGAGTTTTGACAGAAACCCTCGTATAAAATTTATGTCAGGCATAAAACTGCATTTGTTATAGATTCATTTGGCTACGAGGATTCGAGGCAAATTACGATAATTCGAAGAGATGTGATCGTGAAAAATTTGGTTAAGTTTACTTATAAAGCCTGAAGAAATTTTAATATTGCAATGAGCAAAGACTTTTTCGTATTCGGCCGGAAAAGGCGAAGCACAGAGGTCCTAGTAAAATATCCGAAAAAATCACTAAGCATTAAGTTGGTGGAAAAATAGGGGAGTTGAGATGGCTCGGGTGACCATGTAATTGGCCAACCTGCTGAAAAATCTAAATAGTCATGTTGACAAATATATATTTTTAACGGTCTTGCACGGCAATTTTGCCACCGAGAAAAATATAATTTTCAATGGCTTTCCAAGTTCTTTTGAAATGAAATGTAGCGCAGATGTATGAGTGATGAGTAGTATGAGTGATGAGTAGTATTTGCCAGAAAAAATTGTAAAAACATTCTGGTAAAAATTAAAATTCCATTTTGAGGACAGCAGAATGGAGATAATTAAATTCCGAACACGAGACACGCTGGGAAAAACTTTTATTGGGTATCCTGTTACTGAGATAAAAGAATCAAAATTGCAGTTTAAAGTGCATAAATTAAAATTTCATTCCACTAAAAAAAAGTTTTTTTTTAGTGTTGCGTGTTCGCAATTTAATGCGGAAGGGGAATTTCGTGAACTTATTGAAAGAAACGTATTACATCAAATGTTTTAAAATTTCGAGGATATATTTGTGCATAAATTATTTATATACAGTACATTTTTTGTATGAAAATATTCAACTTTCAGCGACTTATGAGCCGTCTCCCGAGTCTCCAAAAAAAAGTTATTTCACTGATGCAACGATTGCGGCCTTCAAAGTAACCAGAATAAAAAAATAGAAAAATTCCGTTAAGTTAGAAGGTATTGCCTGTACAATGACGCAGAAATCTGAAAAAATTAAAATCCAACAAAATGTCGGAGTTAAAAAATGGCTGCAAATTACGTTTCAAAATCTATGGTTTTTTGCATGGCAAATTGGCATTTTTTATTCAATCAAAAAACTGGATGATTTGTATATTCGAGTGAGAACCGCAGAAAACTGTCGTTTTGAGAAAAACGCGTTGAAAGATGAAAATATTAATTTCATTGTTATAAATCGATAAGAGTATAAGGTATAGTATAGTAGTAAGGTCTACTTGAAGGTATAGACTATCGAAAAATGCACAGAAAGATCGATTTTTTAAAAGTGTCACACGAGTGGTGCCCCGTAATTATCTTCGTTCTGCTGAACTGAAAATAGAATCTAGTTTTTGTTTCCAGGAATTCGGACTTTTTTCGGCCGAGAAAAATATCGCATTTAATCGTTTCTCGAGTCCTCCTCGAAAAACTATGTAGTATATTTTGGTGATGAGTTGTATTCGCCAGTAAAAATTGGGCATTCCGGACAAAAATAAAAATTCTATTTTCTGTGCAGCAGAATGAAGTTAATTAAATTTCGAATAAGTAACACAACTAAAAAATCTCATTCCATAGAATTAAACTCCATTTATCCACTTTAAAATGCATTTTTGATCATTTCTTTTCTCGATGACGGGATGAACTAAATAATTTTTTCAGGAGCGTTTCGTATTCGAAATTTAGTTATCTTAATTGTGCTGAACTCAAAGCGGAATTTCGATTTTTTTCGAGCATGCTCAATTGTTTCTGGCAAGTACTACCCATCACAAAAGTGTGCTATATTTTTTTTCGGAAGAGACTTGAAAAACCATTACATATCATGTTTTTCTTGGTTGCAAAGTATTCGCGCCAGACCCTTAAAAACAATATGACCGCCTTATAATTGTCACCCTCTACATATTATATATATATATATGTGTATGTGTGTGTGTCTGTGTGCCGATATTTCCGAAGCCTCGCGAAACCTTAGTACGTACACGAATTTTTCCGCCCAATGAAATTCGAAGATGCCCGCAGCCCCTTACTTTCCTCCTTTTAAATAAACACCAACTTTTGCACTCGCGAATAATGGCCTCTGCACGGCAGCGAGTCTCGATAAAAAATTCATACTCCGAGCCAGAAAAGTGTCTTGCCTCGCGAATCGGAGAATGAGACATCGCTGACTAAGATCTCGCGCTCTTTTGCGGGTTTGACCCGAATCCCGCGGAGGAGAACGCAAAAAATTTATCGAGACGTGTTTTCCAGAGGTCCGAGCCAATTATAAGATCGCTGCTGGAACCGTGATGCTGCAGCATCCGTCTCGGTCTTTTTCGTATCGGTGATCGCTACCAATTTACTCGATAAATCATGTCGCCTTGTTATCAATATTGTTATAAAAATAATTATTATCGTGATCATTATTATTACTATTAATTTTATTACAATATTAGCATTATGAATATAGTTGCTATTATTATGATTGTGATTGTTATTATTGGCATCATGATCACCATAATTATTTACGTTATTACTATTATTATTGATTCGACGATCTCCACCTTGATTAGGTAATGTTTTTTTTCATCGTCGTAAAAAGGGGGAAAAATCTTTTAAAAATAATGGGCGTCTCCACTTCGCCAGGGGTTAGGAGTTGCCTCTTAAAACCCGGAGCAGCGTCGTCACCCGTGTGCCGGACTCTCATCTCGTATCATAGGGTCGGGTTCCTCTCGGCCAGGGTTTTCACGAGATGCATACCGGCTAAAACCCCCCTTCCCCTGGCCGAAAAATCGAAATTTCTTGGTCAGGATGGGGGAACCACTTCTGTCCGATGACCGGCCATGGACTGCGTTAGCACTACTTCCGACCGAACATCTTGTCCATGTCCTCTTGTCTAATCGTATCGTCTCGTCGTGGTCTTGGCTACCGAGTGCCGGCCCTTCTCATTCGCTCAGTCACCCAAGCATCCGTCTGCATTCTTTCTCCTAAGGACAGTCTCTACGAGGGTGGACACGAGGGCCCAACGTTCGCTGTCCTGGGTCATCACGCCAACGATGTTGTCTGGCGTGATTTCTCCAACTGTCGCCTCTAGTCGGTGTCTCGTCTCAATCCATCGGTCACATGTAAAGAATATATGTTCCGCGTCATCTCGGTCGTATCCGCAGTATTTGCAGTCTGCAGTCCGTGCCCTTCCCATGTTGTGTAGGTATCGTCTCGTATCCGTGTCCCGTCAGGAACTGCGTGAGGTAAAAATTCACCTCTCCGCAGCTCCTTCCGATCCACGGTTTCAGTTCCGGTATCAATCGTTTTGTCCGCGTCCCAGACGTCTCGTTTGTCCATTTGGTCTGCATTGTTGTATCGTCGTCTCCCGTTCCCTTCTTGCCGCATCTATTCGTCCCATCTGTGCAATCTGAAGGCAGATTCTCCTTCGCTCAAAACCTAGAAGGTCCACCGGGATCACGCCCGCTACGACCAGAACTGCCCCTGTCGAGGCAGTTCTGTACGCGCACGCGATCCTGAGCGCACCTTGTCTCTGTACCATCGTCATTGCGTGTCTGTACTTAGCTACGTGGAGTGCTTCCTCCCATATCTCGGTGCCGTATAGGAGGATCGAGTGGGTCATCGACATAAGTAGCCAACGTTTACTCGGTCTCGGTCCTACAGTATTTGCCATCGGGCGGCTGAGAGATTTTACCCTCTCAGCCGCCCTCTCGGCTGTCCGTCTTATGTGGGGCCAAAAAGTCATCTTTGTATCCAGAGTAACCCCCAGATACTTGATTTCATTTCGGGTCTCCATCATCTCTGTCCCGACCTTCGTCGGTATTATCGTCGGTATTGTCTTTCTCGTCAGTACCATAAGTTCTGTCTTGGCTGTGGCCTGTCGGAGTCCGTGTTCCATCATCCATCCGTCCACCCGCCTCATCACTTGGTTAAGTCGTAGCTGGGCCAGAGACGGAACGCATTCGACGATCACAGCTGCTATGTCGTCGGCGTAAGGAACTAAGAAAGTCTCCGACGGCATCTCCAGCCGCAGCAAACTGTCGTATACTCCATTCCAAAAGTCCAGTCCAAGAATTGATCTCTGGGTGACCCCCGCCGTGATCGTCCGGGTTGCTCATCCGTCCGTCGTTTCATACGTAATACGTCTGTTTCGTAAGTAATCGCTCAGCACTCTGAGTAGGTACGGTGGGACCCCGAAAACGCCTCTCAGCGCTTCCAGGATGTCCGCCCACCTCGCCGAGTTGAAGGCGTTCTGTACGTCCAGTGTCGCTAGTAGCACCATCGGGCGAGCCTCATGGCAGTACTGTTGAGTCCGTTGGAAGGTCGTCACGACGTCTTGGATTTCTCCAATTGTCGGTCGTCCCCTCCTGAAGCCGTATTGTCTGTCCGATATTCCGCCAGCGGCTGCGATTGCGTCCATGAGTCTGGGTCTGATCAGTTGTTCGTACAGTTTCCCTGTCGTGTCAAGTAAGCTGAGCGGGCGTTAGTCCGACGGCGAGTGTGGGTCCACCTTGCATTTGGCAATGAGCACCAGCCCTGCCAACCTTCCACTGCTCACCGAACGTGCATGCCGTCAAGCATGTGTTGTACATGTCCCGGAGGACCTGCGGCCTCAGGTTGCCCATCAACTGCAGAATCTCCCCCGGAATGCCGTCCGGTCCTGGGGCCTTCTGGCCTTTATCGAGGCGGTCGCTCTCGCGAGCTCCTCCTCGAGAAAGAGTGTGATATCCCCAGGTTCGTCGTCATCTTCCGTCTCCGTACCTTGATTGGGTATTATTATTATTATATAATTTGATATTACATTATGCTATTATAGTAATATCATTATATAAAATTAAATAATGTAATATATTATTATTATTTTTGTTGTTACTGTTAGTGTTATCATTACCACTATTATTATCCTCATCATTGCCATTTTTGTTATTATCACTATGATAATTGATTCGACGATCTCCACCCTAGGTGGGTATTATTACGATAATTATTGTCATGCTTATCATTATTATCATCTACTTTAACATTATTATTATTATCGTTATTATTAGTGTTCCCAATAATTGAACTATTAACAATGATTTCGTGAGCTCAGCGATTATTCAATCTGTACGTACACACATATACCTATATATATGTGTGTGTGTGTGTGTGTGTGTGTGTGTGTGTGTGTGTGTGTGTGTGTGTGTGTGTGTATCTACACTAAAACATCAATCGCCTTTGTGACGTCAATTTTCTGCAAAGTGCATGCATTTTCATTAACGTCCTGAGGTACATATTCTTTCGTTTTCTTTCCCTCGTTCTCTCTCTCTCTCTCTCTCTCTCTCTCTCTCTCTCTCTCTCTCTGTCTTTTTACCAGAAAAATATACGAATCTCACAACTGCAGATGTTCCGTGCCAAATTCTTCTTTTTCCTTTTCTTCTATTTTGCCTTTTTCTTCTTCCTTTTTTTACTTTTTATTATGCACGTGTACCTCTCGACCTCCCTTCACAAAGAGCGGCGCGGGGCACGTCGAAGCGGGATTGAAGTGGAGAGCGCGAGAGAAACCAGAGACGCGAATGCATGTCCGTTTATTTGTTCTGATTAAAAATGCATACGCGAGCCCCGAGCCGTCTATCGTTACGGCGCTTGTTCGTCAAAAATACTCTCGTGTGTGTAAAATATATATATATTTTATTCTATAACTATTGTATGCAATGAATATATACATATTTACACATATTTGTATGTGTGTGTGTGTGTGTTTATTCCGGCTCATGCACATGAGTAAACGTTTGTAACGTAATACCTGTATCTCGGACATTCTTGCACCTTCTATCGCAAATATGCATGCATATGTTAAAATAACGATTCTCGTATGACGTTACGAACAGAGGAAAAGCGAGGAAGAGAGAGAGAGAGAGAGAGAGAGAGAGAGAGAGAGAGAGAGAGAGAGGGAGAGAGAGAGGGAGGAAGAAAGATAGACAGATAGATGCAACACACAGTAACCACGCATACATTACGCGAAGCATTTATGTAGGTCATTTGCACAATGTGACGCGTTTGCTTTTAGTATGGAAAAACATCCGCAACAAAACGCGAATATATACTTTCGTTTTGTAACGAGGATAGAAGGGAAGCAAAAAATGGAATGTAGAATGAAGGGAAATAGGGAAGAGGCACTCGAAAGGGCGCCGATTTGCTCGTCGATGAAGTTTTTTTCACTCGCAAGACCGAAAAAGTACTCCTCTGACTTTCAAACTATCGAATTATTATCCCCAAAATCAAATGTCATAAAAGATGATAGTGAATGTCAAAAGCAGAAGTTGAACTTTGATAAAAGATGAACAAAGTAGGTCTAAGACGTATCAACATTTTGCAAAATTTTAAAACGGCACGAATGGCCTTTTGATTTTTTGCAGCCGCAGAAGGGCAAGGGGATTTTTTTAAGTAAAGTTTTTTTTATATCAGAAGTGAGGTTTTCCACTATGGAAATCTATAATCAACGATGGTGAGGGCTTGTCTAAGTTGAGCTAGAATACCCCAATGAAAAATTCTTAACCGACGTGTATGTGTGTGTGTGTATTATGAATTTTTGCTAAGAGGGATATGCTTATCTCCGTTAAGGCGTTACTCCCACTTGTAGCGCAAAAAAGGTCTTTTTCATTAATTTTTTTAAAGAAAACTACAAAACTTTTTTAATCGATCAATATACCATCTTACAGAACACATCTTGAAGAACTTTCAGTAATTTTTTTATTGAAAAATATTACATTGTTTAGTGGCAAATGGCCGTCAATGAAATAATGTTTTTATATACACGGTTTGCGGTGACCAACATTGCGGCGAAGTGGATCATCTGAAAAAAAATGCGGATGGATTTAGTCAAATATAAGTATAAACCAGTCTTTAATCAAAGGATTTTAAAAAATATTCATTTTTCACAAAATGGCGGACAGTCAAAGTTAATGGTTCGATTTTAACGAAAAAAAAAAACGGCCGTTTTTTGGCTATAAAACGGCCATTTTTTTCGAAAAAAAAATCGAACGATTAAAGACTACATTTTTATGTATTAAATAAGCCTGCAAAATTTCAAGAAGATCGGTTCATTAGTGTTCGAGTAATCTTGGTCACCGACTTCAGAAATGCCATTTTGAGAAAAACGCGTTTAAAGTTTCAATTTCACTTTACACGAAGAAAATATTTTTTTTTGTAAACTTACATAGAGTCATCTATTCTGGGCCCATACAGAAGTTCTTCCGCCGATGATGCCGCTTGCAAAACGGAGGTGTTGCCTTCGTAATATTCTTCCTTCACGAGTGCTCTCGGCCGCACGTCTCTCTGCCAGTGCAATCCGTGCTTCGTCCATTTTATCAGCGTATTCGTGCGCGTTGTGTCCACAGCTTACTCCGATTGAGTTCAAATAAAATAATAATGATTTTGAACCTTCGTTGAATAGTCCAACGGCAATATAAGCTGCTAAATTTACAACGATTGCTCCACTCGAGACGATTTTTGGGCTGATTTTCCAAATAAGTTGGTTGAAGCTTTCGTTACGTTTGTGGACGTGACCGATGCATTCTTTTTTTATAACTTCTACGTCGTCATAAGGATGAGAATTTACTAGCCCAGTGTACGTTTTCGAATCTCCGTCCCCAATATAGTAACGGTACAGGACATTATATTTTTCTATTGAACGCTTGAAGATTTCGATAATGGAGTCCACCTCCATTTTTCCCGAGGAGCCTTTGTGATTTGCACTGCAGTTACCTTCGTGTGTTTCGTACCATTCTTCGTATTCCGCATCATTTAGCTTATGTTTCCACGATTCACACATTTTACAATACGCACTTTTTACCACAAGATCAAGTACTTTTCCACTGTAGTAGCCAATGACTGATGTGACTCCGAACAACGACGTATATCCTCGCTTCCTCCAGGATCCATCTCCAGAAACTGTTAATTGAGGAGTTGCATCGCCTTCTGCATTAGGTGTATCTTCAATTTCTTCTCGTACGGCTTTTTTTAAATATTACATCTGCACATGTTTTCACAGACTCATAAATACTTTTCAAAATTATTGAATATGTAGTCTCGGTAAGAAACCTTGGCATGTCCATAAGTCCGCAAAATTGTTGTGCTCCAGCCAATCCTATGCCGAGAACTCGCATGGTGAATATAAATCGACGATTTATTTCATACGAATGTTCCAAAAAAGGAAAAGATGGTATCAAATTATCTGCACATGAGTCACATTTCACAACGATTTTGAAGCCTAGTCCTCTTGCACTTGCCGTTTCAAATGTAATATTTCCATTACACGTTTTGCACTTCACTAAATTTGAAATAGCAGCAAACACAACCCAAAAGTTCAAAATCCGATATTCAATATTAGGACTTTGATTCACAGTCATATCAATATTATTTTTCAGTTTCTTCGCAGACGTGCTGAAACTTTCAGTTTCCGTTTCGGCCAGGTTGGGGTTAAAAACACCCTTCCTTTTTTTTAGTCGAGATTTCCGTAAATTATCACTGCTTCTTGTTTGTCGCGAACCTTTTTTTCGATCCATTTTTGAATGTAAAATGAATAAAAACTGCGCTTATAATATTATGAACGGCGGAATATACGTCTTATATAGTCGAACTTTCGAGCTACACTGACGAGTTTAGACCATAACAGACAACGAAAATACGTTTTTATAAATTCCAGTCTATTATATGAACGTTGTGAATGCCAGGTATACGACCCTTTTCATCGAACAATGCATTGAAGGTCGGAGGGAGGGTCGAGCGCGCCAGACGGCAGACTAGCCGGTCGTTTACACAACGGATTCTTCTCTTTCAACACTCATATCTCAGTCAATTTTGTTCGGATCGACTTGAAATTTTCAGGACATATTCTCAGATACTTATACTTCAAAAAAATGCAATAAAAAAATCGAGTTTTTCAAAATCGCAAGTGGGGGTAACCCCTTAAGCTGGAGTACCCCAAATCATTTTTTTTTCTGAGGCCTACTTTTGACCATTAAAAATAACACTAACAATACTCTTAAAGCGTAACATTCACCCAAATTTGGTGTAAGTGCATTTTTGCAAATTATATAGAGAAAACGGTTTATAACGGTAGATATAAGAACATTAAAAAAGGGTTTAGAATGGTCGTTGCCAGGATTCTTTTTCGGCAAGTGATCGCGTTTTCTTCGGACAGCCTTAGAATTTCGTCGAATGGTATTTCTCAGGGCTCCTTATTTGCGAGTAATCGGGTTTTATCAGGACAGCCTTAATAACTATAACCACATAAGCATTTCGATCAAATTTGGTAAATGAAGGTTCGGTTTGAAAAAATGTCCGAAATCTTCGTGAAACTTTACCTTGCCTCATATGTAATGATTATTTCTTCCAATAGATGCAGATATAATGATACTTTTATTCGAAAGATGTATGTTTAAAAATATATGAAAACTCAACACTTCGTGTTTTTTCGCTTTGAAACGGTTAACGATTTCTGTTTCTTACTTAATTGGAAATCCAAGTTTTAATCGCACAGGGATTCCCCGCTTATAAAGCGGTATGACGATTGCGTTTTTCCTGAATTTCTCTCATGTCAGTGGCGGATATGTTCGGTTAGAAATATATTGTTCGAATAACGCGGAAGCAACATTCTTTTTCTCGGTAATCCTCCGCTTTTTTGGTACAACGTGCCCATAATGCGAATTGATGCTGTGGTAACAGCATCAATTACAATATTTAGGGAATGATATACGGTTGTCATTCAACCGTAAAGTCGTTGCGACAATAGAGTTCAGACTGGATCGTTTTTTCAATTTTCATGCGACTGCCTAACTTCATCGCTTAATTTAATATTTTCAATGTGGTGGAAATATCTGTATCTTTTGTCGATTCTATCAGAAACTCAGTAACATGTAATGACGCATCATCAGCCATGGCTCTTGGTACGGATACCTCCAAGCGTCCCATCAGCATAGCATTATTTTCCATCCAACTGTTAAAAGAATGCCCTCCTTTTTTACGAATAGTGTAGGTACCACGTGTGTTATTAGGATGACCGTCTCGGTCAGATTGCGGTAGTGGGGTCTCTTGATATGAGGCGATGAGTCGTCATCTTCGCCCACTTGGTTGGTGACAAGATTGTTGTTCTCTTCCGCTCAGTGTTGCCAGATGGTTCTGGCGGTTTCCCCCTAGACAATCGCTGGTTCCCCCTAAAAATCTCCTAAATAGCCCCCACCGAGCCACTGGCCTGAAAAGTGCTGTAAATGAAGGGTAATTTTCGCGATCGGTCAACTGTCGTCAAATAGCTGTTATTTAAAATGCATTTCCTACTTGTGTATTGAGTATTTTGTTTTGAAACTTGATTGCTGCGATCTGTGCGAATGATGAAGATGAATACTTTTTTTTTCATAGAAATAACTGTTAGGTGAATCGTACGGTCGGTAAAAAAAATTATCGTGGCATGGTAATCTGTTTTTGAGCCTTGGAGGGGATTTCTTTCTTTTTGAATTTGCATTTTACAAGAATTCCGCTTTTATATTTCTCTATAGATTTGTTTATTATTATAATTTTTTACTTATTAGCCGAGTATATACTTTGAACTATTCCATAGTGTAATTTATACTTATTGACGACGGTCCATTTCAAGTCCATTTTACGTATTTTTGCCCCCTGAATACAAATTGACTATTAATTCCCCCGAAACCCTCAATTTTTATTGAAAAAGTGTGAAAAATGTTGCTAACATCGATGGTCCCGCTTTGAAATTCTGCCATAAATCGAAAAATATCCGCAGCACGATGTACGAAGGGGCATTTTAAAGGGAAAACGATAACGAACAGAATGAGCATAGAGTGGATTCCCCATTAGATAGATACTTATTGCAATGAAGAATTCACCGATGCATGAATAGCTAAATTTCGGCCCTAATTGTCAGGAATATTATTATAAACATTTATATTATTATAAATAGTCTCAGAGCTGAAACGCTTCAACATACGAGGTGTCGGCTTAAAGTCACAGTAATGAACGCTGAGCGTGAGTCGAGCGTGCATTATAGCCTCGACCATTGCGACCGACATTTTGTTTCGCAGCTTGTATCGGTTGGGTCTAAATGAATGTTTACGATTGTTTGGGCTTACTTGTTTGTTTGCGTTCACTCGGAATTGGTGCACTAGTGGTTGGTTTTTTTTCTTGTTAAAATAAAAAACCTCGAAAATTTATAATCCCCTAAAAATACCCCCACGCTTCAGAATTCTTCTAAAAAATCTCTTACAGATTTTTTCCTTGTATTTCTCTCCTAACCCAGGTAACATACCCCTAAATCTAGGAGGAATTCTCCTAACCTGGCAACACTGCTTCCGCTAGAATTTTAATGTTCTTCTCGACTTCTATCTTGTTGAGGACGGTCCTGTCAGCTGTTGAATTATACCGATAAATCATTTTGCAGCTTTTATTATACAAAGCCATTACAAGGGACCATTCGACTAAAGTGAAATCATATAAGGTAACTTCCAAAAAATCACCGTATTTTCATATATTTCATGTATGAATATATATTATATTTTTATTCAGAAGAGTAAAAAATTGGAAAGAGATTATTATGTAGAAGCAGATTATTTAGTAAAATTCGAGCTGGTTATTGCTTTTTTCAAAGGTACCAGTTGTTATCAGGCCAACTTTCGCAGAAGAAACGGTTGTTATTGGGACATTTATTTATTTGTTCGTTCAGTCCCTCAACTGCGATTAGACGTATTAGGAAAGATCATAATATCGATCTTGAAAAAACCTTTGCTTCTCACAAAGACTGAACGAAAGGATGAAATTATGGAAAATGGCATATTTGGCAATGTTATCGCCAAAAAGAGCAGATGTAAGTGGATTTAGAGAAGGCTTTATTTTTTCGGGGGCGTATACTAGTTCGTAAAAACCAATATATTTATACAATCCCATAACTAAATTTTTCGCAAATTGACATTGGCTTTGTTTATATCGCACCAACAAAAACGGCAGGTAGTTTTATGTTTGAAAAATATTTAGCGCATGTTTAGTACAAAATCATCATGCCTTTAATCATACAACCCTCATTCATTATCGGGTATAAGATAATATTTATTTATGCAAATTTATTAAAGGAGAAAACAAATGTTTAGATATGCGCGGGTAACTATGCTTTTTTAAATTGAATTATACATAGCCTTTTCTAATAAACGTTGTTCGAACTCTTTAAAATATGGATGACGGTATTTATCGGGAAAAGGAAACATTATTTTTCGTTTTACTTACCCTTCTCTACAATGATCTGCGCGTTATATTAAGGCCTTAACGCGTATAAAATCATGTGAGAATTTAACAACTTTTTTCGTATGAAAAAATGATTCACTCATCAAATTCATTACCCATCTATTAAGTATAAACATCAAGCTGTTAGAAAATACATATATATATATTTTTCGATGTACAAAGTCGCCGGCTACTAATATTTTCTTTTGTTATCTTTTTTTAGGCGCTCCGCGGCGCGACATTTATCATCTACAATTTTGTACCTAGAACAAAAAACAAAAATTCTCGTCAAGCTACATTAAAATACCTGGAGAAGTACGTACGGAATGTAAGAAATATTGTTTTATTCAAAAGCTGTAGGTATTTGAATTTAAGGTATTCCTTTCGCGGAGGGCCGTATTTTATGGGGGCATAAGCAGGGCCTTCTGAATCGTCGGTAAATTACAATTGCGCTTAATAAAAAAATAAGTTACGATGGATTATTATACACAACGATAAACAAGAATAAAAAAATTCGTGCAAATTTAGTAGATTCAGACATTTTTACATTTATTTGAAACGTCGCGGCTACGAAAATTCTTCTGCTAGTCACATTTTTCCAAGTTTTAACATTAATATTTTCTTTAAACGTTCGGTGACTCGGTTTTTATTGTCGTTACGGAAGCTTTAGACTTTTTCATACCTGTGAGCAGTTTATACCAGGCATCTAGAGTTATTTAGTGTATAAATTATTAGATAGAAATGTGGCCGGCGTGACATGTTCATAAAGCGGCGTATAAATAAGACGATTTTTAGGGCCGTAATTTTTCCTTAAACGTTCGGTAACTTGGCTTGAAATTTTACCAGTATACTGGAATACATTTTTACTTCATTATAGACGAAGATCAGTTAAGTGTGAAATATTTGGGTTCGTGAAAGGAATACCTTAAGAAATAATTTTCAGTAAAAAATTTCGTTATAACTGCTCATAAACTGCTCATAAAATGAAAAGTTTTCGATTATTTAGAAATTCCGTACGTACTTCTCTGCGAAATGCAATTAGGAACATAACTTTTAAATTTGAAGTAAATCGAGTGAAAATTGTTGAAGTTATTTGTCACGCCAATTGGAAAAAAAGCTGTTTCGAGAAGTTTCGAGTAGGCGGCCATTTTGTACATTGAAAAAAATATATATGTATATTTTGTAACTATTTGATAATCATACTAAATAGATGTGTAATTAATTTTATGAGTGATTCACTTTTTCATACGAAAAAAATGGTTAAATTCGCACATGGGTTTATACCCGTTACTGTGGCCTTAGGCCTTAACCACCGTTTTTGTATTTCACAAAGCATCTCGAAGCTTGCACACATGTGACTTTATTTTTTGCACAAATATAGTACGACTCGTCTTCGAATTGTGATAGCACAGACATTAGGTCAGAAATCGTTTTCTATCGCAATACTCGTAACACTCTATCGCAACGCTCGTACCACTCTTCTCGCACGAAGGCGACTGAACCCACTGTCGACTTTGCCGAAGAAGGCGCATTGTGTCGTATTTTTCTGGACGACTCGCTATAGATTCTTCTTCGTTCGTCGTAAGGAGAAGATTCTCCCCCCTCCATTGTTTACGTTTTAGCATCCATGTATTCGCACACAAGCCGTTTCGTTGGATGCTTGGCGAACCGTAAAAGACTAAGGCGACCAGAATATAATTTATATACGAGGGCGCTTCAAAAGTACCCGTGTTAGGAATGAAGACACCATTTTTTTTAAATAAATTATTCATTTATCAACATAGGCCACTTTTGGAGGTATACACTTCTTTCAACGTCCCTGAAATTTTTTAATCTCTCAAAAAATACATATATAAATTCTTGAGCTCTCCAAAATACGCCTCTGTCTCGACGATAATCTCCTCATTTGGGGTGAATTTTTACCCTGCGGAATACATGTTCTCCTTCACTGTGACTATCGTCGGAGGCTTCAAAAAATCATAGTTTCGCAGAAAATGTGATCACTCGCAGCGTGCTTATAAAGGCGATGATAAAATTTCGTACAAATGAATTGCTCGAACCAATAAGAATTCCTTTCTACTGGACCACAACGGTTGTCGATCGAAGTGCAATAAATTTGGCACAAACTGTTACATTTATTCCCGTACGGTGCCGAACGTCGAAGAATTCGGAAAATGATAGTTACCAACCAAATGTTACTGCTGGTGGCTCGGTATTAAGAAAGCAGTAAAAATAATTATTGATAAATCGTTTAAATAAATTAAGTGGTGTGCATTTGCTACAGCAGACGAACCGAACAATGAAGCAAACGCAGGTCGTATTCCCACACTAAAACTGAAAAGTTTTCACCCCATCGACGACATTTTGTACCAGTCGTCATCATTGCAACACTGACGAAATATCTTCGACGATTGTTCATAGATGTTTGATGAACGATATAGTGAAAAGGCACCACCGACATTCCATTTTCAACAAATCTGGGGAAGTAACACAGCGTGTCAAGTATCTTTACTCGACAGTATTACTTATAATTGCGCAAATTATTACAAGTTCACCGATCGTGAAAGTAATTAATACAATCCAAATACTTCTGAAAACCATCAAATGTTCTGACGTCAAAGGTAGTATAGGTTCCGGGTAGTATAGGTTATTGTCGAGACACTATCGGACATTACACGTTCGTGGTAAAAGAATCCCAAAACTGTCTACTACAGTTGTCAGGACTGTCCAGAGTAAAACCTTTCTCTGGGGGAAAAAAAACACCTTAGTAGCGGATGGTGCTTATCGAGACATATCCTGACAATATACGTAACTAAGGAAAAATTGTCAGGGCAGTCCCGATATACACCAACTGTCCTGACAACATCCATTAGAGCACAGAAAAAGCGGACATGAACCTTTTGACGAATGTATATACCCCCACTATGTATATAAATACATATATGCATGTATGTATGTATGTGTCTGTCTAAGTATATATATAGTATAAGGTATTATATATATATATATATATATATATATATATATATATATATATATATATATATATATACATATACATACATATATACATATATATATATACATATATATATATGTATATATATATGTATATATGTATATATACATATATATATATGTATATATACATATATACATATATACATATATGTATATATATATATATATATACATTCACGACATTGTTTGCAATACTATTCATGTACATGCGAACAAACGATGGTGTCCGTTACCTACGCCGTTTCGCGTTTTAACGCATTTTTCCTCCCATTTTATCAGGAGTCTAAATACACATGGGAATCCATACGAGAAGATGCAGGGACGCGACGTCACATTTACAAGTATATATATATATATATATATATATATATATATATTATATTGCAAAGGTTCATAACACGAGTTGAAAACGGCCGCGGATATCATACGAGCTCGACAGATCGTAAAACTTCACCTAATACGCTTTTATTTAAAATGAAAAAAATGGAAAGCGCTTTTTATCCGTCATACAATAAAAACTTGCTTCCTTTTTTTTGTGATTTTTAATGGCTCGGGATGTCGCGCCTGAGTATGCGTATCGGGGTACTTGCTTGCGAAAAAAGCGCCACTCGTTTGTAAAACAAAATGTTACACCGGAAGTTACGAATTTTGTGTTTTTTTCCTTTTTCTTTTTCGTCCAAATTGTTACAGATTTTCTTGCAGAATTATGCTCGGTATATTTTTTTGTTTGGTTCGAGGTGACGAGTGGAGGAATAAAATATGCCATTTGAGAAATGATGGCTCGTATCTCTTTGAATTCCGTAGGGGATGGGCGTGGGTTACGGTTGGAGTACATTATTTTTTTTTCCTTCATTCATTCTGAATGTGCGCGTTTGCGAGAATATTCGAGAGGGTGAGAGTGGATTTCAGGGGTTTCGTATGGGGGTTGAAAATTTATAAGACCCGTCAACTCTCTGGAGCTGTTTCTTGAAAAAAGGATAGGGAAAGGGAGAGGGGCGCGGGGGCAAACTGTGGAGTCAAAATCCTTGGTACTTTTTACCCACTGTTGCTTAATTGTTTAGGATTTTTATCCCCTCATAATAATAAAAATTGTATTATCATCATTAAGGAAATTAATAACAATACATTATCAAAATGATGAAGATCCAATTTTCATTATTGTACGAAAATAACAATTGTATCAATTATATATCATAAATCATTGTACTAATATTGTATTCGTATTATATTATAAAATAATAAAAATTACATATAATTTTCTAGTATAAAATACAATTCTTTATTGCACATAAAATTCAATAACTACTATAATAATAAAACTCAAAAAATAGAAAACGACTGATATGATTATCGTATTATACCTTCATTTTTTTTTGTTTTATAAATAAAATTACCAGTATATTATTACAATTCCATTCTTATCCGGTTTACATATCTAACGCCAATTACCCCTGCCAATTCTAAAAAAAAAAAACCTATTTCAATCACGATCATGAATAACGTATCTTTATGATGATTTTCATTCAAATTTTTATGATGTTTACATAAAGACAAGTATTTCCATTGAGTCAGTATATTACTATCCTATTATATACGCAGACATTATTTTATTACGGACATGTGATTTGTAACATAACATTACAAAAAGTTATATACACATATAATAATATTACATACAAACATAACCCTGATAAACTCAAAATGTGAAATATTAAATATCATGTTACGTCTTATGAGAATTCGTTTTTATTATTAAATAATAACAATAATAATACGTATTATTGAAACATGCCTATTTATAGAATTACATTTCTCCGTTTTTCAATAACAGTCGGTCAATTCTTTAAAATCTTCGATTCACCACCGCTCTCGAAACTTCCATCATTATTGAAATTGCCACTGCACTGTTATATCACGCGTTATCCGAAATACGGCGAATTGTCGAAATAGTCACTGAATTCGATCATCGCGATGTGGACGTGTATAATAATAATAATAATAATAATAATAATGGTGGATCATCTCTTCAAGGAATTCCCGAATTTCCGTAGCTCCGAGCCTCATTTGAGGGCGCTACTTCTAAAAAGGGTTTCCGGTTAATCATTTTTTCTCGTCTAGTTTCCGCTATTTTCGTCTTTCCTCTTGAGTTATGTATATCACATACAAGTTTCAGAACGTTACTCCGGGTTGCACATGCCCCGGTGCAATCCGCCGCAGCACTCGACCGCGATATGCGCTCTGGAAAATTAATGTCCGCCAACCGCGGGTGCACAGAGAGGAGAGAGAGAGAGAGAGAGAGAGAGAGAGAGAGAGAGAGAGAGAGAGAGAGAGAGAGAGAATTCACCTCGAGGATGAGATAAACGTCCGCCCCAGAGACACGCGCTGTGCACCGACTGTCGCGAATGGCGTATAATGCACCTGCACACATGTTGATACACTGGAAAAGAGTGTTGAACAATCGTGTACACGAACATTCACGAAGACAATGGAAAAAAGGAAGAAAGAAAGCTCGTAACACGCCAACAGGTGTGGAGATTTTTATCATAACACAAACAAACCCAAACGAGGCAGGGAAAAGTTGCGCTCGGGATAAAAAACTATCCGTCATTTTTAAAAAACAATGCGCTTGTATTTTTTTTTCCGTTGGATTTGTTCAACGAGCCACGGTAAAAATCTTCCCATTTATTTCGCTGCAATGACTGGTGCAATGGAGCAACCAACAGTGAGGGAGCGCTTTTCGTTTCATTGCCACGCGTCAATGAGACGAAAATAACGTTTTTTTCTGCTCTTCCTTTATTTTCCATCAGGTATACATCGCGTATTATCTCGACGAGATCATTTTTCCGCTTACTTGTCCTCGAGACCTCTCATGGCCCGACGAAGAGATCTAATCTTCTTTTATTATTCGATTTTTATGGAGGATACGACGAATAGGGAGGGAGAGAGAGAGAGGGAGAGAGAGAGAGAGAGAGAGAGAGAGAGAGAGAGAGAGAAATAGCGAGAGTGACAACTTAGAAGTGAGGGACAAAGAAAGATGAAAAAGCGTTTCCCTCATACGGTCCTCTCTCTCTCTCCTCCCTCTTTTTCCCCCTCTCCCTTTCGCACCCACTATTTATAGTATCCTCCATAAAAATCGAATTCCTCTCTCTCTCTCTCTCTTTCTCTCCCTCCTTCTCTCTCTCTCTCTCTCTCTCTCTCTCTCTCTCTCTCTCTCGCTCTTTATCTCTACATACATATAGCAAGAGAGAGAGGTAAAGCGGAAGAGGAGAGAAGAATAAAAAAACGCTTCGATTCGAGGACTGGAGATCGAGAAAGAGAAAAAGAGAGGCAGCGAGAGAGGGAGAGAGAAAGAGGAAAAGGATAAAAAAAAGCGTTTCTCCTCTACGGCTGGCTCGGGTCCACTGTTACCCGAGATGCGCCTAGATAACGTCTTATGATTCTCGATTTACAAACAGATTGCAGCAAGAGAGCGCCCCGTGTGGCCCGGAAGAGTTCACGGTCCGCGGCGAGACGGGGCGCCCACCCATGTAAGATGATCGGTAGTGGCCAATGATTAGCCGATGCTTGACGCCAAGCTTGCCAACATTGGCACTCGAGCTTGGACCGATCATCGATCGAGCCTTGGATGATAAGAGCGGCCCGATATTCGCAATCAATATTGGCCCTAGAATGGCTTATGAGAATCGGCCGAGCATCGCGTAGGAGTTCATTCGAGAATCGGCCAACAATAAGCTTCCTCAAGATTGCCATCATTGGCACTCGAGCTTGGCCCGATTATCGACCGAGTCTTGGCGGATAATTGTGACCCAATATAGATCACCAAAATTGGTCCTGCACTGCCAAAAAAAAAAATTAGTTATTTTAGTATTGTAATTCGTCATTACCTGGTCTTTTGAAATGATTAGTTCGAAGAAAATATTTCACCCATATGGGGCTCGAACCTTGAACTTCCAACTCATAGCCAAACACGCTGCCCCTATGCTACCGAGTGCTTGTAATATTTGAATCGTAGATATGGCATAAGGTACCAAATGGATTCTCATCATTATTTGTATCACATAAACTATATCAATTAGTTAATATCATTGTGATAATTAGAGTGTTATCGAATGACATGTTATAGAATTTTCAAACCTAACCTATATATATAATTCCTCTCTCTCCACCTTCTCCACCGCCACAACCCGTTAATATGTGTGTTGCAATAAAGACAGACCATTAGTTCATTAGTTCAAGTTTAATTTGAATAAATAAATACATTTAAAATGAATAATTCCAATAATGGAATGCAATATGAAAAATTTGATTTCACGAAAAATCTAGTTAATTCAAATAAAAAATAAATAAATAGACGCGGTTAGTTAATATTAATAGAATTTTTCTGTCAGTGTAGGATGGTTCATAAAAATTGACAGAATATCGCGTATGAGCTCGTTCGAGAATCGGCAAACAATGAGTGCATTGATTTGGTAGTATATTTGTTAAGAATAATGTCCAATGGACTCGTAAAAAGTATTTATCTCGTCTCTCAATGACTTTAACGCGAAACAATGAATCGTCAATAAACGAATTGCGGTTCGATCATGCGTTACTCGGCCGAACATTGGCCTCGTATCGGCAAAAACATGATTGGCGAGTCTATACTTCGCCAAACATCGACCTCGTATCGATAAGCCAATGATTAGAGAGCCTATATTTGGCCGAACATTGTCCTCGTATCGGCAAACTAATGATTGGCGAGTCTATACTTCGCCAAACATCGGCCTCATATCGATAAACCAATAATGAACTTGGCCGAACATTGGCCTCGTATTGGCAAACCAATGATTGGCCAGTCTATACTTCGCCAAACATCGGCCTCGTATCGATAAGCTAATGATTAGCGAGTCTACGTTTGGCCGAACATTGGCCCCGTATCGGCAAACCAATGATTGGCGAGTCTATACTTCGCCAAACATCGGCCTCATATCGATAAACCAATAATGAACAAGTCTATACTTGGCCGAACAATGGCCTCGTATTGGCAAACCAATGATTGGCCAGTCTATACTTCGCCAAATATCGGCCTCGTATCGACCAGCCAATGATTAGCGAGTCTACGTTTGGCCGAACATTGGCCGCATATCAGCAAACCAATGTTGGCTAGTCAATACTCAGCCGAGCATTGGCGTACAATTGGTTAATCGATCATCGTCCCGCCAACATTGGTCCTAGTATTAGCCGTTACGGTTCGATTGGCGAAACCTACATGGGCATTTCCGGAATTTATTAGACCGATCTGCTGTTCGGAATGTCTTCGAATTCAATATCATCTGGTACGAGGTTCTTTTCCTCTTTCTCTCTCTCTCTCTCTCTCTCTCTGTCCCTCACCCTCTCTCTCTCTCTCTTTCCCACTCTCTCTGATCTTCCCGCACCCACCACCGATAAACTTTCATCCTCGTACGAAGCTCCATTGCACCGGCCCAACTATTCGGAAGTAAAAAGGCTTACGAGGATAAAAAAGGGCATATGTTTTTAGCAAAACCCAATCAACTGCTCCTTTTTTTCGGTATGAGGATCGACGAGATTTTTGTCAGATGCGAGTTGCTGCAATTGTCGATATTGCAACAATTGATCGTGATAATTTATAGTAACAGTTCATAGTAACAATTTATAGTTACAATTTATGATAACCATGTATAGTAACAATTTATAGTAATAATTTATAGAAAAAATATTCAGTAACATTTTATAGTAACAATTTGTAGTAACACTTTATAGTAACAATGTATAGTCTATTATCGGTAGTATGGTAACAATATTTTCCGGCATCACAAAATTCTCTAGTAATGGAAGTATATTCTCTCTTAATTTTTTATAGTTCTTAAATATCGATGATTTTTTTTTAAATTCGATCCATTCGATTTCTAGCACACTTATCGATGCAAAATCATTTGTCTATAACGAATTTCCCAGTCGGTACTGAATTCTCGAAAAAATCATAATTTCGAGCAAAAGAATTATGTGCTATAGCACTTGATAGTAGCAATATCACATTTCCTAGTTACATAAGTAATGAAGGAAACACTTCTGGCAATAAAAAAAATCCCTAGCAAAAGAATTATATTGCAAGGAAACCTTACGCCCATATAAAAGAAAATCCCTAGGTCAAGAAGATTATCCTCGACCGATTCTGTTTCGCCATAAAAAAATCCCCAGCAAGAAAATTATAAAAATTCCTAGGACAAGAAGATTATGCCCGATCGATTTTTTCTCCCAATGAACAAAATCCCTAGCAAGAGAATTGTATTTCAGGGAATTCTCGCTCGCGAAAAAATCCCTAGGAAAAGAAGATTATCCCAGATCGATTTTTTCACGCAATGGACAAAGTCCCTAGCAAGAGGGGAAATATTTAAGGGAATTCTCGCCCGCAAAAAAAAACCTAAAAAACGAAGATTATCCCGATGGACTTTTTTCGCAATGAACAAAATCCCTAGCAAAAGTCGTTTATTTCCCAGAAGTTTCCCGTGGCGAAAAAAATACCCTAGCCAAAAAGTAGACTTCCTATAAATATTTTCGGATGAAAAAAAAATCCAGCGCACCACAGAGGGGGGGAAAAATCGAAGAAAATCTCACCGAACATTCACCCGCTGATTCGGGGAATGTCAGCAAAAAAATAATTTCCTATTTCGGCCCGACCGCCATGCCCTGTTGAATTAATGACTCGCCGTCCTTTGTATCCAGGGGATATATAAAAACGACTCGGCAGAAATATATATCCCGTATAATATAATCCGAGGTAATGGAACAATGAAGCAACGGGGTGAGTATAAATGCGGCGATACCCCGGAAGTTGAAGCCTCGCAATTTTCTCTGGCAATCATCCCAATTGACCCTAATTGTCCAGTCGGCCGCGAGCCGCGGACAATTAATCTTCGTTTCCGGCGAGAACAAAAAAATCCATATGGCGCAACGTGAAATTGCTTTTGTTTTTAATATCTAATCGATATATAGCCCGCGCTGCGTTCAGCTCGGTGATATATATATATATATATAATTTAGGAACGGTACGAATAAAGTGATACGGTGACGGAGAAAGAGAGAGAAAGGGAGGGAGAGAGAGAGTGTTTAAAGGCGAAATAAAGAGAGAAATAATTGTAAGAGGGAAAAACATAGTAAAAGGAAGAGAAAAAGAGAGACTGAAAGAGAGAGAGAGAGAGAGAGAGAGAGAGAGAGAGAGAGAGAGAGAGAGAGAGAGAGAAACAGACTATCGTAAATATTTATCGAAAAGTAATAACGGAGAGTGAAAAACCGTATGGATATGTTTGTACTCCACTGGATCAACATTTTTACGAATCAACCGATGAAATAAAGGGGCTTCTCGATGTACACATGAAGACCGTGTGCAACTGAACGTACATTTAGTCTGCAGTAAAAAAAATATTGTACTTGTTTGGCTGATAACGTTGGCAATACACATTATCGAAATGTTCCCTTCCGTGTAACATTTGTGTACATATCCATATATATATACGTATACATCGGCAAACATGTAGACACGAGAGTTCTTGGTGTACAAGAGCGGATGGATGGTTCGCTTCCCCTATCTCTAATGTATATCTATCTCGCAGAAACCACCCCTTTCTGCATACGCACATATGTAGGTAGTTTTCCATGTATATTATATATATATATATATATATATATATATATATATATATATATATATATATAAACAGAGAGAGAGAGAGAGAGAGAGAGCGAGTGAGGGATGGGGTAAAACGATCCTTTGAATTCGTCATGTCTATGTAATCATGGTTATCAACACAATCAGTAAATCATTTAGTTATAAAATAGAAGATATTTGTATTTCTATACATTATATGTATTGCGTTACACACATAAACTTCATGTTTGTATCTTATATTAAAATAAAAATATTCGTACTTTTCAAATAAATAATACGTTTCTCTGATAAATAAAAATTTCAGGTCATTTTGCGACGCTCTTTACATACTTTGCTGCATAATATTTATTCATTTTCTATTTGTTGTGCAAAAGTCTGTACATTAGAGGAAAAAAGGGTTGCCCTTTTTAAAAAGTGGAGGTGACGTCGAATCGGGTAGAGGCCTCCACTTGAAAAAAAATATCTAAGGCTACAAAAACGAAGACACTGACAAACCATTTCAATTTTGTGTACCAAAAAAATTGCAAAATGTTCAGCCGCAACTGATGTTTTTATTGCATGAAATATTAAAAAATTCACGATCAATGGACACATTTTCGAACATAAGCAAAGAAAAATCTTGAAAAAAAGTAAAGGATATTAAAATGTAGACATCGACAAACCATTAAAATTTGGGTTCTCACTTTTTCGTCTCTAATCGATTTTTATAGCTGTTTTTGAGTTGGTAACTTCTAGTGTCCTGATATGAATGGATGATCCTGCAATTGTTGATAGTTCAGATCATGCTACCATATGTCCTACTGTATGCTGGAATTTCAGTTTTGTAAAGGTCCCGCGGTTTTCGCAATTTTGAGCTTAATGTTATTTTTTTTTGAATCACCTGCCTTTGGTTTTCCGTATGCCATTTCTGGAAATTATATGAACCGACAATAACTAAGAAACTTTTTAAAGTAATTGGCACGATGTGCGTAGTGCATTTTTTTTACATCACAGGCTACCGAACTCAGATGTTCGAACTGGTTTGTATCAAAATTCTGCATAAGATCTTTTTTCATAAAGATTGCTTAACATTCAAGGTTAAAAAGAAGAAGAGGGACTTTTTAAGATAAAACAAATGACCAAGAGTCTTTTTAAAAACCCGGGTGAAAAAAGTTATCATTTGTAGAAATAGCATGCCAAAAACAAAAGAACAGATGATTTTTACCTCGAGAACCGTAGGACGGATGAGGTTACGGAAAACCCTCAACCTTCGATCGAGCTGAAATTTTGCACAGACCTTCCTTTTAAGGAGGTTGGAGCGATTCAGTTGAGTCAAATGGCGGTTTATTCATTTTTTTTCAATGAACCTCAAAAAAATGCATACAAGGTACAGATTTATTCTGTATATGCTAATTCTTGTAAATATATAATTAAAGGGCAAAATTATGCATTTTTATATTTTTATTCCGTAAAGTAGAAAAACTTTTGTCTTACTACCAACTTGGAAAAGTATAACATTGTCGATGATTATTATGAAAAAAAACTACGACAACGAATGTTTTATACAATTCACAATGAAATTTTGAGTAATTTATAATTATGCCTATTCATTTTTACGTCACGAGATTATTGGCCCAAGGTTTATGATGGGCAAGATGAGAATTTTTTTTTCTAAATGCTTACGAACGTCCAGTTTGCGTTAATCCGTTGTTGGAAAAGGTATATCTTGGTGCTAAATAACAAAAAAAATACATAACCTTTAGTATGAAAGTCTTGCCAATCGAACCGCACGTTAAATTACATGCATTAAACTATTTTTTATCTCTGGTGTTTGGTGGTGGAAAAAGTTCAAAAAATTCGTAAAGGCTCAGTATAGTCTAAACAATAACAAGTATTTTTGATTAAATTTAACCTTGGATTGTGGCTAACGATCCAACCTCCTTAATATTTTAAGACAACCTGTAAATGGATTTTTGGGGACTCGCAATAGTTTTCGAGATATTGAATTTTAACGTTTTTCTTAAGGGTAGGGTTCCGAAAGCCCCTCCCTCTGATGTAGCTAAACTTTTAACACGAACCATCCTTTTAATATTTTAAGACAACCCTTGAAGGGATTTTTGGCGACTCACAATACTTATCGAGATATTGAATTGAATTTTTTTTACGCTCACTGTCTACATCTACATCTGCTTCGTCTCCGTTTATACATATATATGTCATCGTGCTCTCCCTTGTGCCCGAACAAACCCAAACAAACTCAACCAAACCTAAACCAAAACTCTAACTTAAAAACTATTGCGCATATTTTATGAAAATATGTATTTTAAGGCGGGGTATAGATTTAGACAAGAAAAAATAAGCAATATTGAGGGATTTTTTAAACTATGTAATAATTATTCTACAATTATTAAACATTAGGTATACTTTAGTCGTATATTTAAGTTTACAAAACAATTTTTCGAAATTAATTCATCATCAAAATGACGGAGCTGTGGCAGAGTGTTACACAAAGGTCGCCGCGGGAGTTGCGAATCGGCGTGCAGTCTAGCTTCCCGTAGACTTTGATTTGCAAAAAAGTTCAAACATTTTTTCAGTTAGAACATGTATATTTTCTATGTGACGGTAATTAAAATGAAGAAAAAGCAAATTTACGATAATGGAACGCATCTACAAAAAAAATCAACATTTCACGCAACATTTATGTAAAATGTGGATTAAAAAGGTCATTTTTTTTTTTCAATTTTTGAAAAGCAATTCCCGTCAAGTAGAAGGTACCAATATTTTCAATATTTCTACCAAGTTTCAACTCAATCGGCTTAAGGGAGACTTTGTCCTTGGAGTGCCATATTTCAGGTGTTTACATTTTTTTTTTAAAGGAAACGAGTAAAGCTTTTTGAGTGCGGTTTTTTTCTTGCTTTTATTCATGATATACAGAACATTAAAAATGTTTTTTTTTTTTTAAAAAAACCAAAATGGCGGCCGTTGCAGCTCCGCGAAAACAGGTCCTCAAATCGCGGGAGGTAAACGGCTGACATCACTGCCCCCTCTTTGTTGATTTGAAACACAAATTCAAAGCATATTATCAATCTGTGACGGTTTGGTCATGGAATGACGGATGGGTTTTTCGTTTACTACAAATTTCGGAAAATGGCGGCAATTTAAAAAAAAATCGAATTTTCGCGTTTTTCTTTCGCATAAAAAGATAAATAATAAATGCAAAAATGTATCTATCGAAAAAACGATCCGTCATTCCGTGAAGACGTATTTTCTGAATATGCTCTCCAAATTTCAGGTCGATATGTTAATTACAGCGGCCAGGAGAATGTCAGCCATTTTTAAAAACGTGTTTTCGAGAAAAACGCGTTTAAAGTTTTGTAATGTGTTTACACAAATGTGTTTATAATTACCGCTAATCGGCAATGCCTGGTCCACAGAGGCATCCCTCCTCTTTTTCTAGCTGCTCATGTTGAGCCGCTAACATCTCCCGCTGCAATTTCAAGGACAAAGTCTCCCTTCACAGTTTTTGAGTAATCCAGCACGCCAATTTCGATATTGCAGTTCTGAAAAAAGCGCGTTTGAAGTTCACACCCGCTCCGAATCCGAGCGGTGAGGCACAGCGTTGACGGGCTGTAACGTTTGAAGTTTTTCGAATTTCGCTTTGAGACTTTAGGAAAATATTCTACATATACAGTTATATCGTTTAAAGAAAAAGAAAAAGAAATCGATTTTTTTATCGTTGTAAATGTGTATCCCGCCTTAAGAAAATCCCTTCAGGGGTTGTCTCAAAATATGAAAAGGGAGGCCTGTGCAAAATTTCAACACGTTCGGAGGTTGGGAGTTTTCGGATCCTTACCCCGTGGAACTTTGACTAAACTGAAATTCCAGCATATCGTAGGACATGACCTGGCCTGTCGACAGTTGCAGGATCGTCAATTCGTAACAGGACACCCGGTATATATGCTGAAAGCAGTTACGCAGAACAATGTACCGAGTACACAGCCGTTACATACGTTTTCACGATATTCCATTGGTGAATGCAATGCCGCGGAGCTACGTTATCGCGACAGTTCGCCCGTACAGTCTCATAATTGTACATCCTTTTTTTCACCACCCGCGTATCCGGCGATCCGGTACACGCTGCTGTTTCACTCTTGTCCTGCTGCGCTGCATTCTCGCGTACCTTTGTCCTCGCGCTTTCTCGTGTCGTCCCCGAACGTTCGCTTAAATTCGCGCGTACGTACATACATACGTACACGTCAATTTGGTACGTACTTGGATTCCGCGTTGTTTTTTGTTTGTTTTGTTTTTCGTTTGTTTTTTTTCCCCGAGCCCTGAAGCGAAGTCGAAATAACTGCGTATGCGAGGGGGAGAAAGAATATTACGTTTCCGGTAGGGAGGCAGCGATGTGTAAATCAGTATACGTGTATTGATAGCCGATACATATTGATGACCGAAAAGAGGCACAAACTCGCAAACCACGCACTTATCGACACATGCGCTTCGAGCTTGTTACGAAATATCGACAATATCGATTGAATTTTTTCGAGGCGTGTTGCAAGGAACGTTTGATTCCGCCCAATCGAACACATACGCGTATATATATATATATATATATATATATATATATATATATATATATATATATATTTATATTTATATTTATATATATATTTATATGTATATTTATATTTATATTTATATTTATATATATATATTTATGTACATATGAGAAAAAAGTTATTTTCAAAGCGTTTATGATGCGGCTCAATTTTTTTCAAACATAACGTTGATTATGAGAACAGGTTGATTTTCAATATTTTTTTCTGATGAGTGTATTGGGATGACGACATCGGGATTTTACAGATAATTCATAGATAGTCTTGCCGAGTTTCAGTTTTTTTTCTATCGAGAAATATTGATAAACAACGTTATTATTATTTAAACAAAGTGCCGTCGTTGCTGGATGTCCAATCGGTGTAGGTCATCCAGGCGACCAGGGCCTTCTGAAATGAAAAATAAAGAAATGTACTTTTAACATAATAATAAAAGTTGCGTAAGACCGGATACTTTTTTTTTTCAAATTTTGAAAATTACAAAGTGCCAAACGGGAGACAAAAAGATCGATCTTCGACAAGAGTACGATAATGCTATAGTATAATAAGAGTATAAGAGTAGATAAGTACACTGTACAAAATTTCTGTATAAAAATGAATACACAAGTGTAGGGAGTTTTTATGCGGATACCGCTTATGAAGTTTCAGATATGATTTTGAAAATCCAAAACAGGTTATTTTAAAAATGAAAGTGTAGCTCCGTAATATTAATATACTTGTGCGTGTGAAAAATAATGCACGTGTAAAGAAATAATCACATCCAAGTGTATTGGAATCAAGAACCATTTGGTGATATCAAAATATACGAGTGTATATTAAATTCGAGAACTATTTGCTAATATCAGCATACGGGTGTGTATTAATTTCACGGAAACAAAGTATTACCTTTAATGTACACTGTAAAAAGCTTCTGTGTAAAAGTTAATACACAAGTGTATGATGTTTTTATGCGGACGCTGTTTATGAAATTTCAGATAATATTTTGAAAATCCAAAGCAGGTTATTTTAAAAATAAAAGTGTAGCTTCCTAATATTAATATACTTGTGCGTTTGAAAAATAATGCACGCGTAAAAAAATATTCACATCCATGTATATTGAAGTCAAGAACCATTTGCTGATACCAATATACGAGTGTATATTAAATTCGTTCGTATATTAAGTTCGTAAAATTCAATTCTTTTGTGCCTTAAATGTAGTGTAAATTTAATATAATTTTCACATTGTTTCATGTGATTTTCATCAGCGTTTTTGAATTTTTTTTTATTCCAGTTTCGCACTTTTAAATAAATCTGTTGTGATCATGCATTGTACGTATCGTAAAATTCAGATTCACATATATTATATTTTTCAGGCTGCTGTAAATAAATTTCAAACTTGTTTTGTATTTTCAATGCTCTGTTTTTTATAGTTGATTTATTATACATCTGTAGTAATTTTCAATTGAAGAGACGGGTTAATGCAATACATTTTCCACAAATTTACAAACTTGACATTGAAATTCCATGTTGCATCTATTAAATTCTATATCCACGTTAGATTTTCATGTTCCTGTTTTAAATTTACGGTACAAGTGTTTCAAATTTAATTCCATCTATTGAGTTCGTAAAATTCAATTCCTTTGTACCTTTAATGTATTGTAAATTTCATATCATTTTTTACAGTCTATATAAGTACTATAAGAGTACAAGAGTATATAAGGATATAAGTAGTATAATAGTATAAGAGTATAATAATACTTTAATCGTTTGTTATTAACAAATGGATAAAGATATGAAAAAAAATCATCCGGTTATATGATTAAATGTGTTATAAACTATGCTCCGTTGAAATTTGAAATGAATCGGACTTCTAGATTTTGATGCAGATTTTGGTACGCGGACTTGTAGTTTTTTTTTTGTTTCAACACATCGTTGGTTATGGGGACAGGTCGATTTTCAACTTTTCTTCTGATGAGAGTAACGGGATGACGAGGTCAGGATTTTACAGATAATTAATAACTATTGTTGACGAGTTTGAGGTTTTTTCTGTTGAAAAATATTGACAAACAACGGTGTTATTGTTATTCAAACAAAGTGCCGTTGTTACTGGATGTTCAATCGGTGTAGGTGGTCCAGGCGACTAGAGTCGTCTGGAATAAAAAATAAACAATGTGCTTTTAGGTATGAATTTTAAGAATGTTTAAGTCAAGTGCAATTTACGTTTATAAAATTTTGAAAATTACGAAAATGGCATGCTACCTACAAAAAAGTTATATTTTTGACAAAAAAAAATTACTTCGATAATTTGTTATTAACAAATGCATAAAGTTATGAAAAAAAATCATCCAGCCAAACAATAAAACATGTTACAAACTATGCTCCGTTCGAATTTAAGGTGAATCGGATTTCTAGATTTCGATAGACTATTCACACTGTTTTATAATAAAGTGTCGAGAAAAACTCAAAAGAAAAAAGCGTAAATCACAGCGAGTAGCGCCGTAGCGCGGTGGGCGATCTGACCCTTCGCAAAAATGGTCACAACTAGGTCAGTTTTTGGAATTTTTACGAAATCTTTGTTGCAAATTGAAGTCAATACCCTAGGCTATTAAACTATACAATGGAAAACCCCCTTCCTCAAAGTTCATTCAGACGCCACAGTTTTGCGTATACAGACACTTGGCTACTGCGAGGACAGTCCTCGATGCCAAAAAGGGGTGAGGCCACTCTAGAGGCCGGAAAAATAGGCTTTTTGGGGATTTTCTTTTTTCAAAAAAACTACAAAATAAATCGAGATTACAAAAGAGAGTGTTTATCATACATATGAGTGACTGTATACAATCATTTTTTTTAAGCGATTAATTTCAAAATGGTGGCTGTGCAGCGTTTATCTCAAAACTGCATTTTTTAAGTTTGCCGGAAACATAACTCAGACAATTTTCAACCGATCCACGTAAAATGTTGGATGTATCTTCAAAAATACATTGTTTATGGAAATACATAGAATTTTTTTTATATTGCATAGTTCATTTGTTATTAACAATTTTCCGACGTTTTTATGCAAATTTTTCACTCCCCAAAAAATTTGCCTAAAAAATCGTCAGATAGTTGTTAATAACAAATGAACTATGCAATATAAAAAAAAATCCTACGTACTTCCATAGACAATGTATCGACATATTTCAATATTTAAAGTAAATCGGTTGAAAATTGTCGGAGTTATGTTTCCGGCCAACTTGAGAAATGCAGTTTTGAGATAAACGCTGCACAGCCACCATTTTGGAATTAATCGCTTCAAACAAATTATTGTATACAGTCACTGATATGTATGATAAACACCCTTTTTTGTAGTCTCGATTTATTTTGTAGTTCTTCTGAAGAACAAAAATCCCCAAAAAGCCTATTTTTTCGCCCTCTGGAGTTACCTAAGTCCTTCAAAAATATTTTCTCTCACTTTACACACTCACTCTTTACACACACACACACACACACACACACACACACACACACACACACACACACACACACACACACACACACACACACACACACACACACACACACACACACACACACACACACACACACACACACACACACACACACATCATTCGATCCAAAATTAAAGTTAAAATAGCTTCGAATGGCATGGAAAGTCCAACAAACATGTGCATACAAACACCTGTTCAAAAATTTAACCCATCATGCCGCGAGGCTTATACGCTTGTCGATCACGCCGGACGGTTAAACTGCTCGATATATGTAAATCATAAAAATTGCACGATGGAACCACAGGGAATGTGGAGGATCCATATATACCTTTCGTATCATATCCAGGTGCTTATTTTTCCATCGCTATATTTGACCCACTGGCTCCCTCATCCACATAGTGCTCGTATATATACATGTTTTACTGAACCCCACATATTTCTTCTTTACTCATGTCTATTGCGTACTTACGACTATGTACACACACACACGCATATATATATATATATATATATATATATATATATATATGTGGAAGTGGAATCGAATCCGGAAGAGCTCACCGTCTTCGTAATTACTGCGATTGGATTTTATAACCGGATCCCGGGATTCGCAAAGTCCATCGACTATCTCGCTCCCTCTGCGCCGCCCGTCATTCCATCGCGCTCCCACACTCTTGCAGCACCTCTCCTGTCCGGATTATTGGAAAAATTACGGCGTAAAACCACTGCTCTCGTCGTATAAATTAGAAACTTTTCTCAAACTTGCCTACATGTAGGTATCCGAAAGGGAGAGAGAGAGAGAGAGAGAGAGAGAGAGAGAGAGAGAGAGAGAGAGAGAGAGAGAGAGGAGGGTTCGTGGGTGGCTGTGATTGAGGCAGGAAGGCCAGAGGGCGCATTAGTACGTACGTGAGTACTCGAGGGAACGATAATGAAAGGAAAAGAGTTGAAACGAATGAAAAGTGTGATGTGAAGGGTCCCTCATCCTCTCGGTTTCCCTCTGTCACTCTCTCTCCCTCTCTTCCTCTCCCTCTCTTTTTCCCTGTCTCCTCCTTCTTCTTGACTCCTCTCTTTCCCTCTTTTTCTCTCATGCCTCTTTTTTCCTCTCTCTCTCTCCCCCCCTCTCTCTCTCTCTCTCTCTCGCCCTCTCCTTTCCTGTCTTTTTTCATCCAAAGCTCCCTCTGATATTACACTCTGCTTCTATAATGCTGAATACCAAGTATACGCTTACACGTATACGCAGTCGCATGTGTACCAAGCTAATAGAGGTACATTATAAAAAAAAACCAACCTGGAGGGTGCGCGACTCCCCTATAAAAAGATACATGCCGGGCCCACACGCTTTGCAAAAATGTTAATCTGGTTGATATTAGTTTTTTTTTTTGAGGACACCTTACGGTACGGGGACCGTAAAAAAATTAGGGAAAAACTAATTAGCTGTATTTCCCGCCGGCGTAGCAATTTTTGCCACGAAGTGCCGGTACGTCGATTATCTAGATAATGCGAGTAATATTACCTGCTATCAAGATTATCCAGACGATGTTATCTATTATCTAGACGACGTAGATATAATGTTATATGATATCTGGGTTATGTGGATAATATCATGTGTTGTTGGAATTATCTAGATAATATCGGCGATTATCTACATTGTAGAGGGAGATTATCTAGATCGAATAATTTATCGTCTACATTATTTAGATCATTTAATCTTTTAAGGAAGTTCAACAAAATCACGGAAATTTACAGTAATCATTTCGCGTCAACGTGAACGATTTGTCACTCTTTATCCCATACCTACTTTATTTATTTAATCGTACGTATAACTCAAAATTGTATCGTGGATTTATTCCAAAACAAATTATCGTCAACTCCGCGTGCCATTTTCGGAACAATATTTCGTCTGTTTTTCCAGCTACACACGCAAATATTAATTCGTCGCGTTTTGTCCATCGAATGAATGAGTCACGAGATGAAAAAATCATCATTACCGCTGAACGCTTTGGCAAGAATAATAAATGTTCACGTTCTATGCGGGTGCACGAATGTAAAATGAAAAATTCACGTGAGCAAAATGCCCGAGTTCTCTTTTTCGTTTCTGTGCATATTGAAAGAGGAAAAAAATGACCAACCTTCACCAAAAGTGACACGTCCTTGTTCCACAATGATTTTCACCTCCGTATCGAAAACCTTTCAATTTTTATGCTAAATTCAACTCTTAACATGGCACACTTACGACCAGTGATTTATACTTTATTGACGTATAACGCACAATTTTACCACTGACAATTATTTGTCGATAAACGATATTTTTTATCGGCTAAAAATTATTTGATCCGATATTATACACTGAGTGAAGTGTATGGTGTTCTCAACCATTTTTTGTGCTATTTTTTTATATTTTCCTGAAGGGACAATAATCCTTTATAGCCATAGTTACTGCCAAAAGTATAGTGCTGCTTACAGATAGCGTAAAACGCGGCTACTTTGACATTCTGGGTAATTTTGACAGTTTTTGGGGCTACTTTGACAGAGGGCAAAAATACGTTTTCAATGTGCGCGCAGCGAGCCCGCTTGACCTTCTGTGGCGGGCAGCGGGTGCGGGGAATAAATTTGAAGAACAATTTGTTGTTCAAGTTTATTATAATGTTGCTAAAGTTGATTGTGATGTTGCTCAAGTTGATTTTGATCTCAATGACACTTATAAGACTCATTAAGTGTCTATAATAGCACCCCAGGTACTTGATATTTTTATGTCAAATGTTTCCTTAAGGGGGGCAACACTGTAACCGCCCATTTTCGACCGTCTTCTTCGGATTTTTTTTAAAGAAAGGATTAAAATACATGGCCAAAAGAGCTTTTAGGTTTAAGGTATATATTGAAGTATGTAAAAAAAAACATTATTTGTCGGAAGTATACAAAATGGCGGCGCACGAGTCACACAGAACTGTCGAAAATTTAGTCCCGGAATTAAGAGGGACATATTTTCGTTAATTATATTATTTTAAGCAGTCACGTACGGGAAGGAATTAACAAATAATTAAAAGAAAAATAGAGACGAGTTTGCAAAAAATTTCGTTTTTTTTTCGACCATAATTTTCATCTTAAAAGTGATGTATTTTTTACAATTTTCGATTAATCGAAAAAAAGCGCTTGTACTTGACTGTTGAAGCAATCTAAGAAGCTACAGTTAAAAATTCAACTCGATTGGACGAAAATTGTTCGAGTTCTGCTACCTTAATAACGATGAAAATTTGGTTATAAAAAATCGTTGTTTTCAATTTAGTTCAATGTGTAATGCATAAAAGATTACATTTTTTATTAAAATGATTCCAAAGTAACTCTTAATCTTTGAAATAAGTTGCATTTCAATGCCCTGTCAAAGAAGCCCCACACTCGGGGCTACTTTGGCACTTCGAAAAATGTATATATCAAATTGTGAGGGGGTGGTGGAGCTTGACTTTCTTAAGGTCTGCATAGACTACGACACTTATTGCGACACAAATGTCTGACACTAATGTCCGTTCTGTTCACACATAAGACGGTTTCGGTGTCCCAGAAAGTGTCTGTACTGTGATGTCGCTACACAAGTGTCTCAGGTGTTCACACACAAAACTACTGACACGCTGCAGCACCCACTCGGACGCCATGGAGAAACGCCGTGCGGCGGCAGCCGTAATTTTGTGCGCTGTTATTAAGGGGCTATACCAGTGTGACACTTTAAAAAGATCGAATTTGTTTGCCTTTTTCGACAGTTTATTCTTTCAAGAATATTATTATCATTTATATTATATATGTCAATATCATTTTATCGATTTAAAAATCGATAGTTAAATCTCTAAACGCATTTTTCTCGAAATGAGATTTTTCAAATATGCTGACATTGTAACTCAAAGAGATCCAATTGACTTGAAATTTGAACTGAGTATTCTTGAATATATTTACTCTACAATGACGTAGGATATTTTTGATTGGATGAAAATTGACGATTTGGCATTGAAAAAAACGACCATTTTATAGGCAAGAAAAGAGACTTTTTTCATAACTACGCCATTTTGTTAGATTTTGATATTTTTCAAAAATCCTACGTCATTTTACAGGAAATACCTTCTAGTTTAACGAC
The DNA here is from genome assembly GCA_964007375.1 of Ophion obscuratus. Classification (NCBI taxonomy): domain Eukaryota; kingdom Metazoa; phylum Arthropoda; class Insecta; order Hymenoptera; family Ichneumonidae; genus Ophion; species Ophion obscuratus. The sequence goes on from OZ023317.1 coordinate 51,578,383, forward strand.
ATTTTTTTCCTTTTTCGGTTTCAGCTACTCAATCAGCCGGAATCATGTCAGCAGTGGAGGAACTTTTTTTTTGCGCCTGCGAAGGCACCGCATAAGTCGCTTGGATCTCAATATTTATTTAGGAAAAAATTATTTAATATAGGTCAAATATATTTTTAATTTTTCAAAAGATTTAATTGAGTACTTTTCGTCCAAAAAAATCCTGAAAATCACCCAAATTTCTAGCGTTCACACTGGTATAGCCCCTTAAGCTGTGTTCTTAAATTATGAATTTTTCTGCCGACTTTAGCCGATATTGTGCCAAACTGTTCAGCCAAGCATTGAAGTGCTGCCTGTTTTTTTACTCTATTTTTATAATCAGCACAACATATTTGCCAAAGTTCAGGCAGTCCTTGCACAAAAAATATCAAATTTTTAATGCTCTCCTTGCTCCACGTAATGACCATTTTGATTTAACGCGGGTCGCGAGTGTCTGGATAATTTCGTGCCGGTTCGAAAACTTGAACACTGCGGCAGACACTCCGACACAACCTGTTCACACAGCGCTCGACGCGACACCTAGCGAGATGTCGCAATAAATGTCGCAAGATCAGACAGTAGTGTTCACACACAGACACTCGATGTATACATTGAGTGTATACACCAAAGTGTCGTAGTGTAAACCTACCTTTATACATTTGATAGCCAAAGGACGCACTGTTCTATTGGGGCAAGAAAAGTTGGTATCTAGGATGTTAAAAAAACAGTTACCTACAAAAAAACTTCCGAAACCTGTTCAAAGTAGCTCCGCTTTACGGTATTTTAGCAGTTGCATGAATTATGCACATACGTTAACCGCAACCACCAATTTTACAAACATACGTTTATTCTTCAATGCCATATATTAGGTGTACAACTTAGTCCGGTCCGTTTTCAAACGATGGCTCTAGGTGCCATAAATGGTTGACGGCAACAGCTGATTTTTGCTGTATCGTGAAGTATCAACATCTCTTAACCAAATATCGTTTACAGACCTTTGAGTTTTGCGCATCAAGTCTAATTTTTACTGCAGTGAAAATGTCGAATCTCGTCCAAAATAAGCACCATTTGCGGCAAATGTTGATTTTCTGTTTCAATTGTAAGAAAAGTGCAGCTGAAGCCCACCGAATGCTTGTGGGACCATCACGGGAGACTTCTACAGGCAACAATTGATCCGTTTAAAGCGAGCTATAGCCGAAAAACGTCCAGAATATGCGACCAGACACGAGTCCATAATCTTTCAACATGACAACGCTCGGCCTCGCGTTGCTATTGTGGTTAAAAACTATTTGGAAAATAGCGGGTGGGAAATTCCGGCTCATCCGCCTTATAGCCCAGACCTTGCCCCTTCCGACTACCATTTGTTTCGATCGATGCAGAAAGCTTTGACTCGAATACGCTTCACGTCACAACAGGGTATCAAAAATTGGCTCGATTCATTCTTGGCTTCAAAAGATGAACGCTTCTTCCGCGACGGAATTCATAAATTACCAGAAAGATGGGGAAAAGTAGTGGCTAGCGATGGACAATATTTTGATTAATGTATTAATTCATTTTATCGTTCAAATAAGTGCGTATTTGAAGTAAAAAAACTAACTGAATTAAGTTGTACGAATTAAGTAAAATATTGTAGGTTTTCATGGAATGGACATTCCCTGATACTATCATAAATTTAGTTCCCCAAGATTCTAATAGTGAACTGAAATATATATACAATAGGGTGGCCGTTATTTTGGCTTCGGTAATAAAAATTTGACGTCTAGCAAAAAAACTAATCAAGATATGAAAAAAAATCTGTGTAAAATTTGGACGCGCTGGGATAAGGAGAATACGTGCCAGCGAGCACTTTAATTTTCAAAAATACGTGCATTTTTTTAATGTCCGCACTAAAATACTCATTAGTCTCATAATATTAATTTAAAAATCTGGAATTGGGTACATTGATTATACATATTAAGAGGTACAAAATATATTGTTTACTGATTTTTTCCATCAATTATTTACAGTCGTGAGTAGATTGAAAAATTAATAGAAAATTTGAAAACGGACGTGGCGGTTTGGCCACATTGTGGCGGGAAATCAAAGCAGTCAATTAATTATCGGGGCGGATTTTTTATGCAAATAATAATATAATAATCGTGTATTGAATGCTTCAAAATGATATTTTGTTTTTTGAGCCTGCGAAAAGATTTTCCAACTGTAGTGGCGATAATACAAAATATAGTGCAGACAAATAGTTCGAAATTTGGTCGTGGCGCTTCGTCCGTTCATTTTTACCTCCCGAGCATTACCGGCCGAGTTGGTATGCCATTGTTGGACATAGAAAAAAAATATAACACGTGAAATCTTTACGTTTCTGCGAATTTATTTCGATTTTACGATGCGATTCCAAACGGTATCAGGTTTTCCAGTCAGACTTTACTTTTCTGCTCGATAAAGACATTGATTTCTTTATTAGTGCCGAATCTATGGCGTTTTTTGAACGATTTAAAATTGGTTGTACTTCTCTCGACGCCGATGTATCTGTTTGGAGTCGAACGAGAGTTATCAAATGGGCGCGCAATTGATTAAAAAAATAAGAGTCTGTAATGAAATAGCGGAGCGAGGTATCAAACTTATCACCGATTATAACGATTATAACACTTATGATGAAGATTAAAAACAATTGGTTCTTTAGGTTGGCGCCGAATATTTAAAAAAAAATTCCGAACGTAAACAAATGTACTCTACTTCAATCATTCCATCGATGAACTGCATATTACTTATGTAATATTTCATGTAAAGGTACGAATTTGCGGTACGTGATTGATGGAAAAAAATCAGTAAATAATATATTTTGTAACTCTTAATATGTATAATCAATGTACCCAATTCCAGATTTTTAAATTAATATTATGAGACTAATAAATATTTCAGTGCGGCCATTAAAAAAATGCATGTATTATTGAAAATTAAACTGCTCGGTGGCACGTGTTCTCCTTATCCCAGTGCGTCCAAATTTTACACAGACTTTTTTTGTTCATATCTTGATTAGTTTTTTTGCTAGACGTTAACATTTTTTTACCTAAGCGAAAATAACGGCCACCCTATTGTACAATGATTAAAAATGTTGCCTGTGATTGGCGACGATGTTTATAGTGATTTGTACCATATTATAAGACACGACCTACTGTATGGGTATTTGGTGTGTTATTCAAGTGTTGGTACAAGGCATCAGTGCCCGTCTACTAAATGCATAGAATATCTCATAAATCCAAAATAAAATAAAATACGCAACTGAGATTTATACCTCGATGATTTTTTAAAATTATAATTCGCCATTCCCTGGCCTCTTTAAATGGCCTAAAAGTTTAAATGAACTTTTGGCGCTTCGCAATAGTTTTGTACCATATTATAGTGATTCATACGATGTTATACGATACAACCTGCTAAATGCACCCGGGAAAAAAAAGATCATGCTGAGTGGATATGTTCATATATGTTTCAGATATTGTCATACATGTATCAGATATATTTATATCTGACATTTTGCAGTATCATATATGATTAGGTCTGATCATATTCCACATCACATATGCATATAGAAGATCATATCTGATCAAATACAGTATCTGGCTTGACCATATATGAACTCATATCTGTTTATATCTGGTTAAGTATCAAGGCGAGTTGGTACCGTAAATTCGTATCTGAACATACATGATGTGATATCTGAACGTATCTGCTCGTATAAGATCATATCTGATCAAATACGGTACCAGACTCCGCTATATAGATCTAATATATGTTTTTATCTGGTCAGGTACCAAGGCGAGTTGGCAGCGTGAAACCATATCTGAACATATATGATGTGATATATGAGCAGGCACATTCATATAAAATTTTATCCCATCAGATACGATACCAGACCTGGAAAATATACGAAGTCTTATATACTCATACCGTGTCGTATATGCAGTTCAGTTGTTCACACATGAAAACATCTGAATATATGAAACGATATGTGAGAATGTGAGACGATATCCGATCAGACATGGCACCTCACCTTACTGTATTATATGTGAGATGACGTGTTAATAATCCCGCTCTATATATGTAAACATTTTAATATCTTCATGACTGCACTAACAAGATTTGATCTGCCTCAACAGGGTAAGATTTGCTCTGATATAGTCGGAGTCATACCTGGTCTGATGGTTCAGATAAACTATAATTCTATCGTATGGGCAGGTCTATTGTTCATAGATGTACATGTCTACTGGGATCCACGGTCTTATACGGACAGACAGATCTGGTCCAATAAGATTAGATTTGCCTGACATGATCAGATCTGGCCCAATAAAATCAGATCTGCTCCAACAAGATCAGATCTTGCCTGGGGATTGGATCTGCTCAGGCCTGCTGCGATATGGACGGGTCTGCTCTCAAAACTATCAAAATGGCTCCGATATGATCATACATGCTCAGATATAAGCATACATGATCTGTCATGACACTACATGAACAGATATTGCCAATTTTCTTGTCTGATCATATCTGATTCTACAGATATGATTGAGATATCTTCAGAAATGAACTTTTTTTCCCGGGCATAGTAACGTGTGTCGTACAAGAACAGAAGGTGAACTACAAGAGGAAGTGTTGACCTGACATCCTATTTTTGCAATGCACGAACACACTATGTAACAGTTTGCGGGACATGCGTAGTTCTTAAAACTGTGATATTAAGTTGCGGTTGCTCGAACTGCAAATGATTTCCCTCTTCGCTATAAGTAAGCTTTAGTATAATTTTTTTTCGATTAGTCACTTTTCATAAGGTCTTCTAACAAATTATACTCGAAAAACGTTAAGGGGCTATACCAGTGTGGCACTTTAAAAAAGTTGATTTTTTTGTTGCCTTTTTCGACAGTTTATACTTTCAAGAATATCATTATCTTTTTTTTATCATTTATATCAATATTATTTTATCTTGCAAAAATCAATAGTTAAATCTTTAGACGCGTTTTTCTCGAAATCAGATTTTGAAAATTTGTTGACATTGTAACTCAAAGAGCAATTATCCGATTGACTTAAAATTTGAACTGAGTACTCTTGAATATATTTACTCTACAATAACGTAGGATATTTTTGATTGGATGAAAATTGACGATTTGACGTTGAAAAAAACGACCATTTTATAGGCAAGAAAATATACTTTTTTCATAACTACGCCATTTTGTTAGATTTTGATATTTTTCGAAATTCCTACGTCATTGTACGGGAAATATCTTCCAGTTTAACGACATTTTTTTCTTTTTCGGTTTCAGCTACTCAATGGGCCGGAATCATGTAAGCAGTGAAGGAACTTTTTTTTTTGGCGCCTCCGAACCCAGCACATAAGTCGCTTGGATCTCAATATTTTTCTATGAAAAAATTATGTAATATAGGTCAAATGTAGCCAAAAATATTCTTAATTTTCCGAAACATTAAATTGAGTTCTTTTCTTCCAAAATATTCCCGAAAATTACCCAAATTTTCAGCGTTCACACTGGTATAACCCCTTAATGCTAACCCTATGAATAGTATAAACTTCAAACGAATAGTAGAAGTTTGACCGAACGAAATTTAAAGTACAGTAAGCATCATTGGTATTTGTACGCCGATTTTGTTATAGCACTGAATTAACCATATTTATATTGTCAAGCCTTTTACAATACTGCATAATCATTTCGGGGATAATAGCCACCCGTGCAGAAATGTCACCGGGCATTCCCTACTTTGTGTTCGGCCCTGACCAGATTTGCCTTGTCTGATTCACCTGACCGGACCCTCCCATACAACAAACCGGGAAGACCGCGAAAGTGTTTTTTTTTCACGGCTTACCCTCCATGTTTGTAAATTACAATCTTCTGGCCCGGATACATTGCCAGCGAGTACATTTTAACGTGATGTCTGGCTGGGTAGAATGACATGTTCCGAAAAGTGGAGCCTTTCTGTAATAACAAAAGAAAAGTTACTTTGCTTTCCACCTCATCAAAGATATTTATAATTGATTGGAATAAAACTAATACATCTCTTGTAATTCTCTTCATCATTAAATGCATTTATTTCATCAATGGTAATTGACGAGGATAACAATGCTTATCATAAATACCCGGATTAGATAACCAATGATTCGAGCATAAAGAATAGCCAAATTATTTTACGAAGCAAAAAAGTAAAGCAGGTTATTCATGGTTTTTGAACGCTTTGTAGTCATGTTGGGAAATAGCAATGTTCCGAACGGGAAGACATGGGTCGTGTTCGTTGGGTCTCATCATTTCGATACGAACAAGTGCGCATGCGCATAATGATGCGCAACGCGCGACTGCGCAATGACATGAGTCATGCGATTTATTCGTTTTGCGCATGACTCGTATCATTGCGCAGTTCCGTGTAGCGCATCATTATGCGCATGCGCACTTGTTCATATTAAAATGATGAGACCCAACGAACACGACCATTATCTGAATGTATTTCGCCAACAATCCGCCAGGTGGCTACAAGCGAAGTGCTTCGCGTAAGCAAGGTACCATCGTACGAGGATAAAAGTTCGTCCTGTGAGTTGTACGACGCACAACAGTGATATTAGTCCAGTAAAAGAGACGAAAACCCAGCACTTTTTAGCGTAGAAATAGGGGTTCAAAACTTAAAAATCGCCGTATCTCGATAATTAATAGCCCGATCAAAAAAGATTTCAAACAAAAGTTGTTTGGAAAAATAAAATTCGTATAAAGTTATCTGACACCCAACCCCTTATCTTTGAAGATAAAGGTTTTCATTGTACAATTGATAATTACTTATATACAAAAAATGTTTGATAGTTTAAAAAAAATGCTTTATTCAACTTGTAATTTAAAAAGAAAACGTCGAACGCCATATGTTGTATTTTTTAAATTGCGTTGTAAATTGTTCATATAAAAAATACAAAATTACTATTATTTTGTATTATTCAGTCAAAAGAAGTTTACATTTCTCTTGACTTACATATTGTTTTGCATTATTTAGTTTTTTAGCATTTAATTAAGCATTATAAAAATAAATATGAAACATATATTAGGGACAATAGTTCATCAACTTACTCTGTATATTTTTATTTGTCTTTTACTTTTAGTACAGTCGTCCTGTATATTGGAATCGGAAAAAATTAGAAGAAGGCTAGTTTTTTGACAGGAGATTTTGTAGGTGCCACGGGTGTTAAAACCAAGTTTGCCTAAAAATACGGGTGTAGGGGTTTTAGGGGTTGGGGGTGGATTAATTCCAAACTACAACCCCGACGAGGTCGGCGCCGGGAGACAAAATATTCAGAAAAATCCGAGTTTTATTTTGGTCCATAGCGCCGAAGTCGTGGAAGTTCATTTTGGGGGTGAAAAAGTGGGGTGAAATTTTGAAAAATCAGTTTTCATTCGTTAACTCTTTAGGACAAATGCATACAATTTTTGTTCAAGTGGAAACGTTGTAGCCCTTGAAAAGACGCGTCGATCGAGTATTCGATCAACCCTCTCCAATAATATCTTCACCCCCAAAAGAATTGTTGAAGAATTAACAAAAAAAATGTTTATTGAATAACTTAAAAACCATCGATTTTTCGGGGATGGTTCAAATGTATGAAATGTAGAGAATAATTTTCTCTATATTTTCGTTCCTATGGACAACCTTTGAATTTTGCATTTTCGAATCCCTCTCAGGGGTTGAAAATTCAATATGAAATTCTGGGTAAACTATTGACCGAAACTAAAGAGATACGAGTTTGGCGCTTTGGACAAAAATGTAGCTGAGGGTTCAAGCTACAAATTCTTCTACGGCGGCGAATTCGCGCGGTCAATAATTTTCCCAGAATTTCATTTTGAATGTTCAACCCTCGAGAGGGGTTGGAAAATCAAAATTCAAGGGTGGTCCATAGCAACAAAAATATGGAGAAAATTATTCTCTACATTTCGTACATTTGAACCATACCCGAAAAACCGATTGTTTTTGAGTTATTCAATAAACAATTTTTTTTTGTTTTGTAACCATTTTTTTGGGGGTGAAGATATTATCGGAGAGTGATGATTAAATACTCGATCGACGCGTCTTTTCAAGGGCTACAACATTCCCATTTGAACAAAAAGTGTACGATTTTTTTAAAAAGAATTATTTATTGAAAACTGATTTTTCAAAATTTCACCCCGCTTTTTCACCCCCAAAATGAACTTCCAAAACTTCGGCGCTGTGGACAAAACTAAAGCCCGGATTTTTCTGAACATTTTGTCTCACGGCGCCGACCTCGTAGGGGTTGTAGTTTGGTATTAATCCACCCCCTTCTCATTTCATCCCCTAAAAAAGAACCCTACACCCCGATTTTTAGGCAAACTTGGATTTAGCACTCGCGACACCTACAAAAAACACGTGTCAAAAAACTAGCCTGTTTCTAATTTTCTCCGATTCCGGGCTTTTTCAGCGACAGCACGACTGTACTGTTTCCAAAAAATTCGTTTTTATTCTTTAAAAGGTGTGCATATATACCTTTCATTATACAGTTGATATTTATTTACGAACAAAAAATATTGGACAGTTTAAAAAATACTTTATGCAACCTGTAATTTAAAAAAAGGAACACTAGTACATCAACTCACTATATATTTTTATCTGTCTTTTGCTTTCTCAAAAATTCGTTTTTATTCTGGAACAAGTAGGCATATATACCTTTAAATGTACAAATGATAATGACTTATAAACAAAACATATTGGATAATTTAAAAAATACGTTATTCAACTTGTAATTAAAAAAGGTTAAACACCAAAAGTTACCGTTTTTTTAAATTGCGTTGTAAAGTATTCATACAAAAAATACAAAATGACTATTATTGTGTATTATTCAGTCAAAATAAAAATCACATTTCTCTTGACTCACATATTGTTTTGCATTATTTAGTTTTTTAGCATTTAATTAAACATTATAAAAAGAAATATAAAACATATATTAGGAACACCAGTACATCAACTTACTCTGTATATTTTTATTTGTCTTTTACTTTCCAAAAAAATTCGTTTTTATTCTAAATCGAGTGTGCACGTACTGAAAAAATTCTTCCGAATGTTTCGGTACCAGATTACGACATTTTCACGAACATTTTTAGCAGTTATTTTCCGTGTGATTTTCCATCGTGCTAATTGAATTTATAATTTTGAAAACCAGGGTGAGGGGGCATGTTGGTGTGCCGGCGGTTGCTGATCGCAGCAGCGATCGCGGCCTCGGTCGAGGTCTCGGCTGTGTTCGCTAGTTTTTCCGATATCGCCGGATCCGAGTACACGGCAGCAGGGGCAGCCGGTTACGCGGTTTATTCGGGCGCCACATCGATCGGAGCGACGATCGGCAACGTCGTTACGGGAAGCAGCTCGACAACGGCATCCTCTTCGGCGACCGGTTGTCGACCCTCGGAGTATCGTTGCACGAACGGCCGTTGCGTAGCGCAGGATAAATATTGCGACGGCAAAGATGACTGCAGCGACAAAACGGACGAGCCGCCATACTGCTCCCGTGAGAAATCACCTTCCTTCTCATTCAATTATCTCGACCTGAGAGATCGAACAATGTCGACGCAAAAAAAAATCCTTATCGTATCGGCCATTTTTCCATTGATAAAAAAAAAACAAATTAATTCGATAATCGATTTTTCAACATGTGCGTTATTTTTTTTTTGTTTTCGTCGAAAGCTTCTTTTCGTTTCTCGTATGAGGGTCTTAAAATTCGATTAAATTATACGCGAGATTGATTATCGGAAATGTCGCAAATTGCAACGGCTCGCGTAGCGACCTAATATAATTCTATAATGAATTATAGAATTTCAATAGTCGTGAATAGCGCTGCTCTCGATTCTTCAAAAGCGATTGCCAATTGCCGACGTTGAATCTACAGTTAAATCCGTAAAAATAAAGTACGGAGTGTGAAAAAATTTACTCAATAAAACTGAAAGAAAAATCGAAAATTTAATGTAGTTCAATTATTTTGAGATGAAACATCATTTTCGTAAATATCAATCATTAAGTATCTACGGAGAGAACTCTTATTGTCGTCATCATTATATATGTTCCTAATTTATTATGATTATCTAAAAATAAACTGAATAATAATGATAAAAATTATTATTTTATTCGATTTTATTGCTCCAGGCAACACACTCCCTCAGTTTGCACTGGGAAACATTTACTCGTTATCTTTATTATTATTCCTATCATCCGCATCATTTTCATTGTAGTTATTATTGTTCATTCGAAGCAACTCTTTATTGGTTCAATAAATACTGACCTCGATAAGCTCCAAAATATTCGCCGCAATAATTCTCCAATATCTATTATGAAAACTGGTTTTTTATTTCAATTTCCATTACATAAGGTTAATTAACCAATGAGACTATCGGCATTTCGGAAATCGATGTCGGGTGCGGTGATTTTGATGGCCAGCAAATGAATTCAAAGAAACCGCAAATTGGCGCGCCAATTACCAAAGAATTTGGTAATTGGAAAATCTAATTGATAGCCACGAGGAGACAGAAAAATGCATGGTATAATAAATTAATATAATACAAAATTCGCGCAAAGCGCTTTTTTGGTACGTAAATTAAAAAAAAACAACGCTAAGCAGTTGAAAAATAAAAAAAATAATGAAATTTCAGCCAATTAACATTCAACTAATCCTACGCTAAAAATATAAAAATAATTTCTATCCAGTGGCCAGTAACGAATAAATGGTAAACCAACAAAATATGCGTTGCGAAAGCTCGGCTTTTATCCTTTGGAAAATCAGTTGTTATTTCAGCATCCCTAATGGCCTCGTCCATAATGACAGATAAGTAGCACGAAAATGACGGGCTTCAAAGTAATGGACATAAAAAAAAGTGGCGACTCACAAATGTCTCGACGATAAGCCACGACTATCGGGATGATCTAAAAACGTCTTGTAAATCGATTCGTGCACAGTGCTCATTGGCAACCCGACTAACTCCCACTGGTACGATAAGGGTTTATAAAAATGACGACGAAACGATAAATTTGCCTCTCTCACCGACTTTCGGCGACTCGGCTTCTCGTTTTTTTTTTCAACCAACGAACAGCCTGCAACAGAACGCTGTACGGGGACGTGGGTCGAACCTATGAGGCGGAGGTTCGTCGGCCGAGGGAAGATCGATTACCTTTTCTCTGCCACCTCAACTTCACTGCCGCCGGGGGTGACCTCGGAGATTTAGTGCAGGTAAATCGTGTATATATGTGTATACACTGACACATGACAATAATCATATAAAAGAGGACTTTAGGGACAGGACTAAAATATCAATTCAACTGATCATCTTTGATCACGTGGGGTCAAAGTGACCCCTGTTTTCCACTTTAACGGCGGGGTAAAGTTAATTCGGCGAAAAAAAGGCATGTTTTTAAGATTTTTTTTTGGCGTAACGAATAGTGTTCGTTTATTGAAAAAATTATATATAATAAAGTAACGTTTGAACAACATTCTCCTAAATTTGCATTGCAAAATATTCAAAATTGAGCGAGTGAAAATTAAACCCCGGAGGCGCCTCGAAAAAAAGTCGGTTTGCGGTGTGCACCATAACTCGCAACAGAATTTGAAACAAAAAAATCAAAATGCATTTGTTAAAGGAGATGTTTCTCGAGGTAATGACGGGAGGATTTTTTTTTTCGATTTTTCGATTTTTCGTAGCACTTGGGAGCCAAAAACCCGATTTTCGCTAAAAAAAGTCGGCTAATTTGTTGTTGAAAAATTAGTAATTATTATAAAAAAAACAAAAAAGCTCTCGAAAATACCTGGTGAATTATGTGAAGAAGTACTGTGCAAAATTTCAAAGCGATTGGTCCAGTAGATTTTGAGTTATCGTGCACACGGACTTCAAATATGACAAGTCTTAGAAAAACGGTTTGAAAAACGCAGAAGAGAAGAGAACGGCATGGAGCAATAGACGCTCAAATACTCATAACTTCGTCAATTTTACTCCGATCGACTTGAAATTTTAACACAATATTCTTGATATATTATGCATTCATTTGAAAAATGAAAAAAAATTAAGAAAAAAAAATTGAATACTTTACCCCGCCCTTAAAGAAATAAGCAGGAAAGTTTTCACTGCTTTTTTGACATTTTTTGTGAACAACAAGCATACTAAAGCTACTCAATATTACAACAATCATAATAAATGTTCCATTTATATATATATATATATATATATATATATATATATATATATATATATATATATATATATATATATATATATATATACATATTAGGTATAGTAAAAAGAAATCCATTATTTTTGCATGAAAGTGAAGTAAAAAATAATGGATTTCTTTCTACTACACCTAATATTTGCTTATAAAAATAAGGATGTACACTAAAAAATTAAGTAAACAAAAAAATTTCCGAAATCTTTAGGTCATTTTCAAATCGCTGTATCTCTGCGAAAAAGGATCGTAGAAAAAAATTGAAAAAAATAATTTCGAGGCTGTAGTCTTCTAGTTTTTTGCGTTTTGACTTCCAATTTTTTTTACCGTTGTTACTATTGGAACAAAAGAAAAATCGCGTAGGACACATTTTTTATTTTTTTTTGCTTTTTCCAAAAAGCTTTGCGGATAAGGGATTTTTTTAAATCCGTAATGCGATCAGTTTCATTTTTCTTGTTTCTTCCCCTTCAATTTGAGCTGCGGAAAAGGTCTGGCTGATGATTTGTCGCGCAGTTATGGGCTACCGGAGCCAAAACGACGCTTTTGAATTCGATAATCGATATCTCATGAATCGTTCAACCTAAAAAAAAAAACTGACGGGTAGTTCCGGAAAGCTGAAAGTATGCCTTATAAGAGAATTTTTTTTTTCATAAACAAAATGTGTTGATTTTTGTTTTTTTTTTAAATAAAAAAACACATTCATTTTTAAAGGTGTAATTTTATTTGTTTGCCATTTTTTCCTTAAAATATAACAATTATGCCCTCTCAAAGTAAAATATTCCTAATTGAATTCCAAGTTAAATTCAAAATTAACTTTTTTTTAACGTTGTTTTATATCTCCCCTGCCCGTCTAAAATCTTTGTAAAAAACAATTATTTTTCGGACGTCAAACGTCCACGATTTTTTTTCGTCACCAGTCGCATCATCCAATTTCCATGTTTATTCGATTCATTCGCACTTTTCGAAGCATGTTTAGTTCTTTTTACAAATTTACTCAGCGTGAACATGGAAGTAGGCGAACAGGGGTGGGGTTTTATGATCGTGAGCGAATTTGTTACGTTTTATTTACGATTGTTGTTTTATTTGTCAATGATTGCAGCTAACCTTCGACACTTTTACGGTGGGTCGTTTTCTGTCATTCACTAACGAAGGCTGCCCCGACGGATTTATGTCGATAAGGGAAATGGGTCGTCCACCGACCGGTGGTCAATGGTGCGGAAGTGCGTGGGGTTACACCGTCTATTACAGCGAGACGCCTTCCATTAATCTCACGCTATACCTCTCCCGTCTTTCCGGACAGGTGAGAGAGAGAGAGAGAGAGAGAGAGAGAGAGAGAGAGAGAGAGAGAGAAATGTTTCTTTAATTCGTCACTTTTTCATGTCTCCTTGTACAGCCACCATCCACACAGTCCTTCGGAATTTCACAAACCCAAACAAACCCAAACGAAAAATATTGGTTAGCCTATGCGTCTCTATATAAATTCTTTTTGACAAATACTCATCCATTTTCCTTTTCCACCAAACGTTCCAGCAAAATACCCACACAGATGATTCCATTTTTGATTAAACAGCGTTTAGAAAGAAGATTGCATTGATACTCCTAAAAGTTCGAAACAAACGAAAAAAAAAATACCCCAAAAAAATAAAAGTTCCACAACTTTTGAGATCGCATCCGAACTTCATGGCGTTACGAATTAATTTCCAAAATATAAAATAAATCCCAAAAATTTAAAAATTTTCGAACTCGAAAGACACCTGAGGTATCGAGTTTCTAATCCATTTTTATTCCAATTGGAAAATTATCGTGTCTTTTGATTCGCAAGTATATCTCACACCAAAAACTTTCCACAATCCCGAAAACTTCCTATTTTTTTAAACTCTTTTTTAATATGTCCCCAATATTATTATTATTTTCGATATAACTGTTATTAATAATTGTTTCTATTAATTGTAGTAGTATTAATTTCTATTAATAGTAGTTTCTAGTCTATTCGTTCTATTAATATTTCTATTAATAGTAGTTTCTAACTGTTATTAATAGTTTCGATATAACTGCAATTAATTAAATATTATTATATACTATATATCTAATTATATTTTAACTGTCCGAATATTTGTTATGTTAAAAAGTAATAATAGTAATGATAATAAATTATTTACATTGTAGTGACAAGATGAAATATTGATCATATAATAATATAATACTAACAATAACAATGTCATAATTGTTATAACGATGTCTATCATTATACCTGTTATTTTATTACATATTATTATTTATTGTTATTGATTATTATTTTTTAATAAACCTATCATTATTACTATTATTTTATTACCTATTATTATTTATTATTGTATTGTATGTATGAATAATATTATTTATTATTATTGTTTTATCGACCTATTATATTATTCCTATCATTATTATTCAGTATTATGTCAACTATTTCAGTTCAGTTAACTATTAACCTATAATTATAATAATTATAGGTTAATAACTATAATTATTAACCTATAATAATTATTATAGGTAATAATAATAATAACAATATGGTGGGTGCCTCTATACCCCTATAACTATAAACAATTATGACCTATTATACAATGTCATAATTGTTAACGATGTCTATCATTATACCTGTTATTTTATTACATATTATTATTTATTGTTATTGATTATTATTTTTTAATAAACCTATCATTATTACTATTATTTTATTACCTATTATTATTTATTATTGTATTGTATGTATAAATAACATTATTGTGTATAATATTATACAATAATCTTATACAGTATATGTATAAATAAGAATAGTATGTATAAATAATATTATTTATTATTATTGTTTTATCGACCTATTATATTATTCCTATCATTATTATTCAGTATTATGTCAACTATTTCAGTTCAGTTAACTATTAACCTATAATTATAACGATTACGTTATAACCTATTACTATTTCATGTTACTTATTATTATTTTATTAACCTATAATATTATTATGACTCTTGTTCAGTAACTATTATTGTGATATTTTCTCGAATTTAGTATCACGTCCGTCATTATTACTATTATTTTATTTACCTATAATATTGTCACGACTACTGGTTTTTATTTCGTTATCATTGTTTAGTATCGAATGCCAGTGCCGAATTGCCAAAAATCTTATCCACTTTTACGAAACTGCCGGCGACTTTATTTGTCCGCGCCTTTTTCTATCGGGGCTATACGTTTGGATTTTTCTTTTCTGGACACCGGCTTAACGTCGATTGCAGGGTATCGGATACAACTTCGATTTCAAGCTCTCGTACAAGTTCTTGAAACGAAGCGAGGCACATCTGAGGTACGGGAACAGCAGCATGGCCACGTGGCGTGGCGAGCTGGTGAACGGAACTTACTGCGATCGCGTTCTCACGAGATGCGACACGCGAGCGTGTCGGCTTCAATCCCCCAACTACCCGGGGGTTTATCCGCGAAACGTGACTTGCTATTACCGAGTCGAGCACAATCGGGCACCGCCCGGTCATCGAGCACTGCTCGCCGTTAGCCAACGAAACAGTCACAAGATACACATAAAAGACCAGGTCGTCGCATTCGACAGGAGCCAACGAATATTAAGGTGATATATTTTTTTTTGATGGGTTTTTGTAATAACATTTTTTGAACGACAGATTAGTGGAGGTTCTGGCTCGTTCAAAATGAAATTCTTCGAAATTATTTCTTATTGGGAAATAAATTCTTTCTGGGACATTCCTCTTTGAATGATTTTATTTTTTTCGAGCGAAATTCTTTTTTAAGGTTCTTTGAAATGAAATTTTTTGAAATTCGTTGACAAAAAAATCTTAAAAATTTGTACTCTTTCAGAACGAGGTAAAAAAAAGTTCTTTTATATTATTTTTTCTTAAAAATAGAATGCTTTGATGAAAATTCCTTTTTCTTCTTCAAAATGCTTCGAAAAAATTATCCTTGCATTCAAACACAGTTCTTTGAAAAAAAATCTCGAAATTCCTTCAAGAAGAGGTACTTTCTGAATTTATTTTAAAAAATGCATTTTACCATCTGTAAAAAAAATTATTTTTTTTTCTCTAAATTCAAGTAAACAATGCTTTTTGACAATTAATTTCGAAAAATTGCTCTCTAGACTAATTTTCAGATTTTCTTTACTTTCCTTCAAAAATATCTTCTTCAAATACCTTATGAAACTTCATTTTGAATTTCTTTAAAAAAACTCCTCACTAAGTAGCCTTTAAGGGGTCATCTCACTTTAGATGCTCAAAAAGGCTATTTTCATGAATTTTATTGATAGGTTTATATTATAGATATTGATATAAAACTTGTTACACTTAATAAATAAACTTTCTAAATATATTTAAAAAAATTTGTTACGTACTTATGTAACCCAAAAAACTTTAAACGCGTTTTTCCCGAAACAACGTTTTTCGACGGCTTGTTGGCAAAATCTTCGAAACTACTGAACCGATCCTTATGAAATTTTAATCACATATTCTTTACAATTATATCTATAGCGTATATCAAGGATTTTTCAAATTTTCATATTTACTTTTTTTTTTGCCAAAACCAGTGAAAAACACGTTTTTTGGTTTTTCGAAAAATGTCCGACATTTTGTTATTTTTGCATATATAAAAAAAATCGTATGACATGCGCTATAGCCATTGGGATACTGAAGCTAAAACCGTTTGATTTTTCGTTTCGGATGATCCATCTCCGAGATTTCATCAACAGCGCAGACCTACAATTTTTCAGGACTTTTTTTTACTACCATTTTTGTCTATAAATAGTGACTTTGATAAATAAATAAAATTTTCAAATGTATTTTGAAAGGGTATTTATTAATTGTAACGACTTTTATATCAATATCTATCATATAAACCTATTTAAAAATTCATGAAAATAGCCTTTTTTTAGCGTCTAAAGTGAGAAGACCCCTTAAAACGTCTTTTTTAATTTTTTTTCTGAGAAACTCCTTTAAATTCATTTTCAAAATTTTGGTTTGAATAGATTATAAAAAATTGTTCTTTAAAATAGATTTCAAAAATTTTCCTTTCAAATTCTCCACAAAAACGCTTCTCGAAAGTCGAAAAAAAATGGCACTTTGAAAATATTGCGCTCGAATGAAACTTGTCATCTGTGGCGACAGAGTTTGGGATCAGTGCAACGTCGTGCAAGACTATCTGACGGTTTATGACGGTGGCTCAACGACCGACCGGGTACTGGTGAGACTTTGCGGCGGTGACGCGGTGCCCGACATTGTCAGCAGTCATAACACGATGCTCCTCGAATTTCACACATCGCCATACGACAATCCTTTTCATCCAGTGCCATTGTCATTTCTGCCGGGTTTCGAGCTCGAAGTTCAGGCAAGTTTCAACGCATCGTCGCTTTTTCAATTCTCCTGTCGGAACCTTTCTCAGCGTCATATATATATTTTTTTTTCAATCAGTGTCAAGGATATTGAATGTTTCTTTTTAGATGTGGATATGCCTGATAAAAGATCAATTTCGAAGTTTCCATGCGTTCCAGTACGTAGTATGTGAACAAATGTGATTGGAATGAAACAGTCTGATGAAATTTAATAGGAAATTGAAATATTAAAATCTAATTTAATCTAATATAAATAAATAATTTAAAAATCTGATAGAAAGATACGGAATCCTAGTAAAATCCAATAAAAAAAATATTGTACTATTGTAATCACCTGGAAGGTGATTTAAAAAATTAGTGTATTAAAATCTAATTAAATGTGATAAAATGTCTATGTTGAAATGCGATAGAAAACATATCAAAATCTTTGAAGATTTTAAATAAGAAAAAGCGTTTAAACCTTAGATGTTGAAGGATCTAGTTTTAAAAAAATATTTATATCTCAAAATTGCATGGAATCCAATAAAAGACAAGACTATTAAAATGTTAAAAAATCTACTAAAAAATTAAATCCTGAAATGTAGTCAAATCCAATATAAAATTTACGAAAATTCCATGAAAACCAATTTAAAAATAATCAGAGAATCGACAGCAAATCAGCAAATTCTGAAAAAAAATAACTAAACGAAAAATGCTCATATCAAAATCCAATCGAATTTACTAAAAGATCGAAAATCTAATAAATTGCAACAAAAAGAAGATGCTTAACCTTTCTAAATTGCCTACATTTTTCCAACGACTGCGTCTGGAAAAAATCAGAACCCTTCAACATTGGTCATTAATTCAGTCCCTCTATCTTCTACTTTCTTCAATGATCAACCGTCCACTGTGAAGTTTCATCGAAATCGACGACGATTAATGGCAATTACCGTTTGACGTTTCGTTCCTTCTTGTACACTCTTCAGGTGCTATTCGTCGACGAGAAGTCGCGTAGTTTCGTGAAGGAAAATGACAATTGTGACTTTCACATATCGAGCTACGAGAGTCCATCGGGCATACTCGAGAATCCGAAGCATTCTCTGCCCCCGAACACCACTTGTCGCTATCACTTTCAGGGGAAGCCTAATGAGATCGTTTGGATCTCATTCGTGAAGTATTACGCCGCCAGCACGGATCCGGCCGCCAGTATAGACGCCGGTACCGATTGCAACGCTAAATTGCTCATCTGGGACGGTGATCACTCGACGGACAGACAAACGACGAGAAAGGTTAGACCCCGTGCTATTTTTTTCCCCCCCGGTGTCGAGTCAGAACAATCAGGGACTGAAGGAATCTTCTCACTTTAGACACTAAACAAGGCTATTTTTATGTATTCTTTGATAAGCTTATATTATAGATATTGATAGAAAAGTTGTTACACTTAAGGGGTAAGGCCACTGTAACGGCCCAAAAAAAAGGTTTTTTCACTAATTTTTTGCTCCCGAAATTGAAGGTATTTGAAAAAAACTTTTAATGGTGTTATCGGGCATACATTAAACGTTATTATAAAATTTTTTTACAGTAAAAAAAAACAAAATGGCGGTTCCACAGCTATCTTCCCGGGACATGTTTTGCTTCCAGGGCTCCGCGGCACGCAGCACCACTGGTGCACTTTTGAATCTAGAACAAAAAAAAAACCATTAATCTAGAGGGCTATAGCTAGAGAATGTCGATCGGATTTTAAAAAGTATCAATTTTTGTGGATTTGGCGTGCGTTTGAAAAAAAAAATTGATTTTCGACGAAAAAAACGGCAAGTTTTTTGTTAATAAAAAATCAATAAATAAAGTTTTTGAAAATTCCGATCGACATTCTCAAGATAATGTAAATGTTCACATCTGGTTAAAATTTCAAGTAAAAAAAATGAAAATTGTTCGAGTTATGCTGCGTGCCATTTTGAAAAACCATGTTTCGAGAAAAACGCGTTTAAAGTTTTGCGAATAGTTTTTTATTGGAAAAAATTTAAAAAAGACGTCGCACAGGACCTTTTTTTTCTTATTCTAGAGGGTTTAAACTATTTTTTAAGCCAATAAAAAAAAATCGATTTTTCAAAAAATTTACAGTGGCCTTACCGCTTAACGGCGGGGTAAAGTTAATTCGGCGAAAAAAAGGTATGTTTTTAAGATTTTTTTTTGGCGTAACGAATAGTGTTCGTTTATGGAAAAATTTACATATAATAAAGTAACATTTGAACAACATTCTCCTAAATTTGCATTGCAAAATATTCAAAATTGAGCGAGTGAAAATTAAACCCCGGAGGCGCCTCGAAAAAAAGTTGGTTTGCGGTGTGCACCATAACTCGCAACAGAATCATTTGAAACAAAAAAATCAAAATGCATTTGTTAAAGGAGATGTTTCTCGAGGTAATGACGGGAGGATTTTTTTTTTCGATTTTTCGATTTTTCGTAGCACTTGGGAGCCAAAAACCCGATTTTCGCAAAAAAAAATCGGCTAATTTGTTGTTGAAAAATTAGTAATTATTTTTAAAAAAACAAAAAAGCTATCGACAATACCTGGTGAATTATGTGAAGAAGTACTGTGCAAAATTTCAAAGCGATTGGTCCAGTAGATTTTGAGTTATCGTGCACACGGACTTCAAATATGACAAGTCTCAGAAAAACGGTTTGAAAAACGCAGAAGAGAAGAGAACGGCATGGAGCAATAGACGCTCAAATACTCATAACTTCGTCAATTTTACCCCGATCGACTTGAAATTTTAACACAATATTCTTGATATATTACGCATTCATATAAAAAATTTAAAAAAATGAAAAAAAAAATTAATACTTTACCCCGCCCTTAATAAATACACTTTCGAAAGACATTAAATTTTTTTTTTAATTTAAGTCACTATTTATAGACGAAGATGGTAGTTAAAAAAATGCCCTAAAAAATTGTAGGTCTGCGCTGTTGATGAAATCTCGGAGATGGATCATGCGAAACAACAAAAATCAAACGGTTTTAGATTCAGTATGTTAATGGCTATAGCGCATATCATACGATTTTTTAAATATGCAAAAATAATAAAATGCCGGACGATTCTCGAAAAAACAAAAAAACGTGTTTTTTTTCTACCGTTTTTGGTAAAAAAAAACGTAATTATCAAAATTTGGAAAAATCCTTGATATGCGCTATAGCTATAATTGTGAAGAATATGTGGTTGAAATTTCATAAGGGTCGGTTTAGTAGTTTCGAAGATTTTTTCAACAAGCCGTCGAAAAACGTTGTTTCGAGAAAAACGCGTCTGAAGTTTGTTTGGGTTACATAAATACATAAAAAAATTTGTTTAATGTTTTTCGAAACTTTATTTATTAAGTGTAAAAACTTTTGTATCAATATCTATAATTTAATCTTACCAAGAAAATTCATGAAAATGGCCTTTTTACGTCTAAAGTGAGAAGACCCCTTAAGGCGCGAATTGATGAATCAAGTGACGTTAAAAAAACACTCGTTCAGATCAGGATTCATGATAACTTCTCAATGAATGAAAAGCAACGTTTGTTCCGATTTTGTGTCTTCCTGAGTTAGCTTGCATTTGATTTTATTGATAGATCCTGACTGATTCCTAGATCGATAGATAGTGATAAGATATAAAGATCAACATTTGGACCTCCATTGGTAGATGATGATAAGGCATTGAGATCAACGTTTGAGACTCCATTGATAAATCGCGATCAGGCATTGAGATTTATGTTTGATCCTTCATTGATAGATCACGATAAGGCATTGAGATCAACGTTTGATCCTCTTTCGATAAATCGTGGTGAGGCATCATCATCAACATTTGAGCCACCTTTTTTTCTCGAAGCGCTGCCCCGCAATTGATTCAATTGAAATCAATATCAACATTTAATCGCCGGTTGACAAAACATTATGAGGCGTCGAAGTAAATATTTGACCTGCCATCGATAAATCATGATAATTCATTAGCGTCAAAAATTGATTTTATCGTTTACCTTGAAACTTATCTTGCAGTTGATTACAATGATAGATCATGATTGGTTCCTAGATTGATAGATCATGGCAAGGCATCAAGATCAACATTTGATCTGCTGTTGATAAATCATAACATCAGCATCAGCATTTCATTCCATTTTGGATCTTCCTGACATGCCTCACAGTTCATTCAACTGCCAGATTCTGATCGTTGCGTCCATTCGTAGCTCATGACAAGGCATCAAAGATCAAGATTAACTCTCCTTTCGCACCTTTCCGATGTGTCCCGCAATTGATTCCTTTGCTAGATCACGATCGTTTTCTACATTTGGACATTATATGAGATCAAGATTACGGGGCTGTACCAGTGTGAACGCTGAAAATTTGGGTTATTTTCGGGAATTGTTTGGACCAAAAGGACTCAATTAAATGTTTCGGAAAACCAAAAATATATTTGGCTATATTTGACCTATATTACACAATTTTTTCATATAAAAATATTGAGATCTGAGCGACTTATGCGCTGCCTTCGGAGGCGCAAAAAAATGTTCCTCCACTGCTGATATAATTCCGGCCGATTGAGTAGCTGATACCGAAAAAGGAAAAAATGTCTTTAAACTGGAAGGTATTTCCTGTACAACGACGTAGGATTTTCGAAAAATATCAAGATCTAACAAAATGACGTAGTTATGAAAAAAAAGTCTGTTTTCTTGCCTATAAAATGGTCGTTTTTTTCAATGCCAAATCGTCAATATAAATACATTCAAGAGTAATCAGTTCAAATTTCAAGTCAATCGGACAATTGCTCTTTGAGTTACAATGTTAGCAATTTTGAAAAATCTCATTTCTATCTATCTATTTTCGCAAGATAAAATGATATTGATATAAATGACAATGATATTCTTGAAAGTATAAACTGTCGAAAAGGCAAAAAAAATCGATATTTCGAAAGTGTCACACAGGTATAGTCCCTTAAAATTTGATCCCCTATTGATAAATCACGAGAAAGCGTCACGATCATCACGTGATCTTTTACGTGATCTTGACTTGTCTCGCAATTGACGTAACTGCTGATCAATTGTAGTTCAATTCATTCACGTCTACTGTCAAATCGACCAGCGACCAATCTCCACCCTCGAACGATTGATTTGTCATCACCAAATTACATACGCACTCAGGTCTCGCCGGGCATTCTCTCGATGTACGAAAAAAAAATGTCTTTATTTTCGCGGTGTGTCCACGAAACAGAGCACCAAGCTGATGGGTCAATTTTGCAAAGACGACATACCGCTGCTGTGCGACCACAGTCTCTTGCGCAACAGCAGCCGCCACACTCGTCCTTGCAGCCACTCGGAGAGTTACGTGTCCTCCGGTCGTGACTTGACACTGGAGCACATATTGCGTCAGGGCAGTGCCCTCTATCCGATAAGTTTCGTGTTGCGTTACGAGTTCGTGCATGCCTCGATGTCCTGTCACTTGGTGTTTTCGCCAAGCTCGTCGGTGGCGTCCCTGGCGTCGTCATCCTCGAGCAAGACTTCCGGCACATCGGGCAAGTTCACGTCGCCCAAGAGTGTCTTTTTCTACGGTCGCGGAGGCGCGCAAAACTTGAGCTGCGTGTATCGTTTCGAGGCTGATGCGGATCAGAGGGTCGAGCTGACGATCACGAGGGCGTCTTTCGGGGACAAGCGTTGCGCCTCTTACGTGGATCCATTGATAGATCGTTGGGCATGCGACTCGCGAACGGTGGAGGATCAGAGCAAAAACGGCAAGGCCGAACTCGTAGTCTCGGAGTATCCTTGGCCGGGTGTCGAGCTGTTGCGCGACTGTTTGTGCTCGAACGTGACGGAGAAAATCCTCCTCAAGGGTCTCACCTCGAGCATCGTCGAGATCAAATTCGCCGTGACGCGTATGAACGTCACCCAGGACTACGAGAACTTCTTCTTCGAGGGCGAGTATCGATTCGTGGCGAGCAACGAGCTGCGCGAGGATCAATCGTGCCCGACCAAGTTGGAAGAGCGCAAATTGCGCGGCACAAGCGGCGAAATTTCCCTCAGGAGTCCACTGCCGAGGAACGTGGCAGGTGTCGCCTCCATTGAGGAAGTTCTTGCCAACACGGAAGACCTCCAAGCGGCTCAGTGCGTCAACGAACCCTGGCTCATCGAGCCTGAGGACGTTAGAATGAACTTCCTGTACCTTAGGACTTCCGGCTTTGCCATCAATGCCGACAACATCGAGGAGTGCACCACCCTCAATCGCATCATCGTCTATTCCGCCTCCAACACGAAGGAGCGCAGCGTCGTTTGTCCCGAGGGTGGAAACGAGCCTGGAAGAACCGTCGACTTCTTCTCGGGCGGATGGAACTACAGCATGGTCAATTGCACAGCACCGGTCAACGCGATGATCCAACACGCCAGAAGCTTCGTCGTCGAGTTCCTCCAACGGGAACCCGGATTCTACGCCCTCACGTGGATCGCCATTTCGAAGAGGGCCACCGCCACGAGCTTGGGCTCGAACGCTTTCACCCTCGGACCCATCGAGGAATGCCCCTACAGGTGAGTGACTACCGAAGGACTTTCTCGTGAATTCAATATGAACATCCCACTTTCGCGCGATCCTCTTGATGCGTCCAGATGAACCAATTGCCAGGTCAGTTTTGGAAGTCTTATTTTTCATCAAGCGCCCTCTTGATTTCTGTAGATTTTGGTCGAATTGTGACCAGACGTTGTTCATATCGTTAGGCATGTTTGAGGCGAATTTCAGAATAGTCGGCTATTTGGACTGTAGTACAGTCGTCCCACATGGAAATAAAATATATAAAAAATATATCGAAAGATACATAAAACATATATTAAATACATTTTGTACGAAAAGTTGGATATGTCAAGTATAATTTTGGATATGATTGAAAACCTATACGATATATAAATATAAATCCATTTAAGATACATCTTAAATATATCAAACATACAAACTGAATGTATGTTTTGTATATTTTAAATATGGTTGGTTAAGCAACTTGAGTAACAGATGACGTTGCAAATGAAAAACATCTTCAAGTCGGTATCTCGCGAAGATCTAGCCGCACTAGCCGGAATAAATGATCGGACAAAAAAATTGAAGGTTATGTAATCTCGTAATTCTATTCGATTATCGCTCTCTATGCGAACGCAATTAAGTAATTGATCCGATAATGTTAGTTACTCTTGTAAATCCACACATTTCTCAATAAACTAACTCTGTGTATTGTACGATATGCAGACGATACGAAAGTTAATTTAACAAGTAGAACTAGCTCAGTGGGGAACGTCCCAGCTCATCACTCAGAGGTCCCGGGTTCGAAACCACCTTACGGCGTGTAAGCGTCTGATATAATTTAAATTTGAACCATTAATATATTTGAACCGAAAACACCATAATCGTAATTAAGGACAAGAAAAAATATCGTAAAAGGGGGCAATGATGTAAATAACGTAAAAACAAAATTTTTAAGAATATTTCAACTATAGTTTAAATATATTTCAAGTATATCTTAAATACACGTTGAATATATTTCATTAATATTTGAAATGTAGTATGGACATATTTTAAGTATATTTTAAACGGAGTATGAACATATATCGTGTATATTTTAGATGTAGTTTAAATACATTTAAAGTATATTTCAATTATAAGTCGAATACAGTTAAAATCCATGTGTAGTATATTTTGAGGGTAATTTGAGTACATTGTAAGTATATTTTCAATATAGTTCGAATATACGTAACCGCCTATCCAACATATGTATTTTTATATACATTCTGAAGATCTATTTTCGGCGAAAACTTTGACATCGCGAATATATTTTTGATGCATTTCCCGTATATATTGCATATATCTAATCTATATCTGAGATGGATAATATATATCTGAAATATATTTTACATCCTTTTTTAATATATCGAAAAATATAT
This sequence comes from Ophion obscuratus, assembly GCA_964007375.1. NCBI lineage: Eukaryota > Metazoa > Arthropoda > Insecta > Hymenoptera > Ichneumonidae > Ophion > Ophion obscuratus. Next base: position 51,603,945 of record OZ023317.1, read on the forward strand.
TTTTACATATATTTTATTTCCGTATGGGGTGCTGTATATTGGAATCGGAAAAAATTAGAAGAAGGCTAGTTTTTTGACAGGTGATTTTGTAGGTGCCGCGGATGCTAAATACAAGTTTGCCTAAAAATCGGGGTGTAGGGTTTTTTTAGGGGATGAAAGAGGGTGGGGGCGGATTAATGCCAAACTGCAACCCCCACGAGGTCGGCGCCGGGAGATAAAATGTTCAGAAAAATCCGGGCTTTATTTTTGTCCACAACGTCGAAGTCGTAGAAGTTCATTTTGGGGGTTGAAAAAGTAGGGTGAAATTGTGAAAAAACAGTTTTTATTCGATAACTCTTTCGGAAAAAATCGTACACTTTTTGTTCAAATGGGAACGTTGTAGCTCTTGAAAAGACGCGTCGACCGAGTATTTGTTCATCACTCTCCGATAACATCTTCACCCCCAAAAGAATTGTTGAAGTATAAACAAAAAAATTGTTTATTGAATAACTCAAAAACAATCGATTTTTCAGGGATGGTTTAAGCGTACGAAATGTTGAGAATAATTTTCTCTATATTTTCGTTCCTATGGCCCACCCTTGAACTTTGCTTTTTCGAACCCCTCTCAGGGGCTGAAAATTCAAAATGAAATTCTGGAAAAATTATTTACCGAAAATAAAGAGATACGAGTTTGGCGCTGTGGACAAAAATGTAGCGGAGGGTTCAAGCTACAAATTCTTCCACGGCGGCGAATTCGTGCGGTCAATAGTTTTCCCAGAATTTCATTTTGAATTTTCAATCCCCAAGAGAGGTGGGAAAATTGAAAATCAAGGGTGGTCCATAGAAACAAAAGTATACAGAAAATTATTCTCTACATTCCGTACATTTTAACTATACCGAAGAATCGATTGTTTTTGAGTTATTCAATAAACAATTTTTTTGTTTATACTTCAACAATTCTTTCGGGGGTGAAGATGTTATCGGAGAGTGATGATCAAATAGTCGATCGACGCGTCTTTTCAAGAGCCACACCGTTCCCATTTGAACAAAAAGTGTACGATTTTTTCCAAAAGAGTTATTTAATTAAAACCGATTTTTAAAAATTTCACCCCACTTTTTCACCCCTAAAATGAACTTCCACGACTTCGGCGCTGTGGACAAAACTAAAGCCCGGATTTTTCTGAACATTTTGTCTCACGGCGCCAACCTCGTAGGGGTTGTAGTTTGGCATTAATCCACGCCCATCTCCTTTCATCCTCTTAAAAAAAAACCCTACACCCCGATTTTTAGGCAAACTTGGATTTAGCACCCGCGGCACCTACAAAATCACCTGTCAAAAAACTAGCCTTCTTCTAATTTTCTCCGATTCCGGGGTTATTCAGCGACAGCACGACTGTACTATTGGGAGATAAGGGGTTTTTGAATTTTTAAAGCGGGATATGCATTTAGACAGGAAAAAACTAAGCAATATTGAGGAATTTTTTTAATCTACGAAATAATTATTCTACAATTATCAAACTTTAGGTATACTTTGATGGAATATTTAAGTATACTAAACAATTTTTTTTAATTAATTCATCATCAAAATGGCGGAGCTGTGGCAGTGTTACAGGTCGCCGCGGGAGTTGCGAATCGGCGTGCACTCTAGCTCCCCGTAGATTTTCATTTGCAAAAAAGTTCAAACATTTTTTCAGTTAGAACATGTATAGTTTCCATGTGACGGTAATTAAAATGAAGAAAATGCAAATTTAAGGGGTCAGTCCACTTTGGAGCCACGAAAAAAGCCTATTTACACAATTGTTTTTGAGGATTTTATAAAAGATATGACTATAAAAGTTGTTGGACGTGATAAATAAAGTCTTCAAATACGTTTTTTTAAAAATTTTATTTATTTTTAAGTACAAAAACTATAGTTTAACGTAACGCCTCAAAAATAGGTCGGCTAGGTAGCTCCATCACAACTCGGCAACGGCTTCTCCGAAATATAAAAATCAAAATTCATCAGATTCAGTATGACACCAGCTACAAAATGTCCCTCGGATATAAAGTTTTATCAAAAAATAAAAAAATGGCAGATGAAAAACGAAAAAAGTTTAAAAAAACGCGTTTTTCGCAGTTTTGCGCAGGTCCTGACGTAAACAGTAAAAAAAAATCGATTTTTTGAAATTTTCAAATTGGACCGGCCCTTTACTATCGGGCGAATCGCGTGTAATTTCTCGGCCGAGTCGTCGCCTCTTTCACGTACGAATTCCGCAGGTGTCCGGAGATTCAGGCATGCATAAGTGCGGTCCTCTGGTGCGACGGTGTGCGTCACTGTCCCTCGGGCTTCGACGAGGAGGAGGATAATTGTTCTTACCGGTTCGGCGTGACGTTGCTCTACATAGCCATTGGTGCCGGGGCGCTTGGCATTTTTTTGATACTCCTCCTGGCCACCGGCTGTCTCAAGTATTGCCTCTATCGTCACAGGGCGCGCAAAAAAAAGAAAAACGTCGCCCTAAGCGTCAATCATCTCCACGTTAATCATACTCATCACAACAACGGTCTTACGGGCACTCGTCTCGGTGGACGTTACAATTTGGCGACTCCGCAAGAGATGTATCTCGAGAATTGCGGCAAGGACAGTATTTGTTGACAATACGCCATTGACGATATCGAAACAACCGTGTGAAATAGTCGCTGTTACTTGTGTTCCCGAAAAAAAAAAACAAAAACAAAAACAAACAAAACCCAAACAAAACCCCATCCTTCGCCGCTCTGTCACGCCGCAATAAGAAAACAACGGAGTCGCGAGCGAATGGCAAAAAAACGGAAATAAAAGGACGAGCCGAAGTTTGGCGGGCAAACGTTACGAGCTTTCCTGCAACGAACTGGGACTTCGAGACCAAAGGGAAGATATTCTAATCGCGGACTCTGGTGAATTTAATAAAAAAGAAAATCGGGGGATAAAGGGAGGACGGAAAATTCACGTTGAGCCTGTCGGCGAGAGAGGACAGTAGATCGAAGCTACCGAAGAAAGAGAAAAAGAAAGAGAGTACGAGAGTGGAGCAATATTCGACGGTATAATACATCAACGCGGGATCTGTTCGAAGCGAGAAAAGCTCGCATTGACTTGCAAATCGTACGCCCTTCCCCCTGCCGCGGTACAATAGTCCTTGCGACATGCCGCGATACCCTCGGATCACACGTGCTTTTATATCCGCGACTTTTACGCGTGTCAAACGCGCGGCGATCGCGAGATCGTAGGAAAAAAAGGTAGAGGAACAAAAAAAAGACGTCGACGACACGACGTGAAAAGGGTCGAAGGGACGCGGATAGCAAAATAAAAAGACTGTCGCGAAACGCTCGCGATCGGTTCCGCTTGTACTTGGGATATATATATATATATATATATATATATACGAGCGTAGAAAGATTGATGGTCGCGGGATTTCGAGTGACGAAAAACCGAGAAAGGAGGGGGGAGGCTGCCAAAAAAGAAAACGTCCGAGAACAATGCCGGGAGATAAACGAATTTGCAAAGACCGGAGGAAACGCAACAAAAAGGCCAAAAACGAAAGACACCTACGAGGGCTGTGCAGTAACGCGCGAATTTTCGAGTGCGAGACGAAAAAGAAAACACGCCCGTGTGCACTTTTTGAAAAAAAAAAAAAAAAACATTTTAGAATGGCTAACAATGCGAGATGAGTTTTGTTTGTTTGTTGTTTTTTTCTCACTTATGAGACGTGGATTACATTGTGAATGTTTTCTCTTTTCCTTATAGTCCAGTAAAAGAGACGAGAACCCAGCACTTTTTAGGGCAGAATATGAATTTTTGACTGAAGGTAGATGGACGCATGCTGAAAGTGACTCCAATAGAGAAAGTTGCGTCTCAGGTCGCCCCAACGTTCTGAAATAGGGGTTGAAAACTTAAAAATCGCCGTATGTCGATAATCAATAGCCTGATCAAAAAATGTTTCCCACAATAGTTGTTTGGAATAATAAAATTCGTATAAAGTTGTCTGACGTCCAACCCCCTATCTACGAAAATAGCGGCACAAAGACGATACGAAAATTCGGGGTTGATGCGCGTGCGAGCGGAGTAGACATGTCGCTGCGGCTAGCCGTCCGGTTCAGTTCACGAAGTTCACGAAGTTCACGCTGTACAACGCCCCGAGCAATCAAACCCAAGCAAACACTCAAACAAACAAACTCAAACAAACAATCATAAACAAACACACCCCAACAAACAAACCCAAATAAACCAAGCCAAACAAACAAATCTATACAAACGAACCCAAACAAAATTATGAAGATTTTATTCAAACAAATCTATACAAACGAACCCAAACAAAATTATGAAGATTTTATTCAGACGAATACGTGTGAATTATTCGTCGGGACAGTTTGTTTAACAATTTAAGCCATTCTATCTAGACGATTATTTGTTATTCGTCCGGATACTAGCTGGCACGAAGCACAATAATATGTACGCCTACTGGAAGTACGGCGTGAACTGAGCCGCTATCCGGACGAATAACGTACGCTTATTCGTCCCATATCCGGACGGGAAGACTTTATTTTAGAGAAGATTTGATTACTCTAAACAACTTTTGTTGGAAACATTTTCTGATCGGACTATTAATTATCGAGATACGGCGATTCTTTCGTTTTCAACCCCTATTTCTTAGGGTTGGGGCGATGTGAAGGGGAAATTTTTATTGCAGTTACTTTCAGTACGCAACCATCTACCTTCAGTCAAAAATTCATATTCTACGCTTAAAAGTGGTGGGTTTTCGTGTCTTTTCCTAAACTATCGTTGGACGAGGTTTTTCGGGCATGTTTGTTTGACTTTTTGTCGATTTTTTTTTCAACAAAATTAGGCGAACGGATTCAACGCTAATAGCTAAAATTGAGGGAGAGAGAGGGGGGGGGGGGAGATCGATGAAACGACGAATGCCTGTATGTATCGATTAATATAATTATGCGCTCAATAATAAAAGAATTCAAATGAAAAATGAAAAATTAAAAAAACAAGAAAAGACAGAGAGAGCCGGAGAGAGAGAAACGAAAAATTAATCACGACCAAAAACACGCTGCTCGATCCAGACTGCTAATAAAATAATAATAATAATAATAAATGACGGATTCCATGTAAACGTCGCTCGCAACGATGAATGTATGTGCCCCGCGGGCAGCCATATAGAAAATAAAATATACTCGATATACCATATGCGAACGTGAATTTGAAAAAAAAAACGCACGGAACAGCGAGGAGCGTAAGGGAGGTGGGGGGGGGGGGGATTGGCATAAGTCATAATCTGTCGTGATAAAATATTTCGTCGAGTTCTCCGCGATTGTTCCGCGTTGGCACGGAAATCATTTTTCGGAGTTCCTACGCGTTCGTTGTTTTTCCATACAAAAAGGGCTGCGCTCCAGTTAGCTCGAACAAAACGATTTTTTTCATTCACTTTTCATTTGTATCACAGTCGAAATTTTTGGCGTGCGAAATATTTACGGGCGCGTAAATGTCGGCAACTGGAAGGTCGCGAAATATCTCCGGTACCAAATTTGTGGCTGCGGTCACTAAAATTATCGGCTTTTTATCGTGATAACTTGGCCGGAAGCGCGGAAAATTTTTGCCGCCGTTGATCCGTGTGGGAATGCGTCGGAGCTTTGGTCGGGCCCACATTATATTAATATATTATTTCAATATAAATTATATCAATATACATGATATTAATTTACATTATATCATTATACACGATATTAATATACATTATATTAATATACATGATATTAATATGCATTATATTAATATATATGATATTAATATACATTATATCAATATAAAGGATATTAATATATATTATACTAAAATCCATTATATGGATGTTCATTATGTTCAATATCCTTGCTAGCTTCATTGGGGCCCTAGTTTGGAAGCCTTGTGGGGGACCTTAAGGGGTCAACAAATTTTTTTACGGAGGACCCTTGAGGTCTCCACAAGTTGGTCCTGCTATTGAATTATTTAACTGAATTTTTTTCGCCACCTCGGAAAATCGTTGGATTTTGAGAAAACGAACAGTCCAATATAACAATAATCTATATTTAATATTATCAAAGTTGCCGGACATTAATTCGATAATATATTTTTAAAGATTCAAGATGACGCTTCGAAATTCAAACAAATAATAGACTTCCAAATTTTCATCGGCAATCTTCAATTTAGGACGTACGTAATCGAGTGAAGATTCAGCGACGGTAAAAACCTCGTCTGAGTATCGTCACGCGATGCACGGTTGGTTCTTCGATGTCTACTTTGAAAAATTCATGATGCATTTTTTATTCATCGTCGGAGCTACATGACAATAGACTAGGTCGGACTTGAATAAAATTACTTCTATCAACATTTTAAGATTTACTTTTTTTTTGCATTTTACGAAGAGATCATTTTTTCAGTATAATTTTTTTTGAAGACGCGCTTTTTTCAAATTTGGCTACCAGAAACTGATATCCACGCGGCCGGACCAAGTTGGGCAGCCACGTTCACGTTCCAAAAGGCCCCAAATTTCTTTAGAACTGGCCTGACAATTTTCCGCACGGGGATGAGGCGATTCTGCGAGGATTGCTTTGACCGAGTGATTCTCGAATCTATTGTGATCCGGGACACCAGAATTTTATCGTTCAGCTATTATTTTTGTGTACATATAAATATATATATATATATATATATATATATATATATATATATATATATATATATATATGTATGTATGTATGTATGTATGTATGTATGTATGTACGTATGTATGTATGTATGTATGTATGTATGTATGTATGTATGTACGTATGTATGTATGTATGTATATTTACGTATATATATATATATATATATATATATATATATACTCCGGTTTCATCGAGTATATATTATAGTAACAAATGAAAGAAAAGCCATCGAGAACTCTTAAGAGTGATACTGAAAATAGTAGGTTGCGAATTCACGAAAAACAATAGCGTTTTGACACTGATAGGGCAAAGGCAAGGAGGAAGCGAATTAAGAGAGAGTAAGAGAGCGATCCGACATTACCCGAGGAACCGTTTAGAGATCGATGTATAGATGATTGGGGAATTTTAACTAACGTCGAATGATGTAAGACAGGAGGAGCGAGAGGCCGAGACGAAATCTTTTCGAAAGTCTGAGAAAGACGAGGAACGATTAATTAAATAAATTAATGATTTAAGAAAACCGAAAAAAAAAAGAATTAATTATAGCAATCGATGTAGAGATTCGCCGAACGTGCGAGAGATAAAAAAAAAGTGCCGCCGTGTAATATACTATACATTAAAGAAACTTGTAACGACATTAAATACACACACGCACACACACACACGCACACACACACACACACACACACACACACATACACATGCACACATACACACGCACACTCACACGAATCCAAGTGGATAACAGGATTAAGTAAAAGAAAATATTGATAATTCGACGCGCAACATCCCGTATATGCTGTGATAGAAGTAAGCGTATCAACAATCCGACTGTGAGAGATTGGATGGAGAGCAAAGAAGGACGGAGAATTCGAGCGCACGGAACTTCGCGACCGCGATCGATTGTATGGCCTAGGTAATTAACGAACTCCGCTCACCGGTCGAACTGGCGCTTCGTCAGCGCAATACCCTTCACGCATATCCTCATGCTCGATCGAAACAATTGCTCCTGTTGGTTATTTAATAGAACAATGATTTACACGAATTGATGACTTCCCGCGAGTCTAAACTATCCTTATTAATTTATATATTGATTAATTTGTGAAGCTAGTTGTTTATATATATATATATATATATATATATATATATATATATATATATATATATATATATATATACACACACACATATATTCACTTATGTATTTAATTTGTTTTTTTTTTGTTTTTTCTTATTTTGTTCGTTTTCTTTTTACTGCTACTAGCTGATTTCGTATGAATTTTTATTGAAATTTAATCTAAACAACTAGCAATAAGAAAATATGTGAAGGAAGGAGGAAAATGTAAAAACCCGCGAGGGTATACTTGGAATAAAGATACTACTACTAATTATTTATTCATTTGTTTATTTGTTTATTTAGTCATTCATTCACTCATTAGTTAATTCGTTTATTTATTTATCCATTCCTTTATTCATTTGCTCATTCATCCATTTATTTATTTATTCATTTATTTACTCATTCATCAATACGTTTACGATCTATATATATATACACTTCAGATAATAGCAAAACTTTCGATCACTGGATATTTGCCAAATAATGTTAGAATAATGTAGTTAATTGCTTTTGTTATTTTGCGAAGATATTATATAGCTCTGTATAATTAATTATATTATTCTAATGTAATTTTGGAATTATCCGAAGTGGTACGAAGTTTTGCAATTATCTGGTGTCCGGAAACTTTTGGCCGGGAGTGTATATATATTTTTTATTTCCTGGGTTCCAACGTATACCTTTGCGTAAACACGAGATAAATGCTGATCTTTAATTGAATGGTAATTATTTTTGGTAACGAATTTATGAAATCTACAGGTAATGAAAAATAATCGGAATTCCAATTACTTTCAATGCGTAGTGATTTATAGATAGTATTCTTTCATTTAGAAAAAATCCTATACTATCATATTCGAATATAGAATGGAATTTTCAATATACAATTGAATTTCAATTAGAGGTTTCGGCGCACGATTAATTTTCAATTCAATTTAAAGTTCAATTTACAATTAGAATATTATTTGAATATACAATATTGTTTTGAAATATTATTCAATACACAAAATGATGGTACTGTAAATAATTCAAATTGTACGGGAATACATAAATACAATTTCGAATACAGAATACATGACGAATTTTGCAATTATCCAAAGTGATCGAAAGTTTTGCAATTATCTGAAGTGTCCGGAAACTTTTGGACGGTGGTGTATATATGTTTTTTTTATTTCCTCTGTTCCAACGTATACCCTTGCGGGTTTTAAAAGTTCATAAAATACCCGATAACCGTGCGCTGCAATCGCAACTTCCATGGCTGCTTGCGCGCGAAAAATAAAAAAATTGAGGTTAGATAGCGAAATTTGAGTTTACAGTCCGCTCATATTGATTTTCGTCCTTGCAATAAGGATGGCAAAGTATCGAAAGTTCCTCGACGGTCCCGAAAAATCGATCTACGAGTCATCTCAAGTCAAATAAAATGCAAGTTTATTTATTTTTTTCTCGTCTCTTAGCCCGAAGTCCGAAAAAGCGATAATTTGGCCAAACTCTCTTTTGCGCAGATCGGTTGGAAATAGTGGCGATATTTATTTCAAAGGAAAAAAAGGGCTGAAGGGGTTGCGAAAAAAGTCAAAACGTCGCACTAATTCGATCAGTGAGTGGATTTGTCGTAAAAAATGACGAGACTCGCCGATAAAAATTATACATCCGCGGCGTCGAGGATTCTTCGCCGAGTTCGCGAAGTTTAAATTTTCGGTGCACCGCCGGATCTCGACTGGGAGATTCTTCGGCCAACGCCAGAGAGAATCCTCGTCTCGTAACCACTTATGTAATATCGTGAAAAAAATGAAGAAATTAAGAAACAAATAAAACAAGCTTCGTTGAGGCGCGATTTTATAGGCTCGGCCAGGCACGACGACGAGAACTTAAGGATGTATTGCCTGTACAATCCTCGCCAAAAGTGAGTTTCGGTGAGAATTTTGAGTGCTTTGCGATAACATTAAAATCTGAAAAAAATCAACCGTATTGGAGATGCTAAGAACATTGATTTTCAATCATAAGAATGCCAAAAATTTATAAATAAATTGTTTAAACAAAAATTTGTTCGAAAAATCTCTGGTAAAGTTGATTTTTCATGACATTAAATGAATTACCATATTTTTCTTAATACATATGATTTTTAAAAGAATTTTCTCTCTATTTCGAAAATCCCGTTTTTTTAATTTTTCAGAGGGCTGTACATGTGACACTGTTCGTTCAATACCCCGGACACTTCTTGGATTTAATATGGAACGATGCTCCGAAAACATATTAAAAATTTGTGAATTTTCATCCATTTTTTTATTAAATTTTTTTTAATGAAAATAAAAAAAAATTAAAAAAAAACTCATACTTATTTGGAAAAATTTACGAATTCATTTTCTAATATAAAAAAAATATTCCAACGGACATTTGTTGAACAATTTTTTTTCAACAATTTACTTATAACTTTTTACATTATTATTACCGGAAATTAATGTTCTTAGCATCTTCAATGTGGTTGATTTTTTCTAAATTTTAATCTCATCGCAAAGTACTGAAAATTGTCGCCGTAACTAACTTTTGGTAGAGAATGTACAGAGAGAATGTATATCCTTAATACGGAAGCGAAAAAAATTGTCAAGCAAGCGCAGTCGAGGAGACGATAATGCACCGCAAAAAAAAATCATAAAAGACAAGAGAAAAATTCACTCTGAACGCGTTTTACGATTAGGGTGGTATGCATGTACGTACACGTAGCACGAATCGAAAGGGAAAAAAACGAAGAAAAAAACAAATAAAAAATGAATTTAAAGAAAATCATGCAAAGGGCTCGCACGTACTGAAGTACACGAGTACGCTCGTGTACACATAGACACAAGATACACACAGACACAGATACTCCGTAGTTAAGTGGGACGATAAGACATTTTTCTGAATCAACGTGGCCTTGATTCAACGACGAGTTTCTAAGCAACCAAGTATTACCACACGTTATGTGATGTATTGTAATCCCGTGTTTATAATTTTAATAAAATATTACCGCGTTAATGAAAGCCAGCACCGACATCGTCGATTTTCCTTCCAACTGTTTCTTCTCGATATTCTACTTCGCATTTTTTCCACTTTTTTTCGCTTCGTTCTCTTTTACGATTGTTCGACTTTTGGTAAATCTTTTGGCAGAAAAAGAAAACCGGCATTGACTCGAAATCGGGGGTGGGTTTTTTTTCTAATGATTTTTCGTCGCTGGGTGGCGATGGAAATAATGGGGGTTAGAGGATCGCGTTATGGGAAAAAAACGAAATATGTCAATTCGGTGGGAATTTTTTTTTCACGATTTTTCAAACCATCTGGGGAGTAGACCACTGTGACAGACCGAAAAAATGTCGTTTTTTCCGATTTTTTTTGTGTATTAGATTATTTATTCGGGATTTGGAGAAAAGGTATTTTATTAAGCATAAATTGAACGTATTGTGTATAAGTTTTTATTTAAAAGAATAAAAAATTAACAACGTTATTTGGGAGTAGACCACTGGACAGGCCGAAAGATGTCGTTTTTTTCCATTTTTTTTGTCTACTAAATTATTCATTCGGGATTTGGAGAAAAGGTATGTTATTAAGCATAGATTGAACTTAATTTGTGTAAATTTGTATTTTAAAAATAAAAAATTAACAACGTTATTTAGGAGTAGACCACTGGACAGGCCGAAAGATGTCGTTTTTTTCCCATTTTTTTTGTCTACTAGATTATTCATTGGGGATTTGGAGAAATGGTATTTTATTAAGCATAGATAGAACTTATTTTGTGTAAATTTTTATTTTAAGAAATTCAAAATTCTCAAAGTTATTTGGGAATTATTGAGCCTCTGTATAAAAAGTGTGATCCAACAGCCAGATCGAAAACTTCACAATGGTTGGTCTGCAAAATGTAAAAAAAAAAAAAAAACGTTTTATAATCTATGAAAATGTAGTTCTCGTTGAACGTAGCCGTTTTTTCGAAAAAACATTCACAAAACGGTGCGTGTTAAAAAAAAGTGCGTGGGGGGACAAATGTCGAACGATCAATATGTAGATGGGCCAAAATGTCAAATTCGAAAATGACGAATGTTCGAATATAGATAGATCAATTACTACTATCTTACTAGAGTCTGTGAAGTCGAAAATAACAATTACGAATATGAACATCTCGGAAGTTGATATGTAGCGAAAAACAAAAATCAGATTTAATAAAATATCGAAAAACATAAAATCAATGGGCCTGTATGCATAACACCAAATAATTCGAGACGACAATTCTCCGAATTAAAAAAATGGCAATGGTTCACAATGCAGAAAATCATTAAAGCGAACGGCCGAAAAGTCGAGTGGTTGAAATCGCGAAGGGTCAAAATGTAGAACGGCCTGAATGGCGAATCGAGCAATACGTCACTTGCGCCCACGGTCGTATAGACAGGTCTGGGCACTCCCGTATATTCCGTATACCCCAAAGCGTGCCTCTATCTGACGCCTCTCCTTGCGGAATTGGCCGCAAAAGCGTGGAGCGCTGCTATCTCGGAGGCATGTGCGACAGAGCGCGATGTATGCGCGTATGCGAATTTCTTTCCCTTTTACGTGTAGCACGCATTCCTTTCATTAGTAGCAGTAGTAGAAAAGTAGTAGAAAGTATCAGTAGACATCATGCCCCGTAAACGCAGTATAAACGAAAGTGCCTCCCCTTCACTAGCGCCGCGGTGGACTGCACGAATAGAGGCGTCACTTAGAGTCACGGTCTTACATACAGGTCTTGCAACGAAGCTAAATTTTCGTGGTGGGGGTAGGCACTCTTATATGTTTTAATTTTCGATTCACTAGGCGCCGCTACGCGTCGCTACTAGCAAGGGGAAGTAGTTTCCCCCTTACCTCTTACCGGCGAATGGGCCCAAGGTGTTTACGTCACGCAGCCAACGGCGCATGCGTTGCGGTCAGGAGGGAAAAGGACACAAGAGCTATTTCTCTCTTCGTCGCACCACTACTTCCCCTTGCCGTCACGCACCAAGCGGCAGAAATCGGAATAAAAAGCAAAACATCTAAAGGTGCCTACCCCCACTACCGCCGTTGTCAGACCTGTATGTAAGACCGTGCTTAGAGTCACGCATTTTTAACGGAGTGCCCAGACCTGTATATACGACCGTGCTTGCGCCTCAGAGTGAAGCTGCGAGATGGCGCTGGCGGTCTGTAGGCTAAAATATCGTAAGACAGTCATCCCACGTGACGGGCCCCACCACGTTCGCCATTTTGGCCGTTCAACCTTTCGGCGTTCGACATTTCGGGCCATCGACATTTTGCGTTTCGATATATTGCTTTTCGCCATAGACGGTATTAGGCATATTAGGCACTCGCTATTTTCTGTTTCGGAGATATGGGTGTTCTACATTTTTCGATTCTGTATTTTTATGTTCCGAATTGCAGACAATCTGAATATTCGTTTTCGAATAAATTACCTCTCCAATAAATGATGGTTCGATTTATAGTCATTCGATTTTTTTATCAGTCGAAAGATAAAATTTCGAATGATTTAACCTTCGTTATTTTGAGAGTTCATAATTCTGTCGTGTCGAAATCTTTGTCGTTCTATATTTGGTCATTCGACATTTTTACCCCCACCCAAAAAAGTGTAATTTTGACGAAATGTTTGCTTATATTCGGGGGCTTAAAAATATTGAATAAAAAAACGGCTACGTACAACGATAGCTACTGCAATTACGAAAACTTTTTTTTTTAAATTGAAAATCGGACAATTATACCTAGAGTTATGATTCCGGCCAGGTCGAGAAAAGTCGTTTCGATGAAAACGCGACTGAAAGTTTTAGTATATCTAAATCGTTGCGCTACCTGCTCTCAGTAAATCGTCTCTAATTTCGTCAATGTTCAATATTTTAACTTGAAATTTTTTCACATAACTTTTAGAATATTCAACGAAAAAAAGAATTTTTTTATCCGTGACAGTGGCGATGGCCTTAAAAATGATGCAATAACTAATACCGTGGAGGGGAAAGCTCAAGAAACCGGAGCAAACTTTCAGTGCCACTAATAATGTATTTAGAACACAAACCAAAACATTTTGAACCGAATTGTTTGGGTTAACTACTAACATACTATCAATGCAAAATAAATGTGAGTAGATTTTTGGGGTTTTCTGGGTTACTGCCATTCGCTGCACAAAAAATGTTTTTTTTTCGATCACTACTACTATTGTGTAATCGGAGTTCACGTTTTTTTTTAGCTTTTGGGGCTCTACATCCTATAAAGTCAATTGTTGTACCATTTTTAAGGGAATCAGTAAATTATGAATATATATGTACATTTCATAAATAATGAATAAATAAAAAATAAATAAGACAATCAATAAAAGAAAAAGGTTCGAGAAATTCCGTGGAGCCCTGATTTGACCAATAAAATCCGTATCTCAGCGATAGTTAAAAAAACACATCTGTAATTTAAATCAAATTAGAACTGCATAAACAAACCCAAAACGTCTGGATATTCGAATTTTGAAAAAAAAATTGCTACTTGAATTTTGGAATTAATTAAATTAATTAAATAAAAAAAGAAGCTTTGAAATTGACATTCCAAAAATTTCATCCATTGTAGTTAATTTTGTCCAAATTTATTTATTAAACATTTTTTTTCTCTACTATCTATAAGATTTATATATTTATACTTTATTGATTCGCTTGAAAATGGCATGACAATTGACATTATGGAATGTGAAGCACCAAAAAGCTGAGAAAAATCGAAACTTCGATGGCACAATAGTAAAGGTGATTAAAAAAATATTTATCGTGCCGCAGTAGTGGTACCCCAAACAAGCCCAAACGATCCACCCACATTTATTTAACAGGAGCATTAGTTAAGTAGTTAACCCAAACCATTCGTTTCAAATCAATTGGATTTGTATGCTATAAAAGTTTTTGGAATATTCCTGCCAAAAATTCCATCTACTGTAGCTATTTTTTTGAAAATAACTATTGGGCAAAATTGAAAAACATTTTGAAAAAATTTCAAATATAATTTTCACCCCTTCACGTTTAATTTCTCTTCGTTATACATCGATGAGTAATCGTTGAAAAAAATCCAGCCCCATTTCCAGATAGAACTCGTCTTTCGAAGATTTACCGAGTCGTTTTTGTTTCGTTGACTTTTGTTTCGCCGACGGGGCTTCCGGCAGTGAAACGTCAAAATAGACTTCACCCGAACTTCTATTTATCGTGCAGACATGTGAAAAAAAACTTTTCGCCAATTCTCGAATCGCGTGTTTCCTTGTTTTTCGTTTTGTATTGTTTTTTTTTTGTTGCTTTTCTGTTGGCGGTAAAGACGCGAGTGAAAAAAAAGTGAAGTCTCAGCAGATCGTGTTAGCTACGAGGAAATGTCGGAACTCGGGGAAAAGGAAAACGAGGGTTCGTGCCAGAAGAAATTGGCGGCCCCGCGCTCGCTCCGTGACGGCGGTGAGAGAGCCCAGATAGTTTGGGACATGATCGCAAAGCGATATCCAAAAGCTGCGCCGCTTCTGTACGAAATGGAAACTGCGATCGATCGGGCGGAAACTCTTCTTCACCAGCTGAGACGTGTACCCGGCGACATGGACGATCCGCCGAAGATTCGGGCGTCGCCGTCCCCCAGTAGTACGAATCTTAACTTTGGAACCAATTTTTCGTAGCTCCCTCGTTTTCACGTCATTCGAGATTTTTCTTTCATTTTTAACGGCCCTTCGTATGCCCTTGTGGCCCCTCGTAAGGGGGGACGTACCTTTAGGCGAGGAAAAAAAATGCAAATTGTAAGGATTTTTTTTATTTTTTCACGATTTTTGGAGATTTGCAAGGTAAGGTTGCGAGGTCGATCTCTCCGATTTTTATGAAATTTGGCATGCTCGTAGAATGGGTAAAAATAGGCGACACGTATTTTTTTATATCTCCGGAACCCGATTTTTAAGGGATGAAACGCACCCTCGAAAATAGGGGTGGTTTTTCGTTTTTCGTCGATAACGTTGTCGTTCTCATCTCCAATGTATAGTACACGAAAAAATAAACATTGCTGCAATGTGAAATTTTTTCATATCTCGTACCGTTGAAACGTTATTGATGAAAAACGAAAAACACCCCATTTTTCAAGGGTGCGTTTCAACCCTCAAAAATCAATAGCGGTAGATATAGAAAAGTACGTGTCGCCTATTTTTACCCATTCTACAAACATGACAAATTTCATCGGAATCGGAGAGATCGACCTCGCAACCTTTCCTTGTTAGAGTATGTTTTATTACCACTTGGCTGTTACTTGGTTTTTATTTTTATTTTTTTTTTATATTGTTAAATGACGGAGCTAGAAGCATGGTCTTCTAAACGGGTTGCGGTGACTGGTGTCAGACGGCGTGACACGTAGCGTCGGTGGGATTTATGTGAAGAGAACCAACGAAGATTTTCATTTCATTAACACTCATACGCGAAATATGAACCAAGAAAAAGAGAGAAATGTTGAAAGACGATGAAATTATACGCTTTGAAACAAAAAGATTGGGTTGTCCAAAAAAATTGCTCATCTTGCAATAAAAAACGACTGTTTTTTTTCTTTCATTTTTCAAAAATATTTAGGCTCGTGTTTTTGATATTTAGGCTCAATTAAGACTCATATTTAGGCTCATGTTTTGGACAATAAGTTAGGAAGATTTATACCGAATTTCATCAGAATTGGTCGATTATTTTGTTGGCTATACGTCACGCCAGTTTTCAAAATGCAGTTTGGAAGACCGTGCCCTCCGCCATTTTTAAAGGTTAATTCTTTAAAATACCATGTAACAGCCACAAGTAGTAATAAAATATACCCTCAGTCTCAAAACAAGTCAAGAAAACTTTCCTTTAGAGAAAAATCACGAAAATGAGCAAATTCGACGCATAAAGATATTTCCCCCCTTAAGTTCCATCCCCTTTCTTTTTATCCTACCCGTATCACTTGGCTACTTCCGGTTCCTGAGAGACTCTCCGGATTGGCGGTCACAGCTGCTCGTTTTTTAACGCACCAGTGCAACGCTTTTGCACAAGAGGGCACAGGGAAACTGCCGAAAACCTTGGCCCACGCAGGCCACATTTTCCTTAAATTTCCTGTGCGTCTTGGAACATTGACGTGGTGATTGGTCCCTTGAAGTTCAAATTTGCATCTTTGGAATGCATCGAACATTTTTTTGTGTACTTTCCTTATTTCATTATTATTATTTTTTTATTATTATTATTTTTTATTGTTTTTTTTTATTTTATTATTTTTTATTATGATTATTATTATTATAACCATTATCATTGAAAAATCGTTGTTTTACCATTGATATCGTAGATCCCTAAATTGGCATGTAAAAAATGATTTACCGATTTTGCGTAAGAAATTAAATAAATTCAGAAATATTTATTTTGCATTTCATCCTAACGATGCAAACTTCGATCTCATATTTTGCTCCGGGCTTCGAGGCCTTATAAAGAATTTTGGTCCGCCCTTTTCTCAGCTAGTGCAATCTCTTATAAAAAAAACACTGCAATGAGCTGCAATGCAGACTGGAAAAAAAGGATTTACTTTATTGAAAAAAATAAGAAAACGTGTGCTTATTGTGTGTATAATAATTCAATTACAAAGTCAACAAAAACGAAACGAACGGAATCCGGCACTATCAACAAACGATTTTAATTGAGGTTAAAATGGGGCAAAAAAGTTTTTTTTAATGGGACAACGCTTCAGTGACACAAATTTTGTGCTCTCGACAGGAAATATTAAAATGTTCGTCGGATTCGTTGAATTGGGGAGTGATAATGATCGAATAATAATAATGAATAATTAGGAAAATCAAATTTGACCGCGATGTCGTGTTCCGAGGAATTCGAGAGGCAGTGCTCGTCGAGCTCAGTTATGGACTCGTCATCGACCTGCGAGGAGATAAACGAGGTGAGCAGGTCGCGTCGGAATACTTCAAGTCATGATCTTGAAGTTTGCATCGTCGGAACGCAATGGATATTATTATTTTTTTTTATTGATAACATTTCTTTTCGGCCGGTTTAGGCTAGGGAAATCATGCGAACACTTTTACGTATATTAATTACAGATTTACGATTTCAAGTTGCAAAAAAAGGATTTCGAATGATAATAGGTATGAAGAAATAAACAAAAATCGTTACATTCCAACGCTGCAAACTTCAACGTCATTTAACAGTGTCATATTTTCGTTAAGATCCCCAGGTTTTAATAAGAACATTTTCGATCGCGTGGAAAATTATTTTGAAATCCACTTTGGGTTCTTTTGGAATGAAGACAGGTATATTGAGAAAATACGAGATTAATGCTGATCTTTAATTGAATGTTAATTATTTTTTGTAAGGAATTTATGAAATCTATAGGTAATAAAAAAATATAATCGGATATCCAATTATTTTCTATGCGCAATGATTTATAGATAGTGTTCTTGAATTTAGAAAAATTCCTATACTATAATATTCGAATATAGAATGGCATTTCAATACACAATTGAATTTCAATTAAATATTTTAATGCACAATTAAACTTCAATTAAATATTTCAATGCACAATTAAATTTCAATTAAAGGTTTCGGTGCACAATTAATTTTCAATGAAATTTAAAGTTCAATTTTCAATTAGAATATTATTTCAAATTTTTTTTGTATTTGAATCTTTTTATTATGGCTTCCATTTGTACAGTACATTGCATTCCCCGCCATATTCCACTTCACATCCCCAATATTATTTAAATATACAATCATATTTTGAAATATTATTCAATACACAAAATGATGGTACTGTAAATAATTAAAATTGTATTCGAATACATAAATACAATTTCGAATACAAAATTCGAAAATTCAGATAATGAATATGGTTTTTCAATTTCCTTATAATATTAACAATCACATTAACAATAACCTTATAAAATCCACAATCCAATTTTTGAAAAACTTCATTCGGAACGCAATACATTGAAAAATATTATTCAATCACACAATTCGTATTTCAAAAAACACTATCGAATTTTTATAGTTTTCAATACATAACTATCATTTTTAAATATTCCTACCCGAGTAAAAATGAATATATATAATCATATATAATTGTATACAATTGTATATGATCAATTAATATACAATTATATATGATTATATATATATATATATATATATATAATCATATATAATTGTATATTAATTGATCATATACAATTGTATACAATTCTATCGGGCCAATTTTTGTATACAATTATATATGATTATATATATTCATTTTTACTCGGGTATTCAATTTTCAAACAATATTTCCTACCTATGCTCCATACAATTTTCGAATATTCTAATAATATTATCTTCAAATAAACAATATAATTATCGAATACTATTATTTTATCAATATTATTTATTATTCATTAATACGTTTGTATGATTTATTAATATGATTTATTATTTATTAATATGAAAAGGACGGCACGTTGTGAAATAAAAAATTGTAGGAGGTCGAAGAAGTTGGGACTCGTATTTCGTACGACCGGATTCCCGAAATGGAAGATCCGTCGGGCTCGGGGTCCTCGGCGAGCGTCGAAGAGCCCGAACAAAGAGAATCCATAGATTCGACGTCTCACCCCGTGGAGTCCGACCACTCGAGGAACGCGGAAGATTCTCAAGCTGAAAAAAGATCGCAGAAGTGCGAGTCTCACGATCGATCGGATGCGACGAGCCGCAAGGAGAGAGAAGACACCGCGAGGACCAAAGAGGCTGAGAGCTTGGAGGGGTGGGACAGGGTCGTTGGAGGTGATATGGTGGATTCGAAGAGAGCTCGTGCCAAGAGACAAATTTTTCCTCGATTAGATCGATTCGTGTCTCACGGTATCGACGATCAAGTTAAAAAAATAGTTTTTTCAAAATTTTTCAATGATGTACATTGTTTTTTTAATTGGTCTATAATAATCCTTCTTTTTGACATTCAATAAAAAAAAGTTTTGAAGTTCAATTTTAAAAAAAACCATTTTTTTCACATTTTTCACTCAAACACATTATGTTTCAGATTATTCAATAGAAGTCAACATTCTTTTTCTAATTTTTCGATGAAAAACTTTCTGTTTCGAATTGCTTAATGAAAAAAATATCGTAGTTCAATTTCTTCAATAAAAAACAGGTTATTCCAAATGGTTGAATGGGGAAAACATCCTTTCTTAAATTATTAAATTAAAAACTTTCTTTTTCGAACTGCTTATTAAAAAATAAACATTTTTTTCAAATTGTTCAATGAAAAAACATCATTGTTCAGTTTCTTCATTAAAAAACGGTTTATTTAAATTTGTTTAATGAAGAAAACATTCTTTTTTAAATTGTTAAATTGAAAACATTATTTTTCAGATTGCTCATTTAAAAAACATCATCTTTCAAGTGATTCAATGAAAAAACGTTCTTTTTCAAATTGTCCCATGAAACAACCTTCTTTTTAACTTGTTCAATAAATAAACTTTTTTCCCTCTTTCAGATTATGTGATAAAAAAAACAATCTCTTTCGAATTACCTAATAAAAAAAAAACATGTTTTCAAGTTGTTCAATAAAAAACATCCTTGTTCAACTTCTTCAATAAAAAAATTTATTTCACATTGTTTAATAAAGAAAACATTCTTTCTTAAATCATTAAATTAAAAACATTATTTTTCGGATTGCTCATGAAAAAAAAAATGTATTCTTCAAATCATTACATGAAAAAAACATTCTTTTACAAACTGTTAAATAAATAACATTCTTTTACAAAATGTTCCATCGAAAAACTCTTATACCAATTGTTCAACAAAACTCCACGATTTCTTCTACTTTCGTCGAAAAAAAAAAAACATTTTTCTTCGTATTTTTGCTAAAAAGCACGAGATTGAAAAAAATTCAATTGAGGAAAAGGTAACGCTCCAAAAATGGGTCCAATCCTCCATAAATTTATCCAGACAACTCGACCGTTCGTCAAGCCACGAAACCGGAAGTTCCGAGTCCGGAAGCCTCGGCGCGAATCCACGGCGAGAAGAGCACCGGTGCAACGATCGCAGGCGCGACAACGAGGGAGATCGATTCGTCGTCGACGAAGCGAAATCGTCATAGGAACGAAACTGCGTTATCCCCGCAGAGACGAACCAGAAAGACCTTCGATTCGTCGCCGACGCGCGACGCAACGTCGAGTATCGAATCGCCGTCGAGTCGAACGGAAATGGAAAAGATAAACGATAGACACAATTTGGTACGTGGCGTGTACAGTCGGCGCGAAGAATATGAAACCTATCGAGAGAATTGCAAAAAAAATTGATTACAAAATAAAAATGATCGTGATTGTATCAATATCAGAGACATTTTGCAAAATGATTTTTGCAGCGCGTGCACTTTTGTCGGTTTTATATTCCCATATAATAATAATACAATGATATTCCGTTTGATAATTATAATATTATTAACATAATATAATCATTATATATTTAAAATAATATAATTATTATATTATTTTCATAATATAATTATAATTATAAATATAATTAAATAATATAATTATTATATTATGAAAATAATATAATTATAATATTATAAAAATAATATTATTATAATATTATTTTGAAAAATATGATATAATATAAAAAAAGCCCATAAAATATAAAAATGCCCAATCTCCCGAAAAATCACAGAAAAACCACGGCACCAGGAAGCGCAGTCCAAAAAACCCAAACGCGACGAAAACTCCCGCGGAAATTCTGGAGGACTATGCTGCTCAAAACAACAAACGCGTCAAGTTCGAAGTTTTGCAGGTCAAGACAAACGCGTGCGAAATCGAATGCTCCTTCGCGGGTTACGTGGGTAAAGTGAGAAACGATTTATCGAACGGAAAAAAATTGTACCGTGACATCTTCGTGATTCTGTGTTGCAGCGAAACGCATTGGATCATCGACCATTACGGTTAAGAACGAAGTTGCCGCCATTATACTCAGGATGCTAGCGGAGAAACAAATGGACGAGCAAGATATGAAAAATCTTGAACACTTCTCCGATGACCAGTAAGTTACGTAGTTTTTTTTTCATCATCGTGACAGCTTTTCGGAGATGCGCTATTCTTTTTCGTAATGGCATCCATTTTATCATCATTCTTACGAGTATTATTTGTTATTATTCTTGTTATTAAAGATCATAGTAAAAATAATTATAATAGAACAAGACATTAATAATAATATATTAAATAAATGTTGTTATTTTTTGCTCTTGCTATAATCATTGGTATTATTATTGTTGTAATAATAATAATAATAATAATAATGATAATAATCGATGGAATAAATTTAGTTTGTTTTTTCTGTTGTTATTATTATCATTGTTGGTGTTGTTCTCCTCCTTTATTCTTAACAACAGCAATAATAATAGTTATTATTATTGCGAATCGATGATAAACTCTCGCATGCCGGAGCTTGAGCTAGTCAGTTGTTCGAAACGATTCTTTAAAAAAAAAAATCTTAACGGGTTGCACCGCGCTCGTGACCGGAAAGAGAGAATTTTTCGTAATCTTTTTCTGGGATAACGTGTGCAGGTTTACATTTTTTTTCTTGTACATCGAAGAATATGGTTTTAAGTATATTTTGCAATTTTTGTATTGAGAAATATTTACAAATGTCGTAGATACAATGATTTTTGCAGACTGATGCTCGGAAACAACTCATTCGAAAAAATGAAATCAAACGCATTTAGTTTTTGCATGAAATTATTTAGTGCTTGGGCGAAGATTTCAATGAAATATAGATTTTTTTAAATGGCCGCCTTTCGAAGTGAATTTATCGATTTTTGGTAAAAAAAACGCTCTATTTCTGTTGATAAAAAAAAACTATGAATCGAGAAAAAAATTCCTTCTTTCAAACACTGCTTTTTGGCGTGTAGAAAAAAATGTAGAGTTTGAAGGTGAGATTGAAGATTCGACATATCGTGACCACCGATTGTCAAGGTAATTTTGAAAAACGCGCTTAAGGGGTAAGGCCACTGTAACGGCCCAAAAAAAAGGTTTTTTCACTAATATTTTGCTCCCGAAATTGAAGGTATTTGAAAAAAAACTTTTAATGGTGTTATCGGGCATACATTAAACTTTATTATAAAATTTTTTTACAGTAAAAAAAAAACAAAATGGCGGTTCCACAGCTATCTTCCCGGGACATGTTTTGCTTCCAGGGCTCCGCGGCACGCAGCACCACTGGTGCACTTTTGAATCTAGAACAAAAAAAAAGCCATTAATCTAGAGGGCTATAGCTAGAGAATGTCGATCGGATTTTAAAAAGTATCAATTTTTGTGGATTTGGCGTGCGTTTGAAAAAAAAAATTGATTTTTGACGAAAAAAACGGCAAGTTTTTTGTTAATAAAAAATCAATAAATAAAGTTCTTGAAAATTCCGATCGACATTCTCAAGATAATGTAAATATTCACATCTGGTTAAAATTTCAAGTAAAAAAATGAAAATTGTTCGAGTTATGCTGCGTGCCATTTTGAAAAACCATGTTTCGAGAAAAACGCGTTTAAAGTTTTGCGAATAGTTTTTTATTGGAAAAAATTTAAAAAAGACGTCGCACAGGACCTTTTTTTTCTTATTCTAGAGGGTTTAAACTATTTTTTAAGCCAATAAAAAAAAATCGATTTTTCAAAAAATTTACAGTGGCCTTACCCCTTAAAGTTCACTAGTTCGGGAAACTTGCGTATAAAAGTTCATAACTCCCGCAATTTCGAACGGATCGACATGAAATATTCAGATAATTTTTGTCAAACTTATGCTCTAAGATTCCGTTGAAAACCAAAAATCGATATTTTCCAAAATTCCGGCTAGATGTAGGCCCTCAAAGATGAATGAGAGGACGAGAAAAAAAAGGTCGAAACATTTGTTTCGTTTCAGAATGAGAGATATAGTTGCTCTTGGCACCGAGGGCAAGCCGGAGAACGCAATGAGAAAGCTCTACAAATGTTGCCTCGAAAAAAATGCTCCGAAGCCGCTCTACACGGTTAAAGGGAGCAACGAGGTCGATGGTTTCAAGCACTTTGCCGAGTGCAGGGCACTGGGAAAAGTCGGCGAAGGTTAGTCACCCTAAGGACTACACGTTGTGCCGGTCGAAAGAAATTTCCATTGCCAGGCGAATCCTTCGAAGATACGACGTTGAATTTTGCATCTTTGGAAGGCAACCATTTTTGTTGCTTTCCAAATTTCATTTTTTAGAAAACTAATTTTTCGATCTACAACCTAAATCTACCAAATGAGATTTTGGATTATGATTAAAATGAGAAATTAAAAAGAATTTTCGTTTTATTCCAACGATGCAAACTTCAACCCTATTTGAAGTTTCCAATTGCTTGATATCATATAGGAATATACGAAAAAATGTGCAGAGAAAATATCAATTTTTTGTACAGCGAAAACATCGCCATGGGTATTCGAAGATTTTTTGTTCTCGTTATTTGTGTATTTATTATTTATTCGTTAGGATGTTGAATAAGTTCTCGCTGTTTTCCAACAGATGGCGTTACCAGAACTGCGTGCGTGTAGTTTAAGATGGTAACGCATCTATAAAGAAGTACTATAATCAAGCTTGAAATTCAGTGTATGTCATTTCGCCGAAGTGTAAACAACTTTTTTTTTAATAGTATTAAATATGTGCAATTTCGCGCCAAAGAAAGAGTATTTACGGGGAATTTTACTGCACCACTTTATTTTCAAAAAATCTGCAGCTGAAGCACACAGATTTCTTTTTGAGACTCACAACGAACATCACTTAAGTCTCCGCCGTCGATTTTGTTGAAACTCACGTATACGATAAAGCATTGAAAACTATTAGACACGTTTTTAAGGGTGCAAACGACCCCTCAAAGAAAGGCGTGTCACCCCTTAATTTCATTTTTGTGTTGAATTTTTATGTAGTGGATTTTTCATCGCTTTACATTAGAATAATTTTGTTTAGCGAAAAAAACAGCGAGAACTTGTTCAACAGCCCAATATTAGGGTGAGGTTCCGAACCCCCCCTTCGTTGGAGCTGAAATTTTGCACAAACCTTCCTCTTAAGGCGTTACCCCCGCTTGTAGCGCAAAAAAAAGGCCTTTTTCATGAATTTTTTTAAAGAAAACTACAAAACTTTTTTAGAAGAAATAATGTTTTATATACTAATATTGTTTTTATATACACAGTTTGCGGTGACCAACATTGCGGCTAAGTGGATCATCTGAAAAAAAAAATGCGGATGTATTTAGTCAAATATAAGTATAAACTAGTCTTTAAGGGGGGAAATCACAGTAGCACACAAAAAAAATAGGCATATTTTCGGGAATTAATTTTGGCTGAATAAAAGTATCAATCGAAAATCTGTAAAGTAGGTTTTATAGCAATACCAAAAAAGTACAAAATGTAATTTTTTCAATAAAACATATTTAAAAATGGCAGCTGCGCAGCATATGCCCCAAGGCGCCTTTTTTTGAGCTCGCCGAAGACATAACTCGAGCAAATTTTTACCGATTGACTTGAAATTTTGACAGTAGCTTCGAAACATCTTTCTCCGCGGAGCTACGTAGGATTTTTTCGATATATTGATTTTTCGCAAAATGGTGCATGTTTGAAAATAAAGTTAAATTTTTAACAAACAAAAACGCTATAAAATCGTCGATAAAAAAAAAGTAAGCCATATAAAATAAAAAATCCTACGTAGCTCCGTGGAGAAAGATGTTTCGAAGCTACTGTCAAAATTTCAAGTCGATCGGTAAAAATTTGCTCGAGTTATGTCTTCGGCGAGCTCAAAAAAGGCGCCTTGAAGCATATGCTGCGCAGCCGCCATTTTTAAATATTTTTTATTGAAAAAATTACATTTTGTACTTTTTTAGTATTGCTATAAAACTTACTTTACAGATTTTTGATTGATACTTTTATTCAGCCAAAATTAATTCCCGAAAATATGCCTATTTTTTTGTGTGCTACTGTGATTTCCCCCCTTAATCGAAGGATTTTAAAAAATATTCATTTTTCACAAAATGGCGGACAGTCAAAGTTAATGGTTCGATTTTAACGAAAAAAACGGCCGTTTTTTGGCTATAAAACGGCAATTTTTTTCAAAAAAAAAAATCGAACGATTAAAGACTACATTTTTACGTATTAAATAAGCCTGCAAAATTTCAAGAAGTTCGGTTCATTAGCGTTCCAGTAATTTTGGTCACCGACTTCAGAAATGTCATTTTGAGAAAAACGCGTTTAAAGTTTCAATTAGCCGGTCGTTTACACAACGGATTCTTCTCTTTCAACCCTCATATCTCAGTCAATTTTGTTCGGTTCGACTTGAAATTTTCAGGACATATTCTCAGATACTTATACTTCAAAAAAATGCAATAAAAAGAATCGATTTTTTCAAAATCGCAAGTGGCGGTAACCCCTTAATATTTCTTTTAAGATAGTCTGGTCCTGAAATTTGACAAAATCCATTTTTTTTCTTCATTTTATTATTCCTTAGACCTTTCTCAATACGCTCGTGTAAACCGTTTATTGATATTTCAAAAATTAGCAGAGTAATAGAAATTATAAGCAAGCCGCGCGCAAACCTCATCTAACGGTACCAAAACTTGGAACGCGTTTATCTCAGAACTATGTTTTTCAAATCGGCGCCCACGATATCTCGATAACTAATTGACCGATCGAGCTCAAATTTTCCACATACCTTCGGTAGCCTCTTTCTGAGGACTGGTAGCAGAATTGAGTAGAACAACAATTTCGCCCACATTTTATAACTCGTCGAATACCCGAAAATGTATGCAATATCGTTAATGGAAGTTTAACAGGCCGCCATTTTGTAACAAAATTTTTTTACGTACTAATTCTGCTACCAGTGCTCAGAATACTCATACAGATTGAGAATATATATATTTTTTTTCTTCAGATGCATACGTCACCCACAGTGGGCGCCGATTGAGTCGGTTTTCGGCCGGCCATGTTGTAAAAAAATAAATAACTGCATGAAAATATTAAAAATAATTTTTTTTTGAAACGTAGATACGTTCTCAAAGGAACAATGAATACATATGTAAAATTTCGTCAAGACAACTTCAACGGTTTAAAAGTTATTCGAATCCAAAAATGACGCCAAAAATCTCGCTCTAGACCAGACTACTGCCTTGAAAAGGTTTTTTCGGCGACGCGCAATAGTTTTTAAGTTTGGGTTTGTTGGGTTTATGTAAGTTCGTTTGTGTTCGTTCGGAAACGTAGCAGATATAGATGTAGTCGCGTTGAAAAAGAAAAACTTAAAAATTCAATATCTCGAAAACTATTGCGAGTGGCCAAAGCTCCCTGTAGGGGTTATCTTGAAATATTAAAAGGAAGGTTTGTGTAAAATTTTAGCTCGATCGGTGGGAGGGGGGAAGGTCGGAACCTTACCCTTAAAAAAACTTAAAAATAGTTTTTGAGTCTGGGTTTGTTTGTTTGGGCTTTTGTAGGTTTGTTTGTGTTACTTTGGTCGTGTGCGTTCAGGTTTGTTTGTTTGGACAAAACGGAGAGCGCGCTAACATATATAGGTATGAACGGAGACGTGGCAGATATAGATATAATCGACACGCGTTGAAAAAAAAAACTAAAAAATTTAATATCTCGAAAACTATTGCGAGTCGCCAAAAATCCCATTACGGGTTGTCTTGAAATATTAAGGGGTAAATATTGCCTAAATATCTGACGACTTTTTAGGCAAATTTTTTGAATGTGAAAAATTTGCTTAAAAAATCGTCAGATAATTGTTAATAGTAAATGAACCATGCAATATAAAAAAAAATCCTACGTACTTCCATAGACAATGTATTTTTCAAGATATATTCAATACTTCAAGTGAAACGGTTGAAAATTGTCTGAATTATGTTTCCGGCCAACTTAAAAAATGGAGTTTTGAGATAAACGCTGCACAGCCGCGATTTAAAAATTAATCGCTTCAAACAAATTATGGTATACAGTCACCGATATGTATGATCAATACCCTTTTTTGTAATCTCGATTTGGTTTGTAGTTTTTCTGAAAAAAATCCCCAAAGAGCCTATTTTTTCCGGCCTCTAGAGTGGCCTGAGGCCTTAAGGGAGACTTTGTCCTTGGAGTGCCATATTTCAGGTGTTCACATTTTATTTTTTTTTTCCAAGGAAACGAGTAAAGCTTTTTGAGTGCGGTTTTTTTCTTGCTTTTATTCATGATACACAGAACGTTAAAAAAAAATTTTTTTGAAAAAAAAAACAAAATGGCGGCCGTTGCAGCTCCGCGAAAACAGGTCCTCAAATCGCGGGAGGTAAACGGCTGACGTCACTGCCCCTTTGTTGATCTGAAACACAAATTCAAAGCATATTATCAATCTGTGACCCTTTGGTCGTGGAATGACGGATGGGTTTTTCGTTTAGTACAAATTTCGGAAAATGGCGGCAATTTAAAAAAAAATCGAATTTTCGCGTTTTTTTTCGCATAAAAAGATAAATAATAAATGCAAAAATGTATGTATCGAAAAAACGATCCGTCATTCCGTGCAGACGTATTTTCTGAGTACGCTCTCCAAATTTCAGGTCGATACGTTAATTACAGCGGTCAGGAGAATGTCAGCCATTTTTAAAAACGTGTTTTCGAGAAAAACGCGTTTAAAGTTTTGTAATGTGTTTACACAGATGTGTTTATAATTACCGCTAATCGGCAATGCCTGGTCCATAGAGGCATCCCTCCTCTTCTTCCGGCTGCTCATGTTGAGCCGCTAACATCTCCCGCTGGGCGCAAAGGACAAAGTCTCCCTTAACCCTTCATAATCACTCTGGGTCCACGGGACCCAAACAAATTATTTTGATTACAACTTTCTTTCCCCATAAAACCTACATTTTTTTGTATGCGTAAGCGCTTCATTCTTCCCTTCTAAATCGCACCTGCATTGGAAGAAATAAATATACTTTTTGAAAAGGCCACACAAAACGCTATGTCTATTTCAAAGTACATTGTTTCCGGGTTATAAAGCGATTTTTTTATTTTTTGTCAATAATTACAAGTTACAGGAATTTTTGTAAAAAAAAAGTCATTTTTCACGTTTCTTTTTGGATAATTTTTTTGGTATATATAAAATTAAATTTTCGTTTTCTAACCAATATCCTTGTATCAAGCAAGTTTCAAATTATACCTCACAATTTTTTTTCATATCACTCAATGCATTATTTCATTATTTACAACAATTTAAAAACGCCTACAGAAAGAACGAAGTTGTTAAGGGTGCGTTGACCCCTTAAGAGTGTCGTTCCGCCAAAACGAGAAAATGTGTATTGACTCATTTGACCGATTGTACTTTCTTTGTAACCCATTTTTATTTCTACAAATTTTCGTCCATGCCGCACCGTAAGAACTTGGAACGTTTGCCTTTCGAGAGGGGGACCGATGGGGGGAGGGGCTGGAATGTTACAAATATGCAATTGCGTCATAACACGAACGTACATTGACGTGAATTTAGACCGAAATGCCAAAAGGCTAGCTGAAAATACGATGCTCTCGGCAAAAAAAAATCGACGGGCAGTTTCAACCCCTTAATTGTGAGATATCGGAAAAATAAAAAATGCGTTTCCGCACTTTACCATTCTCTACACGTATGCAAATTTACGTCCCAATCGAGTAAAAATTCTCGGAGATACGGTTGAAAAAATTGCATTTTTGCAATAAACAATATGAAATTTGTTGCTATCTGCGTCGTTCTCATCTCCAATGTATAGTACACGAAAAAATGAACATTGTTGCAATTGGAAGTTTTTCCATATCTTGTACCGTTAAAACGTTATCGACGAAAAACGAAAAACACCCCAATTTTCGAGGGTGCTTTTCAACCCTTAAAAATCGGATTCCGCGGATATAAAAAAATACGTGTCGCCTATTTTTACCCATTCTACAAGCATGCCATTTTTTATCGAAATCGGACGCATCGACCTCGCAACGTTTCCTTGCAAGTGTGACTACTAAGAGTTAAAGGAAGGTTTCTACAAAATTTCAGCTCGATCGGCGGGGGGGGGGGGGGGGGGGGATTTTTGGAACCTTATCCCAATATGACTTCCCGAGCTCCAAATTGCACACCCTCCTATCACTCCCCATCAACACGTCGCCAATTCCACCTAACTTCCGATTTTTTTCCCGCATCCACGAGACGCGACGATTTTTTTTTCTCGCTCAGGTAGTTCTCCGCTCCACCGTCGTGAAATTTGGTTTTTATTCAGGTTCGGGAATTCGCGACGAGAGCGCAAAAATCTCCGCAGCCGAAGAGCTCTATACGAAATTGCGTCTGGAGCACAGCAGTCCATGAAACTCGAGATTATTTCTCGTTACGCTCGTCGTGAAGTTGAATTGCGAAGGAAAGAAAAAAACGAACAAAAAAAAAGAAATAAGTTTAAGAAGACATAATCAAGTCGTAAAATTGGGAGCATAATTCGGGCGAGGGACGTTGTCGTTGGCCGGGTCGGGGTGCTCCTCGCTGAAGATTCTCACTTTGCTCAACCTCAATGAACGAGCGAATAAAGAAGAAAAAAAAAGTATACGCATTGTCAAGAATGCATATACGTGTGTGCAAATGTACAGCAGTCGTCTCGGGGGGTTTTTTTTTAGGGTATCTTGGCGACGATCCAGGGTAACTTGCCCGTTCTCTTGAAGTACCAATAGTCGTAAAGTAACTTTCCGACTATCAGTACGATCAGAGATGCCAGGATTACGTTGAGAACGTCGAGAGGATGTAGCCACGAGACCGATGAAGGAGCGATGCAGATCTCCGTTCTCGTCAGGTCGCGAATCTGCGAATCAACGTTTATCTTGGTTTCTCGGATTTTTTTTATTCTTCTTATCGCAATGAAATGACTCCTTGGAGCTTGCTGTGCAGGAGGAAAATTATATTGTGAGGGTTGAAAGATTGTTTATTTTTTTTAGCTGATTATCGGTCGCGTCACGTCTCGTTAAATCTGCGAGGTTTGTTTTTTTCTAATTCATAATAAATCAAATGATCCATTTTCGGGCTGCTCGCGGTCGAGAGGGAAAATTATTTACGAAGGGGATGAATGATTTTTTTTTGTAAAGGGTGCTTTTCATTCTGGTTAAATTTTGAATGGTGTTCATATTTTTGGTAAATATTTACAAGTCCAGACCTTATCGAACAAAACCCAAACCCATGTCATTTGACATACTTGATGTCACCAAAACTGTTTCCTCCATACCTTTAAAAAAAGTTAAAAAAAGCTTTTGGGGGTTGAAATAAGGGTTGAAATTGTCTTCCCCCGACTTAAATATTATAAACAAAGTGCCCTGAAATACATCGACTCGGTGAGAAATTTCCAAACCCCTTTTCTACCTGGAGCCCCACTTGTAAACATTTACCATATTTTGAAGAACTGAATGGTGAATTTTTTTTTGCACTGCACTCTTGCACTCCCGTCTTGGACGTGTACTGATATTAAAAATGCTTATTTTCACGTTAACTGAATCGTGATGTTTTCATTTCATACATTTTATCCTGCTGGGCAATCTGACGCGAGTATGGGTGACCATTTTTACCTGCTTGTTCAGATTCTCTTCATTCACCGCAGAGTAACATCTCACGTCGTTGACGTCTTTCACGAGATTTGTGTATCTGATCAATAAATCCTGAAAATAATTTCGGTGAAAACAAATCTAATCGAATGGGTAAATAATTAGCGTATATGCACTTTCACTTTAATTTATCAGTATTTTTCTTATTTATTTATAATATAGAAAATAATTGTGAATTCATTTTATTTTTCGATATTATTTGCAACAACATTGAGAACAAATTCAGAGTAAAGACAATTAGTAAAACATTATCATATCGCCAATTTTACTCTAATTCAACGTTATGTTCCTCAATTTTTTTTTTATCATATGAGAAATAATTCGTGAAGTCGTCTTATTTTTTTATATTATTAAGCATTGAGAATGAATCCAATCGAATAGTAAACACTTATGCTACTTGCAATTTCATTCCACTTCATCATTATTGTCCTTAGTTATTAATAATATAAGAAATCAACTGTAAACAATTTTTAAAAATTATTCATAATGTGAGAAATAATTTTTAAAAATTGTTTACAGTTGATTTCTTATATTATTAATGACTAAGGACAATAATGATGAAGTGGAATGAAATTGCAAGTAGCATAAGTGTTTACTATTCGACTGGATTCTATTTAATCTATTTAAAAAAAATTTCTATAAGATTTCTATGGAATCTATTTAAAAAAATGTTTTTTGGATTATAATAAAAGTGAAATAACAGTGCAACGTTGTAATTGCTCTTCGAGAAACAGCGCAATTTAAAAATTGGCAATTATTTCTTTGGATAAATTTATTTTTCATTGATTTATTTAGATATAAATGCTTTCAACGCGGTAACATCGCAGGTTTGTATTCAATTTTTATCAATTTACATTTTTTCAAGTGCAGTTTTGCAAAAAAACTGCAAAAATTGTCATTTTTTATTAAACGTTCATCAATTTATTCAGATATAAGTTTGTGTCGCAATAAAATCACATTTTTCTAATAAACTTTTATTGATTCATTTAGATAAATGTTTTTTATCGCAGTAAAATCTCAAATTCCAATTAACTTTTTATTATTTTATTTGCATAAATGTTTTCATCGCCTAATTCGCACATGATCTCTGATGAGAGTCTTGGCGAACGATTTCACTTCTCGCGTGTCATTGCACAGGTGGAATATTTTATAATACGATAATGATATCGAGATTATTGAACTCTGTATGTACGAACGTCTCACCTGAAATCCTGGCGTAAACAGACAATCGCATCGCCAAGGATTATCCCCAAGGTATATGCTGACTGCACTACCACTCTGCAAGAGCACGTTCTCCAAGGCGTAAGTCGGTAGCTGATTCGATGACGAAAAATACAACAATAACAAAATAAATTTACACAAAAAAAAACAATAAAAATCAGGAAGTGAAAAAAATATTGAATACATGTGAAAAATACATTAGAATATATTAGAATAAATTAAACAAAAAATATTGTTTAAACATTAAATAAATACAGGCTTGGATTATTTTTTAGAGAGGACAATTTATTTCACTCGGGTGCCAGAGTTATTTTTATTGATTATTGGATGTATATATTTATTAGTCGATAGTGATTAAATTCCATTGTAAATAAAATTACTTTTAAGAAAAAAAAAAGCAGAATTCATTAACCTGAAATGTAGAGCATTTTTACGATGCCGAGGTAAATAAAAACGTTTTGATCAATTTTAATTGAAGCCCTTTAAAATGACTGAAAAATAAAAAAAAAAGAACAAACCCAAAAAATCGAGAATTTTCACCACTCCGGAAAGAATAAAAGATTTCTTTTTCAATTTTTAATATCAACAAAAATCTCGTGTGTGGATAATGCTTCGAATGAGTTTTGAAAATGAATTTTCCTCATGTTTCTATGTCCCGAAGCCCTCTAAAAAATACTGAAAAATAAATAAATCCAGAGAAAAACCAGAAAAATGGAGTACTTTTACGACCTCGGGCAAAATAAAGTTGACCTTTTTTTATTTCAATAACAACCAAGCTGTCATCATCACTCGAACAAAACTCGGCCAAAATTGGAAAAAACGCAGTTTTCATTATTTTTCCGGTCCCGAAGCCCTTTGAGAGACCAAATAAAATTGCAATCCAAAATTGAACGAAATATCGAGATCTGTCAGAAGTGGTCCGGTCGTCATTGCCAAGTGCGAAATTTTGCCCTGTGACGGTCACCGAGGGATTTTGCACTCCGAGTACGAAGCCACGTGAATATTTCTCTCGCTCTCGATACACGGCCGTGTATTATTTTGCGAGATTTCGAATGGCGTGTTTTCACGGAAACACACACACACAGACCGAAATTGACACGTTTACAGCCCATATCGCGGTCGTAAAAGCTCGATCGTTTCGGGAGGAAAATGCGAACGGCCGGAAATAGAATTTTGCCACATGGGCTGCAATATTGCTCTGTATACGCAATCAAGGGCCCTTTAGAAATCCAAAAATAAACTCAATCCCGTGAACGCCAGTAATTCGATTATACCGAACGAAATCGTCGATAAAAATGGGGAAAAATTTCGATTGACATGTCATTAAAGGTGAGACTCATTAAACTTGGATGAAAATCGTCCGATTAAGGGGAGAGATACCTTTAGGCGAGAGAAAAAAATTGCTGGTTTTCATGATTTTTTTTTAAAGGAAAAATTCCTTCACCATTTTTGAGATTTAGGGGATGTTTTATTACTACTTTTGGCTGGTACGTGGTACTTTTTAAATTAATTTAAAAAATTGAAGACTTTTTCAAATTAATTTTAAAAAATGAAGAATTCATTTTAAAAAATGAAGGACATGTTGCGTGGTATTTTTTTTTATTAATTAAAAAAAATGGCACAGTTGTCCAAGCTGCATTTTCAAAACTGGCGTCACGTATAGCTAAAAAACGAATCGACCGATTCTGATGAAATTTGGTATAAATCTTTCTACTCTTATTCTCTAAAACATGATCCTAAACGTGTTTGAAAATTTTTGAAAAAGTATTTTTTATGGCAAAATGCAGCCATTTTTTTCGGAAAATTCAATCTTTTTGTTTTAAAACGTACTATTGAATCGATTTTCAACATTGCTCACTTTTGCTTGGTTCATATTGTGCGTATGAGTGCGAGAAAAAAAATCATGGTTGGTTTTTTGTTCAGATTAATCCCGCCGACGCTACACGTGTCACGTTTTCTGACAACATCCACCGCAACCCGTTTAGAAGACCGTGCCTCGTTTTAGAAGATCTCGTTTTAGAAGAAAGACTACACCAACGCCATTTTTAAAGATTAAAAGACCCGTTTAGGAGACCTCGTGTTACAAGATGTCGTTTTAGAAGACCTCGTTTTAGAAGACCCGTTTAGAAGACCTCGTTTTAGAAGACCTCGTTTCAGAAAACCATCGTTTAGAAGACCCGTTTAGAAGACCTTGTTTTAGAAGACCCCGTTTTAGAAGACCTCGTTTTAGAAGGCCCGTTTAGAAAACCTCGTTTTAGAAGACCCGTTTAGAAGACCTCGTTTCAGAAAACCATATGGTTT
This sequence comes from Ophion obscuratus, assembly GCA_964007375.1. Classification (NCBI taxonomy): domain Eukaryota; kingdom Metazoa; phylum Arthropoda; class Insecta; order Hymenoptera; family Ichneumonidae; genus Ophion; species Ophion obscuratus. The sequence goes on from OZ023317.1 coordinate 51,638,850, forward strand.
TCTGAAACGAGGTCTTCTAAACGGGTCTTCTAAAACAAGGTTTTCTAAACGGGCCTTCTAAAACGAGGTCTTCTAAAACGGGGTCTTCTAAAACAAGGTCTTCTAAAACGAAGTCTTCTAAAACGAGGTCTTCTAAACGGGTCTTCTAAACGGGTCTTCTAAACGATGGTTTTCTGAAACGAGGTCTTCTAAACGGGTCTTCTAAAACGACTCCGTCATTTTTAAAGATTAATGAAAAAAATGTCATGTAACAGCCAAAAGTAGTAATTAAACATACCCTAAGTCTCAAAAACGGTGAAGAAATCTTTCCTTTAAAAAAATCATGAAAATCAGTAATTTTTTCCTCGCCTAAAAGTATCTCCTCCCTTGAGGCCTTATATCCCTTTGGATGGTGGTAAACCAAGACTTTCTTCAGCTATTTTTTCAAATCATACAATCAAAGTAATCAAAATGATGCATGGAGGGTTTATTTTACATATCTGCAGAAACTCAAATCAATTTCTTTTTTCTCCAAAAAAATACAAAATAGTGGCCCGGCGGCCACGAGGAAGAGAATGCCTTTTTTTGAGGCCGTCCACGGGCGGACTCGTTCGAAACGGACATGAGCACCTAGACCAAAACATTTTTTTTTCGTTACCTAAATACATGAATTTGGCACCATTTTTAATAAAGTCGTATTTTCGACGGAAATAATGGCCTTAACGCGCTGATAAAGACCGTAGATGCTAATCGATCGTAAAAATCGTGAGTACTTCGCTAAGAAGCTACAGTCGAAATTTGAAGTCGATCGCTCGAATATGGTAGGAGCTACGAGTCGGCCTTATTTTGAAAACTTGGTTCCAAGAAAAACACGTTTAAAGTATCAAAATAATTTTTCTCCGGACCATATTATTTTCGGAATGATCATAAATAATTTGAGACGATACAAAAAATGCTACATTTTTTGTTTCCAAATGTATATAAGGCCTTAAACAATTGAATGATCGATTGAAAAACACTAAAAAAGTTTCACCAATAAACGACATCATAAAGTGTCAGTAAAAAGAAAACTTTCAATAATTTCCTATCTTGTTCATTTTTTGTTTATCCTCACTCACGTCAGTCAGTCGATTGCCACGTAGACTGAGAACCCGAAAGTGATCGAGCCAGTAAGATCCGTCCAGGTGATTTATGGACTCGATGAGATTTTCCTCCGCGTAGAGATCGATCACTTGCTTGTAAACGGGATTCGTTGCGAGGGGCGTCAGATCCGATATCTGTAGTCGACGAAAAAAAAAAAATCGGTCACCTCGAGAAGGGGGTCTTGTTTTTTTTTGTTGTTCTCGTTTTTTTCACTGCAACTTTTTTTTTCCCCCTACGATTCAGCGCACCTTGTTGCCTTTCAGGTGAAGTGTCGTTGTGTTTGCGGGCAAAAAATCCGGCATTTGAGTGAGATTTCGATAATTGCAATTTGTCGTTACGAATGCCATTAGTTGCCTTTGAGGCTGCCTGCCGACCCGACCAACAACGTACACCAGTTCACAATCGCAAACTGTTTTTTTGCACTCCTCCTTGAGCGTCTGCAAATACGAACGTTTTCATTTATTTGGATTTTCAATCGACGCGTCATCGATGCATATGACCCCCTTGTCCACGCACAACTTCCATCGTTTTTCAAGCACGCGTGTTGTTTGAATTCATTAAACTTTTATACCAAACGAGAAAATGTGAATTCCGAAGGACGCGAAGGGTGGAAATAATTTTCAAAAATGCATTTCGTCGTTGACAAGCGCAAAAACTACTTTTTACGATAAAAATTTTCAACTCGTTTTTTCGGGGCAATTTTAATTGATATAGTGTCGAGAAGTAAATGGGATTCGATTACTCAAGGTGTGAATGATTATTAATGATTATTGATCAATTAATAAATCATTGAAGTTATTTGCGATGATACTCAGGCGATATACGTTTTCATAAGACATATATGGGCTGGGGAACATTGCAAATGACCGTATACAGAGTGTCCCTCTTATCTTTGCCACCCGAAATAACTCGGTAATTATCGACGTCACAAAAAAATGTTCCTAGGCAAAATTTGTACGGTGTGAAGGGGGCCATCAAATGCGACCAATAGTTTTATTTCGGTGGAGGCGCTGACGCACAATGAAGGTCACTTCCACTTTTTTAAATGGAATGGTACATTTTTTCCCACCATATTGTGGGCGCCTCAAGCCGTATAAAAAACATAAGGGGGTCAAAGTCGTTCAAGGTCATTCAATATATATATATATATATATATATATATATATATATATATATATATATATATATATATATATATATATTAGGGTGGCCCTTGATATGGGTCAAAGAAAAAATTGATCGCGCCGCCCTCCAAAACGGTTCAAAATAATAAAAAAAAATCTACGCGAAGCCCCAGCTATGTCCGTTAAAAGGAAGGCGTGCCTGTAAGCATGAACTTAAATTTAAAAATCAATTTTTCTTCATGATTGGAGAAATTACGATTTTTTAAATCTAGTTTATTTGTCAATTTTTCAACACGATATTTCTGTGGTTTAAATAAATAAATTCGTACTGAACGAACTAGTATCGATGTCTTATGTGTACATTTTTTAAATATTATGTTTTTTCCGACCAATTGGATGACTTGTGCGAATAAATAATTTCTTTGTTTTCAATAAAACGAACAAGCCCGCCAAGTTTAAAATCCTGCCAAGTTTAAAATGTCCCTATGCATTTTTGCGAAAGTAATTTTCAAATACATTTTGTATCCACAGCACTGGAAGTCTGATCTCAGTGAAATATTAATATGTTTGTATCTCAGCACGCAAGGAATATTTTTAACAAAATTAAAAAAAAAAAAAACAATTCTGGCCAATCCGGAAGTTTGATGTGAATGGTTTATCGTGAATTTATATCCTTCGTACTTAATAGATTTTTCTGACAAGATGCAAATTTAAAGTTTGATTTTGATGTGATTAAAAGCGTTCGACAGCAGCTAAATCGTACTATTGTTCCAAAATAATAGGATGGTAAAACTGAACCCTCATCAAATCTAGTATGGAGGACCTTATTGTTTGATCTGTATATTGAATACCAATATACAATAGCTTCGGAAAGTGAAAAAAAAATTGACAAATAAACTAGATTTATAAAATCGAAATTTCTCCAATCATGAAAAAAAATTGATATTTAAATTTAAGTTCATGCTTACAGGCACGCCTTCCTCTTAACGGACAGTGCTGGGGCTTCGCGTAGATTTTTTTTTCATTATTTGGAACCGTCTTGAGGGCGGCGCGATCAATTTTTTTTTACCCATATCAAGGGCCACCCTAATATATATATATATATATATATATATATATATATATATATATATATATATATACAGTACGGGACAAAAAAAGTACGCACCCAAGATTTATATATTCTCATCAGTGACAACAAAGCGATTTTCTCCCAACGAAGCTTAGGAAGGCAAACGGGATGTAAACATATACCTCTGACGATTTTTCGACCAGTTATCGATTTTCTGTGTTTGAGTACGGTAGCAACAAATCCGCGATGTCGAAAATTGCAATTCAAGTGCGAGAACTGGTATTTAAAGACCAACAAAAAGGAATTTCTAAAAGAGAAATTGGTCGAAAATATGACATGAGTGAAGGTGCAGTGAGGAAAATTCGCGAGAAGTTCAAGGAATTTGGTATAGTCGGTGATAAAAATGGACGAGGTAGAAATAGAAAAACAACTGCATTAGACGATCGCAAAATTATCAGGGAGGTCAAGAAAAATCCGACGATTACTAGCCGTGTAATTGTCGAAAATACAGGCCTGAACATTTCCGACCAAACAATCCGTAGGAGACTTCGAGGTGCAGGCTTAAAACATAGTTTTACACAACGTCGCCCTTTGATTCGCAAAGCAAATAAAATCAAGCGCCTCGAGTTTGCAAAAAAATACGTGAATAAGCCACGCTTAGATGATCACGCGTTTGGATTAAGTCCGGAGAACAGCTTGTTGAAAAAATATTCAAAGGACTGTCACACACGAAGGGGGAAGTGTTTTAGTGTGGGGGTGTTTTGCGTGGTCAGTGGAAAATTCGGTTCCAATCAACGGTAATATGACCGCCGATGTTTACATTGACATCATAAACGAAAGTCTGGAGGAATCACTGCTATAGATCGGTCTGCAGGATGAATTCATCCTTCAACAAGACAACGATCCTAAACATACGGCTCGAAAATCGTCGGCCTTTTTTCGTTCTTCGCAGATCAAACTTTTGGATTGGTCAGCACAATCGCCAGATTTAAATCCTATAGAAAATCTGTCGTCTATTTTGGACCAAAACGTTAACAAGGGCGGCGTAACAAGAAAAGATTTTTGATGCTTTGCGGGAGACCTGGGACAATATCGACGAACAGCAAATTCACAATCTTGTAGAAATTATGCCTCGGCGTTTACAGGCTATTATCGAAGCAAAAGATGGTCACACAAAATATTAGATGCGCGATGTGATGACATATTTTCTTTTTTTCTTTGGGTGCGTACGTTTTTTTTGCCCAGCCTAAAATTGGCATCCTGCGCGTTGAATTTGTTTTCGTTCAGCTTTCGAATATTTTGTATGATGTTTCAGTGAAAATGTAAACGTGATATTATAAAGTATCGTTGAAACAGCTGTGGAAGTACTCCATTAACTATTTTCGTAAGTATTATAGCACCAATATTGAATTTTAAACGGTGCGTATTTTTTTGTCCAGCACTGTATATATATATATATATATATATATATATAGGGAGAGAGAAAGAGAGAGTAATAATAAAAGTATAACTTTGTTTGATTTATGACGACTAGACAGTTTACCACTTCAATTTGCTAATGTGAACCGTTTGATTTTATATAAATTTTAGTTTAATATATAATAATAATAATAATAATAACCTACGTTATTAATAACCTAACCTTAATAAAAAATAACTACGACCAAAATAATAATAATACTAAGATATTAAATATTATTATGACAAATATTAAATATTAAATTATATGTTATTATTAAATTATATTAATATATTATTAAATTAAATTATAATATTATTATGACAAATATTAAATATTAAATATTATTATGACAAAAAAATAATATTAAATATTATTATGACAAATTTAATAAATTCAATATTACTCAATGTATTACCATAATAATTATATATTCATCTGAGCGTGTTCTCAAAAAATTTTCTACAAAAAATACGCATATAAAAAATGAAAAGTGATTCTTAAACGTCAAGAGTTGAATATTCACTGAAATTTCGAAATTGGTTGGATTTATGAAGAAAAAGAATAAGCACACGAAATCAAACGACTGAGTATAATATATACCCTTGGCTACAATAATTACGTTTGGTGGTTGCTCACTATGATTATTTCGACCACAGGTACAAGCGGTCGGTCCTCGTAAGGCGCACCGCAGTGCATTTTGTCTCTGTCGCTGATTCGCCCCGACAATGCATCGTCCCTCGTATCAAGGATCCACGACATGTTCTCGTTACACTTCCATGGATTACCTTCAGCCCCATTCGGTATATAAACGATAATAGATTCGTAATTGAATTTATAAAATAAAATTAAAAAAAAAACGTTGCCCATTCCGGGATATCTCACCGGACAGATGAACGTGTTGCAGATGCGATAAATTTAGGGCTATTGGATTTACAGCACCGAGAGCATTTTTTCGCAAATCCAGACTTCTCAGGAGAGGCAAATTCGTAAAAGCATCTATCGGAAGTTGCTCGAGCTTCGTGCCGGTTAATGTGATTTTCTGTGCAGATTGTTCGATCAATAATGGACTAATTAATATGAGTAGGTATCTCTAGTACATAGGTCGTCCATTAATGTGATGCGTATAATTGCATTATTGAAAAAATAATCAAGGCGGAATACCACTGGATAAAAAATCGATTTTTTTCGCTTTTTCTCAAAGTATACATATTGAAGAATGTGTGGAAAAAAATTCGAGTTAAAATATTGAAAAATGACCAAGGTACGGACGATTTAGTGAGAACAGGTAGCGCAACGATTTACGCATACTAAAACTTTTAATCGCGTTTTCTCAAAACGACTCTTCTCGACCTGGCTTAAATCACAACTCTAGCTATAATTGACCGATTTTCAATTAAAAAAATAATAATAAATAACAAAAAAGGCTTTTCTAAGTTATTATTTTTCAAGCCTCCGAATATGAGTAAAAATTTCGTCAAAATTACATTTTTTTCATAAAACTTTTTCATTTTTATCTTTCAGACCAACCTTTGTCAAGTTATTGATCCGGCAGTTTTACCACATTTAATACACAGAGGCACTATTTATTTCTCAATAATGTGATCAATTTTTTATTTATTCAATAAAAATTGACAAGAAATAAGTTCAATGTATGCTTAATAGTATAACCTTTTTTTTTTCAAATCCCAAAGAAATAATCTAGTAGACACGAAAAAACTCGGAAAAAACGGACTTTTTTCGCCACGTCACAGTTCGTCCTTATATCGTGATGAATTTTTTTAACATCGAGCGCGCATATTGGCAAATTTAATTACATAAATAATAATAATGTCTCGTCCGTGTAAATATACACATATATTTTTTTATTCAATAATTATTAATTTAGCGGCCTAAATTTAATAACCAATTAATTGAATAACGAATAATGAATCACTAATAATAATTGAAAGATAATTTATTGATTAAAAAGCAATGAAATTATTATCTATTAATTAATCATTGTAATGAATAATTCAGACATACGATTATTACTCGTTGCAGGATAATGATCATTCGTTCATTAGAAGATGACGAAATCCGTAAATAACATTTAGTAATTACTTTAATGGTGCATTCATCGCAAAAGTGAATTTACCTCGAGCATTGGAAGTTCGGCAGGAAATGAGCTCGTGAAATGCCTCACGTTGCTCCTCGCCAGAGTAAATTTCCTCAGGGACGGAAATTTGTTTAATATTTCCCGGGGATCGAATGACAATTCGGGCCAATGGCAAAGCGTGAGGCTTCGTATCGTATCGGAGCTAATTTACGGAAAAATATTGAAAGTGAATTGTAATGGAATTTCCGTCGACTGAGAGATCGAACGGAGGGAGAGTTGTGGTATACTTTATTACCCGGATGTCCATTCACCGTGGAGACCACCGAGGCACAGAAGAGTATGACCCGCATCCATCAAGGAACAATTCGCAATTATTTCCTCGGCTACTTCCTGAGACGATAGGGCATCACAGGGATCGCTCTCCTTGCCAAATGTGGCAGTAATTTTCGCACTCGTCATCAAAACGAGAGCACTGTGCAAATATCGTTAAAAAATATATATATATAAATATTGACAAAATTGCGACGATCTTACGAGTTCATCAAATTTATTATATTTTTTATTAGCTACTTAAAAAAATCATCACAAAACGAACCCGTTTAATTCTCAATATGACATCGTGAAGTATTTTGTCAAAACTTCATAGCACGTCAATTTTGTTGTTATTACGATTTTATTGTTAATATCATTATTATTATTTGTGAAAGTACTCCAGTGTTAAAAGGTTGCAGTGTCAGAGATTTAAGAAGGTTGGGGCGGTCCGGTTGAGTCAAATGAACCTCAAGAAAATTCATACGAGGAATCGATTTATCTTGTCGATGCTAATTTTTGGGGCCGGGTTGAAATTCCGCACTTTGAATGATCAGAACGCTCAAAACTCCGAAAAAAATACTACCCCGAAAGATCGAGACTCCGAAAGACTTTTACACGAAAGACCAAAACTCCGGAAATCTGAACACCGTCAAAATAATTCGACTATGGAAGTTTTAAAAGTTTCAAAATTCTCAATAAATCGACGAATTATTTGAAGAATATTTTTTTTTATTAAGAAGTGATTTTACGTCAATTTTGAAATTTGTCGACATTGTTATACGTTCTGCATGATTTACAGTCAACTATGTAGACTTTCGTGGGCATAATCTTGACGAACCTTGTAATTTCCGAACATTAAAATTAGGAATTTAAAACTGTCAGCGCATTCAATATTTGGAATTTCAACCCGGCCCTCATGTCGAGATCATACCAGCGAAAGTCTACCGACTTGACTGTAAATGATGTAGAACGTATAACATTGTCTAGACAAATTCCAAAATTGACGCAAAAACACTTCTTAATAAAAAAACTTCTTTAAATAATTCGTCGACTTATTGAAAATTTTGAAACTTTTAAAACTTTCATAGCCAAATTATTTTGACGGTGTTCAGATTTTTGGTCTTTCCTGTAAAATTCTTTCGGAATTTTGATCTTTCGGGGTACTATTCTTTCGGACGTTTGAGCCCTCTGACCATTCAACGTTCAGAATTTCAACCCGGCCCCTAATTTTTCATAAAATATATAATTAAAGAGCGAAACGAAAATAACGCGTTTATTTCGCCGAAAATCGATACTTTCACTTTGAGCTGCGTCATTTTTTTTTTCAAAAATCAATATTTTATTAAATCCTTTATAATTCTTTAACGCTTCGAGTGTGCACTGGGTCGTTTTGACCCAGTGTGTGTGTTTCGTGCAAGTACGTATTTTTCAACGTATGCCCCACTTTGTATGAATGTTTTGGCATTTAATTTTCGTTTTCGTCAAAAGATAAATTTAGGGCCATAAAATATGGATAATTTACTACAAAAAACGTCTCTACAAAAAAAAAACAACAATGCATATTGACCGAAATACAACGATTTGAAAAACGCACTTATAGGTTGGCGGCGGAGGTGTGCACTTGAAGGGTTAAATAAGTGACTTTTCCGCAGAAAAACATTTTTGCTACCTTCTCATTTATTGGGTTATAAATTATGATATTCAGTCGGAGGTAGCTGAAATTTTTTATTAATAATGTTTTTACGAGCAAAAAATCGTTAAAAATGATTTCTAATTTTTCAAAAACCCAACCAAACACAATATAGACGTGGGAATATTCAAAAATGCCCTATTTTATCACGAACTTCAACACTTCATAACTTTTGGGAGGGGGGGGGGGGGGGGGAGAGTGAATATCAGCTTCCTCCGACTGAATATCATCATTTATAGCGCAAAAAAGAGAAAATAGCCAAAAAAATCGTAGTCTCATTTTTCGGAAAAGTCACTTACCTAAAGAATTACCAAATCCTTCTTTCATGCACCAGATAATTTCATGCCAAAACGAAATGCGTTTGATTATTTTATTTCGGATAATTTATTTCCGAGCAGCAGTGTCTGCACAAACCATTGTATCTACCGCATTTATAAATATTTTTTAATGTAAAAAATTCCAAAAAATCCTGAAAACGATATTCTTCAGTGTGAAAAAAAATTGAAAACCTGCACACGTTTTGCCAGGAAAAATTCATCACAATTCCTCTTTTTTGCGGCGGCGAGCTAAGTCTGACCCGTTAAACAATTACGAGGCAATCCTCGTAATACTCGAAGGGTACAATTGCTGCCGAGACAATGAAATCAATAGAGTTTCTTAATAAAGTAGATCGAAATATGTTTGTCACGCTGCTGAGCAGTCGAGAATGAATATTGAATATCCTTTCGGTGCTCGTCCAATCTAATCTTCGTAAACTTTTCGCCACTCTGATGCCAGTATCAAAAACTGTTGGAAAAAGGAAGCTTTTACCTTATCTTATAAAATCATAAATCATGATATGAAAATCGATATTCTCTCTATATATATATGTGTATGTATGTATGTGTATGTATGTATGTATATATATATATATATATATATATATATATATATATATATATATATATATATATATATATATATATATATATATATATACACATACACACACATACATACATACACACATAGATGTGAATGTTTTTGAATTTTGTTATCCGCTTCTTAATGTTATCGCGAAATTGTTTAAATTGTTGCAGACGGAAGAAATTGCAGAGATACAAGGAGCCGAACAGAGAGCGAGAGAGAACGAGAGAGAGAGAGAGAGAGAGAGAGAGAGAGAGAGAGAGAGAGAGAGAGAGAGAGAGAGAGAGAGAGAGAGAGAGAGTATCGAAAAAAAGAGTAAGAAAGACTAAAAAAGGAACAGTAAAATCTCAAACAATTTCCGTAATACAACGTCACATGGTCCAAACTTAACCCCCCCAATAAGCGCGTACTCCTCCCCTCTTTCTCTCTCATCTGGACGAATGAGAATTTTCTACCGTGCCCTCTCTCTGATCGGGAGACTCCAGCCGGTCGGTCCGAACATAAACTGAGCGCGATCCCACTATACTTGTTCGTTATCAGCAAACTATACACGCAAATTCTCGTACGATTTCTCATGGCAAATTTACTTTGCAATGTGTAACGAGTACGAGTGCGCGTATTTTTGTTTGAACAGCCTTGGGACTTGCGTTGACAACCGGCTAAAATACAATTGCGACGAGTCGCTCTAATGAAAGCGGAAAAACTACTGTCGCTTTTGTATTGGATTTGAAAGAAAACTTCAAGGTCATATTCCTCTAGCCTCCCTCTCTCTCTCTCTCTCTCTCTCTCTCTCTCTCTCTCTCTCTCTCTCTCTCTCTCTCGCTCTCTCTCTCTCTCTCGCTCTCCTCGCAGCTCTTCATCTTTTCTAGTGTCTCTGTTAATTTTCACCTTTTTCAATGTCAACCGTAATATCGCTAACAAGTGCTCGATCGGTCATGACAAAATCATTTTCTGGAACGTGGAAAATTCTCATGGTAATAATAATGATGATAATAATAGAAAAATGTTAATAATCATCATAAGAAGGGGAAGTAGAAATGGAGGGTATTATAAATAAATAAACAAAATATTTATAATTAGAAGAAGAAACAGAATAATATTGTCAATAATAACCACATCAACACCATATTGTTAATAGCAAGCAATAGTATTAATAAGAACAACGAAAACAATATAGATAGTGACAGCTATAATAATAATAACAATACTGATTATGGCAGTTGCTATTGTTATTGTTATTATTTATTTTCCTTGGTGTCAGTATGATTAAAGAATAACTATAATAAAATCATAATAATACTTTTATCAAATAATGACTTTTATTAATAATAGTGGTAAATAATAAAAAAATCTATTTATTATTATGATTATCGATAATTAATAACAAGAATACAATTTTAATAAATATATTCTATAATTAAATAACCATATCAATCATCACTATGATGAATTATCGAAATAAAAATAAAATAATAATTATGATGATAACGACTACGGTAATGATGATAGTAATAATACAAATAGCAACAACCATAATAAAAGCAACAAGTCTAATAACATGAATAAATCGCAATAATAATAATAATAATAATAATAATAGCGAATGAGAATCAAAAGAACAATAACATGAACGAATCGCGAATACCAATAATTATAATAATAGCGACTACGGCAACAACCCCAGTAATAATCATCTGAATTGCCAATAATAATCATAACGAATATGCAATTTAACTATATTTGTATTTATTGACCATTAAAAAAAAAATGATTTCAATACCATAAACTCTTTTGCAAATTGTGAGTAAAAAATCCAATGTTTCGTGAATTCAGAATGGGACTATCAGAATGGGAACAAGAGACACTGTTTACTCGCGAGGTTAAAATTGGCACGAAACACAAAAATTGGTATCAAGTCAGCCGGGATTTGGTTGCGCGATACGTTGAGTGGGTGAAATGCGCGTTTTTATTCGTGTTTTTGATGAGATCAAAGCGTGGGCAAAATGTGTTGGAATATTCGATTTGTTCATTCGGTCGATATTTTCTTTTTGCCACAGCCCCTTCCGGAACATGGGTCATTTTTTATTTTCGATTAAGATAAGATATGTATATTTATGATCCAAGTCACGGGGACGAACGAACCAGCATAGTGTGTGTGTGTGTGTGTGTGTGAGAGAGAGAGAGAGAGAGAGAGAGAGAGAGAGAGAGAGAGACCGAAAGACCGGGAAATAATTTAACGACAATTAAATTCAGAAACTCGTAACAGAGGAAAAATATTCGTGATAATAAACAAAATTAGTAATGCATGGTGAATAATTCATAAGCATAACTTACAGTAACACGTGTGAAAACGTATCCCTCATTGTTTTCTGCGTTTTGAAAGTACAAATTTTGTGTTTTTTTTTTATTTTTATTTTTTTACTTCGAGCGCGGAACAAGTTAGAGACGATCTTATTATTTCGGTGCCGGAAACGCAACTGCGAACGGTCCACGACGATATGACGGGCAGGTGAAGTATCAGCTATGCTAATACCTAAGATACATTCGTCGTCGTTACACGATACGTCATCGTGGCACGGTAAACAGAGCGTTAAAAAATGACACTCAAAAAGAAAACCCGCTAAAAAAAATCTCGCCAACATGTCTCGAAGTTTCTCGAGCCAAAACAACAGCGAATTATTTGTAATTGACTTTCCTAATTGAATCGGAGTAGACAAAAGTGCAGGCGAAATATATTTTTACTGTATATTTTTATATATTATATTTACAATATATTTTCACATATTATTTATAGAATATATTTTTATATAATATATTTATATCATATTTTCATATATTCTATTCCTTATTATATTTGTAGACATTCTTGTACTTATTATAGGCACAAGTTTTATTATAATATTTATTCAGGCAGATGGTTGCAATTGTGCATTTATCGATAATTGCAATGGCAAAGGGTATTTTGTCACTTTTGCTTGTGTCTCCAATCAAATGCTGCCTATGTGTATACGAAAATGTGAGGATAAAATAAAAGTAGTGGAATACCGTCGTGTTTCCAAGTACAAAAAACGTACTAAAAATTGTCATGATTGTAGTACTTATTTATACAGATTTTCGACTTCGTCGACTTTCTTTTCCATAGTCGCCTATTTTTATTTTCAATAGTTTCTTCCATTTAAAAACATTTTTTGAAATGTTGATTTATATTTTGGGATATGTAATATTTGTGGTAAATTTTGTTGTTTAAAATATTGATAGAATTACCGAAACAGAAATATGTATATATTTTCTTGTTTGGTAATTCAATCAATATTTTCAGCAAGAAAATTCTCTCTCTCTCTCTCTCTCTATAAATATATATTTATATTTATATATATATATATATATATATATATATATATATATATATTAATAAATAAATATATTCTAGCACAGCATTAAAAATGTACTTGGAAACTTCGTTGGCCTTCTTTGTTCACCAATGAACTTTACGATGAGCGACTAAAATTTATGTGAATGAAAGTTAAATTAGTTAAAGAGCTATTTTTCTACATCCGATTTTTTAAAAGTCAAATAAATTAATTACGTTGGAGAGAGATTTTATGATCCGTTATCTGACTATGTAAACGACGCAATATTTTTACTTCCAATATCCTCTCTAGCTGAGACGTTGGTAAAAATGATTCCCGGGTGAGGATCGCAAACTAATAAAACATTTTTCAGAAAAAACAATAATTTTAACGACATATGCAGTTATTTTGAAAGTAATAATAAATTATTTGAGATATTCGACAGCGACCAACGATTTTTCCCTCCTTCAGATCTGCATTACCGACCGTGGTATTGGCCCACCTTAAAGCGTAACGTACTGACAGAGCAGCGAAACAACTACTCCAAGAAATGCATCCTCGTGAAATTTATTTGATTCGATCGCATATGAAATTTATCAACGATTGCACATGGGTCACGATTGATTCATATTTTCTACGTTTTATTTAGTAGAATCAAAATATGACGTGATAACTCTTTTTACAGGGACCTGCATAACCGACCGAGGGAATTCGAATTTCAATATATTTAACATTGCCCTGGGCTAGCAAGGAGATACACGCGAGGAAAGATGATCCTAAGGTCAACCCTCACAGCATTCTTCACCCAACCCCCCGCAGCTTGCTGAATCCCAACCTTAAGGGGTTACTACTATGCAAATTTCAAAAGAACGATAGTCTCAAGAGGCGCCTGAAATTGAAGACTATTACACTTATTCCGGGTAATAGGAGTGTAGACTTGAACGACGTTTTTCCTCTTAACATTTTATTTTATAAGTTATTAACAATAACGATATCATTCTTTCTCAGAGATCGAAAAAATATTCAAACTTTTTTTTTCGATTATTGAAACACTATGGGAAAATCTCGGTCAATCATCAAATCAAATGCACCGTTGAGCTCCTCGCGTTCAGAGATTCTTCTTGAGATTGTTTCTAACTTCTTTAATTATTAATATTTTTCAATTAAATTTGGTACACAACTTTATTAATGCAAATACAAATAAATGTGCGATTATTCCATTATTATTCAATTATTAATATGACAAACGATTTTTTAATTATCTTGCATGTTACTTATTTTATTTTATTTTTATATACCCCTGATTTTCAGGTCGTCACCGTAGGCTAACTAACCTCTTAAGGAGATTGTAGCGTTAGCCGCAATCCAAAATTAAATATAAAAAAAATATATGTTATTGTCTCGACTATACTGCGGGGATACGAATAAAAAAAGAATTCTCCAAAAAATACCGAAGATAAAAAATAGTTTAATGAGTGTAATTTTACGTCCGATTAGATAGGCAGTATGCTCATGCTACGGGTCATGTAATTTTTTTGGCTATTTAACACTAAAATAAACCATTTCTAACAACAGATTAACGCAAACCTTTGTAAACCTCTCGAAAAAAAACCTCATCTTGCCCATTGTAAACTATATATATTCAATATTGAATCTTGGCTGGCAGATGGAGAGCATTGCCGCCAACCTCAAATGTCTGCAAACTTCCCGTATTTCGGCAACACTTAATATTAATTAATGATAATAATAAATAATCTCGTGACATACATTTAAATAGGCATAATTATAAATGACTCAAAATTTCATTCTGAGTCGTATAAAAAATTCGGTGACGCAGTTTTTTTCGTAATAATCTTCGATAATGTTCTACTTTTTCTAGTTAGCAGTAAGACAAAAGGTTTTCTTATTTACGGAATAAAAATATAAATAATGCATGGTTTTGCCCTTTAAATATACATTTTATTAAAACTTAGCATCTACAGAGTAAATCCCTCGTTTCTATAGTAATTTGTTATGCCTCGTAAACATTTTTCAGGTTCACTGAAAAAAATTCATAAACCGTCATTTGACTCAACTAGACCGCTCCAACCTCCTTAAATCCAACGCTTTTCCGGTGGGCGCTGATTCTCCGCGAATCGAGAAATTGCTCGTAGAATGGACAGGAACAGTCCTTGATACAAAGTTCTGTCATAAAAGCTCAAACACCTTCGAAAACAACCGATTACAGTTTCGCTTACCGACCGAGCGTGCCTCGTCTTCCGGTGAAAGAGATACGTGTGCGAGAAAGACGACGTTGCAGCTGTTAACCGAAAGGCGACAGCGATCGCGTCAATTGGTTAACAATTCACCAAAGAGCGTACCAAAAAGAGCATCCCTTAAACTCTTCCTGCAAAACTAAAGGCCATTTCCACCGAACGCCGAAAAAAGGCACGCCGATCGTAGTTTCGGAACGCGCGGTGCAAGCCGCCCTCGGACGCGAGCGACACCGCAGCGCCACGCAGTGACTCGATTGGTCCGCGCGACACTTCTTATCCAATTTGACCGGAAGTCCGTAGGAATCCCGGGCCACAAGCCGCGTTTCCAATCCTTCTTTCGAAATAACGCGAACAAAGGACGTGTTCCGAAGCTGCACAAAAAAAAAAGAAAACGCTTCCAAAATCGCGCAGTCTTTGGGAACGCAAAGATAGAAACTTCCATGTTGTATTTTGCGTGCTGCCGCGCTAAAAAGTGTGCGTTCGTTGAGTTTTGTCGAGTACCAAGGGGCGGGTGTGCGAGGCGCGCACACGAGTCGTCGACAGTCAAGTATTTTTCGCCGCTTTCGAAAAAAATTCGAAACGTCCGACAAGGTGTTGCGGTCTTTGACGCGCTTACGAATTAATCGGTAATGGAGGATCATCGGCCATCGAGAAATACAAAAAAAACAGAGATTTCCCCCACTCCCTCTCTCGCTATAACATACATATGTGTCTGTCTCTTTCGTGACTGAAAATGTTTTCGGCTCGTCTCGTACGGGCTTCTATTGCAGATCGGCAAAATGTCAGGCATCGCGAGTGCGAGACTAGCGGAGGAGAGAAAAGCGTGGAGAAAAGATCATCCCTTCGTGAGTACCGTATCTACGTTCATACTCAGCAATCTGACAAACTCTTGTTCTCAATGTTCCTCGCAATATTTGAGATCGGATCTTCTTCCCGATCATTAGCTACTTTTCGCGCGGGAAAAAAGTTAGGTTAGGATCCTACGATCCTATTCTTTACTAAATAAACCTCGGCTGTGTTTAACGGATAAATAGCCGCGAATCGGCTCACGGCGTTTCAACTTTCAACGTTGTCCGCGCGATCTTTCGAGAGCCTTGGGATCTGGAGATCGCGCGTCCCTAACCTCAAAATCGATGATGCCAAACGCGATTTTTCACCCATTCGCGTATTCTTTTCGCCTCTCCCTATGAAATTTCGTAACGACACTTTGACGCATTTTCTCGCAGGGATTCGTCGCTCGGCCTACAAAAAATGCAGACAGCACTCTCAACCTGATGAGCTGGGAGTGCGCGATACCTGGGAAAAAATCAGTAAGTCTTCTTGTTGCGCCACGGACGGTGGTATCGTCGTTTTTGGGACCAGTTTTATGTCGTTTTGGTTTAGGATAAAAAATTATCTTCGTTGGAGAAAATAAAAATTGAAGGTGCAAGAAATCGTCTTTGTAATGGAAAAAATGATGGGGGAAGAATTTGTGAAGCTACGCACGGATAAAGAATCGAACGATGCTCATCAATGGTGTAAAAAATCTGTTAAAAAAGGAGAAAAAATAAGTACAGGGAAAAATCTTTATTAATGATGCAATCGGTTAATAAAGGACAGCACAATTGCTATCTATAGTGAGAAAAATCACTGAAATATTCAATTACCTTCATTGGTGGAGGAAGAAATTCCACGCCTGATGCTAAAAATCCACAGCGGAAAGAACAATCTCCATTGATGGAGAGAAAAATAACCAGGGAAAAAGTCTTCACTCATAAAGCAAAAAAATGAATAAAGGACAATTACTCTCATCGATAGTGAGAAAAATCTTTAGAACACTTAATTATCTTTATCAAAAGGCACAAAAAATCCTTAGGGCAAAGAGATTATCTCCATTGTTAGAAAAAAAAACGAGTAAAGGGAAAAATTATCTTCATTAATGGAGCGATAAATTCAAAAAGACAGAACAATCGTCATCAATGGCAAGAAAAATCTCCAAAAGATTCAATTCACAATTGAATTCAAATCAAACCTCTCTTTATAAAGAAAAAAATAATTAGAAAAAATATTCACTTCTGAAGCAAACAAAATTAATAAGGAACAGAATAATTCTCATCGATAATGAGAACATTCTTAAAAAAGTTCGATTATCCTGATTGATACTGCAAAAAAGCCACAGTCGGAAGAACAATCTCCATTGATAGAGAGAAATACAATTAGACGAAAAAAAATCCTCGCTCACGAAGCAAAAAAATGAGTCAAGGACAGAATTATTCTCACTGATGGTGACAAAAACCTTCATAAGCATTAATTACCTGTATGAAAAAAAAAAAAATTCATAGTAGAAAGTATTATTATAAGGCTGAAGTTTGCATAGTTGGGATGCAAAGACTTTTTTCCATTGTATTGATTTTTACGGTTTTTCGCTAAAATTCGTCTGCAATGCCTCTTTGAAGATCAACAATTAAAAAGTGCGAAAACAAAATTGTCGATATAAAAATAGAAATAAGGAAATTAAGCCTTTGCACTCGAGAGTCGCTCGCCACTTACTATCCAAGTGAAAAAGACCTTGCAGAAAGGTTGAGGGTAAAGAAGAGTTTGCATTGCATGCCAACGATTCAAATTTCAACACCCCAAGTTATCTCCATTGGTAGAGGAAAAATGTGTAGAAGGAAAAATTACGTTTATCAGTGAATCAGAAGAATCAATAGAGTCATAGAATCTCAATGCATCATAGAGTCAATCATGTTATTTTTCTCTCCAGTTGAAAAACATGAACGCAACTAACATACGATACCGTGGTGGTCGTTAGGTATTATTGGGTGTGGTCAATACTCAGAGTGGGGTCATCTTGACCCGGAAATAGCAAATCGTCAATGCTGAGTTAAAAACTGAATGAACCTGGTCACTAAAGCCTTCAGGTGGTTAGGCAGCTGCGACGACCCGAAAATCAGGGTTATTAATGAAAAAAACATTTGAAGGAATAAGTAAGGTGATGGAAAAAATCATTTGGGCATTTATTTGTATGCGCATTAACAAAGTTGCGTACTAAATTTCATAAAAATATCAATAATTAAAGAAGTTATAAACAATTTCGTGAAGCACCTTTGAACGTGAAGGGCGCAACGGTATACTTGATTTTGACTAGTCGGTTGATCTGAAAATAAGAGTTTTCTGTTAACCCCTTGACTATGAGTGACATGCATAGGGACAAAAAAATGTTGTGTCATGACACGTATAGGGGCATGATTCTACCGCATCGAATCGATGCAGTAGAAATAGGTTTTTTTTTTTTCAAATGCCCCTATACGTGTCATGACACAAAAATGGCACGACTTTTTTTTGCCTCTATGCGTGTCACTCACAGTCAAGGGGTTAAAATAGGTAATATTGGTTATTACTTGACCAAGCTTATTCGGTTATTGTGATAAAAGCATTAAAAAAATATGAATTTTTTTCTCGTTTTTTTTTTCGCGGAAAAATGGGCTCATGGTTAATAACCAATGGAAAAAAAAGTGTTAAAGGGCCAGTCCACTTTGAAGGGTGGGAGTCGAAATATCGATGGATCAATATTCGGATGGGCTGAAATATCGAATTAAAAAATGTCGAATGTTTGAATATAGACAGATTAATGTTCGGAGGGTTTATATAGTCGTAAATAACAATTCCGAATACGAATATCTCGAGGTTGAAATATAGCGGAAAACAAAAACCGATTTAAAAAATATTGAGAGACATAATATCGAATTGCTTGTATAAATAACACCAAATAATTCGAGAAGACGAATCTTCGAATTGTAAATATAGCGACGGGTCAAAAAACAGAAAGCATTAAATCGAACGGCCAAAAAGTCGAGTGGTTAAAATAGCGAAGGGTCAAAATGTCGAATGGCCCGGATGGCGAAAACTTGTGATCAAGGCAGATAGCGTTAGCGGTCGGCCGGGACGGCATCTATACCATGTTTGCCATTTTGGCATTCGCCATTTCGGACCATCGATATTTTGCGTCTCGATATATTGCTTTTCGCTATAGGCGGTATTACGAATATTAGATACTCGCTTTTTTCTGTTTCGGAGACATGGATGTTATAGATTGTTCCAATCTATATTTGTATGTCTCGAATTGCAGACGATCTGAATATGCGTTTTCAGATAAATGAGCTCTCGAATAAATGATGCTTTGCTTTATTGTCATTCGATTTTTTCTTCGATCGAAACATAACATTTCGAATAATTAAACCTTCGTTATTTTGAGAGTTCATAATTCTGTCGTGTCGAAATATTTGTCGATCTATATTTGGTCCTTCGATATTTGGATTCCCACCCACTTTGAAGCAACAAAAAAGGCTATTTTCGCGATAATTAGTCTTAAAATACATTAAAAAAATCTTTCAATTCATTTTTATTCATTTTTAAGTACAAAAACTATAGTTTAACGTAACCCCTCAAAAATAGGTGGGCTAGGTAGCTCCATCGCGAATCGGCAACGGCTTGTCCGAAACAATAAAATCAAAGTCCATTAGATTCAGTATGACACCAGCTACAAAATGACCCTCGGATATAAAGTTTCATCGAAAAATAAAAAATCGTCAGATGAAAAACGAAAAAAGTAATTGAAAAACGCGTTCTTTCGCAGTTTTTCGCAAAAAAAAAGAGTAAACATCAAATTTTTAAAACCATCGAGGGCCATCTCGTTGCGAATCGCGTTAACAATATGAGGTTCAAATTTCAAGAGAATCGGTTTATTACTTTTAGAGATACGATGGAGCTAGATTTTGAAAACGTTGTTTCGAGAAAAACGCGTTTGAAGTTTACACTGGTGATCGGCCGAGCGCGCTATACGCTCAGGTAGACGAACTGAGATCCTGACGTTCAGGTAAAAAAAACAGAGAGCTCGGATTTTCATAAAATTTTGACACAATATTTCTGAATGTACGTACTTTCGAAAACGAAAAAAAAATCGATTTTTCGCAATTTCCACAGTGGACCGGCCCCTTAAAGTTTAACTGGCAGTTGTAATTACAAGTTGACCTTCAATTTGCAATTCTTGCACCATACGTTGAACCTTCCTCTCGAATTCGAGTTGCCGCGAACGCGTGTTCGTCGTTTTCACAGTAAAGCCTCAAGAGCAATGACAAAACGGCGATTGTTTTTCTTCGTCAAGACTCCCTGGGAAGGCGGACTCTACAAGCTGCGCATGATATTCAAGGACGATTATCCGTCAAGTCCGCCAAAGTGTAAATTCGAGCCGCCGCTCTTCCACCCGAACGTCTATCCGTCCGGCACCGTGTGTCTGTCGCTCCTGGACGAGGAGAAGGACTGGAGGCCGGCCATAACCATCAAGCAAATACTCCTAGGCATTCAGGACCTCCTGAACGAGCCGAACGTCAAAGATCCCGCCCAAGCCGAGGCTTACACCATATACTGGTAACGATCCTCCGTACCGTTAGCCTTTACCGTCCATTCTTCTCCAATCTTTTCTCACCTCATCGTAACGCGATTTCTCTTCCTTCCAGTCAAAATCGCCTGGAATACGAGAAGAGAGTCAGAGCTCAGGCCAGGGCGATGGCACCCCAGGAATAAGCAACGCGAGACCATACTCGATATCACGATTAAAGAAAAAGGAAAACAAAAAACAAGAGACGAAAAGCGATCGGGTAAACTCGCCGTTTACGGAACGCGTAAATCTGAAACTATCCATTTACATACTTCACTATCGTCCAACACGGAAAAAATTCTACGCTAAACCTCTCCTCTCTCTCTCTCTCTCTCTCTCTCTCTCTCTCTCTCTCTTTTGTTACAAGGAAATCAGTGTTTAGTCCGCACGATAAAAAAAAAACATAAATATATACATATGTGTGTATACTTCCTTACGCCCACGCGGTTTTTCTTCATTTCGCGTTCTCTAATTTTGTAACGGGCCTCGCAATACTTCGACGCCGGTCCCGAACGAAAAAGACGCGAAAACCGACACTTTTAAAAGACATTTTTTTCTTCTTCAGTTTTCCGCAATATCAATTCACTGGAGAGGCGCACTCGAACAGTTTCGAGAACTTTTTTTTTTCTCGTTCAACCGCAAGCTTCGATCCGCGTCTCTCGAAGGGGAAACTACTTTCTTAAGGGGGCAGCACAGGTCCCCGTAATCGGGAGAAACTTTGGGTAGCGTGAGAAATTTTTGTGTCGGTTGAGCATTTTTTTAAAACAATTTCCTCTTATCGTTGGCTTGGGTGCAAAAAATATTCACGTCAACTTTGGACTATCTCACTCGAGACTTGTGGCGCTCGTTAATTATCTGCCGTTTTATCGCGCACGCGTAAAGTTATCGTTTTGAAGTTTGCATCGTTGCGCACAATGAAATTTCGTTTTTGTATGTTCATTTTATCATTGGTATGATGCAAAAAAACAAAATCTTTCGGATTTAAATTCTAGAGCTCGAAATGAGCGACTTGGAAATTGATCGAGGGATTTTCGTGACGAATGTTGGCCAAAAGAAACTCGAGCAGGTGAAAAATAATCATTTTCATTGCATTCCAATGATGAAATATTCAATCTCGTGGAAAATTCGCTCTTCGTGTTCAAGCTTGAATGACTCGGTAGCTGATTAATATTTTCTGAATCCGGCTGGACATTTTTGAAGCCTTTTTTCTCGCAGCTTGACGGAACTTTTCTTTTTTCAATCGCCATTTGACGATTTTTGTAAAAATTGGTGATTTGAAAAATGCACGTAGTGGAGAAAAAACATTTTTAGACAGATGTCATTTGTGCATCAATGATACCGAGATGAAAAAGCTTTTCAAAGCTCCGAAGGTCTTGAAAATCTCCTGGAGGATTTAAAAAGCATCGATCGTTGAGATATTCAAATTTGAGCGTTAAAGGCAAATTTTCCACGCAAATCGAATGGGGAAAAATGGATAACTTCGAATTTCATTTTTTTTATTTTTTTATTTCATTTCATTTTTTTCACATACGCGAAAAATGAGTTGAATCGAATAATTTTGTTCCCTAATATCCCGAGGAAGCGCTTCGAAAAAATATGTGAATGTTAATCGTATTATATATACACGCACATATAATCGTTCCCGACACTAGTATCGTGCCGAAGTTCGCGTCGTTTGAACGCGACGAAAATTCTTCACGATTTTCTTCATTTCTTTATTTTTATCATCTAAAATCTCGTTTTCGCAGCTTTCGATTGTAGATTTTTAATAAAGATCGTCAAAAAAAAACGTTTCAGTGATTACCGTAGTCTGAGTATGCTTAAAAAAATATCGGCAGTACGAAGAAAATATATTCTCGTTGCCGTCCAACGATGCGAACTTCACTGCCATACCCTGGTACCCTGCCACGTAGTCTGAGCAGCGTTGCTAAAAGCCCCTAGGACTCAAGACGAAGCGGCGGAGACGAGAGATTTTTTTTTCTTTCTAATAACATTTAATCGGCGATAAGGAACGATAGGGAAATCCCGGGCGGAACAGGGAAAATATATTCACCGCGGAGACACGTTCGATGCGAGACCAGTGATGTTTTTTTCTTCCTCATTTTTTATTATAATTTTCGTCCTCGTGGAAAACTTTTAATTCTTGCGTTGTCTCTCAATCTCGTGTCTGCAATCGAAAAGAAATCCTTATTTATGAAGAGTAACCTAAGCGAGAAGCCGAAATTAATCGGGCGCTGTAAAAAAATGATGAACGAATAAAGTGTGTGACGCCCCGAGACTATAAATAACGATGATAATCGTGAAAATGTGGGATGTTGGGCGTTCCGATAGAGCATCCCCGATTGACTTTCGAATATGATTATTTCTACGACGTCGCTCGCACGTGTAGTGTTACGTTTCTGGTCCAGTAAATCCCCCTTGCTCTCGCCGAGTCATCGCGACACGTCGCTTAATTATTCATCGTTCAGCCTTAATCGCCGATCGGTGTACCTTCGAGTCATCCAACTATACGCATCTGCGCGTGCACAGGGTGGCCTGTTTCAATCGCGAAAATCAAGTCGAGTCGACAAAAACGTTTCCGACGATAAAAATATACTGTTTTTTTTTGTTCCGTCGCGAGTAGCAATTGCCAGAAAAATGTTGGCATTCCGGAGATAAATCGAAACTCACAATTGGGGGAAAAAACGAACGGCGGAAATTTTGTATGCGTTTGAGATTATTTTTCTCTTTTTTTAAGGCCACAGTAACGGGTATAAAATCATGTGCGAATTTAAATTTGTTACGTATGAAAAAGTGATTCACTCATGAAATTAATTACACATCTATTTAGTATGAATATCAAGCTGCTAGAAAATATATATGTCAGATATCAAGAATATAGAGAGAGCCAGGAATTCCGTTCATGAATTAGAGAACAATGTCTATCTCACTGACTGCCGCAGTGACACGGCTTACACGATTTATTGGTGTCTCGATACAATAAAATATTCGGTACAAAGTATAATCACCGGATAGCAGTGCTGGTGAGGTGTGTTACACAGAGCCTTTTCGAAAATTAGTCCTTTCGACCCAATGACCCGAGAAGGCGTGACTTCGTGACCCGAAACGCATACGTCTCCCACTCTACTTCTTCTAGGCCTCTATGCAACACAACACACTCGTGGATCATACACCACGCACTACCACCGGGGTAGGTTCTTCTCCGAACGCCTTGACGCCTTTTCGTCACTCGATGCCCACCACTTGACTCTCCATAAACATCGTCAAGAAATCGAAAGCGCTGTTGAAAAAGCCATTCCCATGGCGATGCGACATATATAGATTTTTTTTCGACGTACAAAATAGCCGACCACTAATATTTTCATTTATTATTTTTAGGCGCTCCGCGGCGTGACATTTAGCATCCACAATTTTTTACCTAGAACAAAAAACAAAAATTCTCGTCAATCTACATTAGAGTACCTGGAGAACTACGTACGGAATTGAAAAAAGTTTGTTTTATTCCAAAGTTGTAGGTATTTGAACTTAAGAAATGAATTTTCAGTGAAAAATTTCGCTATAACTGCTTATAAACTGCTCATGAAATGAAAAGTTTTCGATTAGACAGAAATTCTGTATGTACTTCTTTGCGAAAATTGTTGAAGTTATTTGTCACGTCAATTGGAAAAAAGCTGTTTCGAGAAGGTTCGAGTAGTCGGCCATTTTGTACATCCAAAAAAAAGTATATTTTTTCCAACAGCTTGATATTCATACTAATTAGATACATAATTAATTTTATGAGTGAATCACTTTTTCGCACGAAAAAAAATTGTCAAATTCGCACATGTTTTTATACCCGTTACTGTGGCCTAAGGCCCTAAATCGTTTTACGAAGGTGATTTATCTGTAAAATTCTCGAAAAAAATATAGCGTATTTGTGACTAGTAGTATTTGCCGGAGAAAGTTGCGCGTTTTGGAAAAAATGAATTTTCCATTTTGAGTACAACAGAATGAAGATACTAGGTGCGCAACTAAGTTCCCGGGTTTCACACATGGATGGCGTTCGCGACACATGTAGTCGGCATACAGGTCTGAAATTGGGAGTCTTTATAGCTTGGACATCTGTTAAGAATACCCAGTCGTAATATAAACAAATATCGCAACACAACATTTTTTCTAACCTCGAAAATGTCAAAGTTTGTGCCAAATAAACAGCATTTGCGGGAAGCATTGCTTTTCTGCTTCAACCTAAAAAAAAACAGCAACTGAATCACGTCGGTTACTTGAGGAGGTCTACGGCGAACATATACCATCAAAAACAATGTGTGAAGATTGGTTCAAGCGGCTCAGAAGTGGCGATTTTGAGACTGGAGACAAGGAGCGCTCGGGAAGAGCGCAAACGTTTGCGGACGCCGATCTGCAAGCGTTATTGGATGAAGATGACACTCAAACAGAAGATCAACTTGCCGAGGCATTAAATGTGACTCGGCAATGTATTTCGAAACGTTTGCACGCCATGGGAAAAATTCATAAGGAAGGAAAATGGGTGCCGTATGAGTTGACTGAGAGACAAATGGAAAATCGAAGAGCCACTTCCGAAATTTTGCTTTTGCGGCAAAACGGAAAAAGTTTCCTGCATCGAATTGTTACTGGCGATGAAAAATGGATATATTTCGAGAATCCCAAACGCAGAAAATCGTGGCTTTCACTTGTCGAAGCGTCAACATCGACGGCACTGCCAAATCGCGTCGGAAAAAAGACAATGCTCTGCGTTTGGTGGGACCAGAAAGGAGTCGTGTACTATGAGCTGCTGAAACCGTGCGAAACTGTCAATGGGCATCGCTACCGACAACAACTAATCAATTTGAACCACGCATTGCTCGAAAAACGGCCAGAATGGGACACGAGACACGAACGTGTGATATTGCAGCACGACAACGCTCCGTGCCATCGCAGTTCCATCGTCCAGGACACCGTAATAACACTGAAATGGGATCTGCTACTGCACCCGCCGTATTCGCCAGACCTGGCCTCTTCAGACTATCACTTGGTCCGGTCGATGGCGCATGGCTTGGGTGGCCTACACTTGGCCAATTACGATGCAGTGCAGAGCCCGGGACAGGTATTTTTGGGATCGTTACAAAATTAAGAGTTGAAACTTAAATTCGTTGAATAGGAATATTAGTTTATTTACTGGGTAGGTCTTAAAATGGAATTTATTTCTAAAGAATGTCTCAAAATAACTTGACATTTTTAATTGCGCGCTATTTTTTTGTGGCGAACACAGAGTATTATTCTTTGACAACTGGCATCAGGAAGTATTGAGGTTTAGTCATGAAGAATTAGGGTGGGGATCCAAATATCGAATGACCAAATATAGATCGACAAATATTTCGAAACGACAGAATTATGAACTCTCAAAATAACGAAGGTTTAACTATTCGAAATGTTATGTTTCGATCGAATAAGAAATCGAATGACTATAAAGCAAAACATCATTTATTCCAGAGCTCATTTATCTGAAAACGTATATTCAGATCGTCTGCAATTTGAGACATACAAATATAGATTGGAACAATCTATAACATCCATGTCTCCGAAACAGAAAAAAGCGAGTATCTAATATTCGTAATACCGCCTATAGCGGAAAGCAATATATCGAGACTCAAAATATCGATGGTCCGAAATGGCGAATGCCAAAATGGCGAACATGGTATGGATGCCGTCCCGGCCGACCGCTAACGCTATCTGCCTCGATCACAAGTTTTCGCCATCCGGGCCATTCGACATTTTGACCCTTCGCTATTTTAACCACTCGACTTTTTGACCGTTCGATTTAATGCTTTCTGTTTTTTGACCCGTCGCTATATTTACATTTCGAAGATTCGTCTTCTCGAATTATTTGGTGTTATTTATATAAGCAATTCGATATTATGTCTCTCAATATTTTTTAAATCGGTTTTTGTTTTTCGCTATATTTCAACTTCTAGATATTCGTATTCGGAATTTTCATTTACGACTATATAAACCCTCCGAACATTGATCGATCTATATTCAAACATTCGCCATTTTTAATTCGATATTTCAGCCCATCCGAATATTGATCCATCGATATTTCGACTCCCACCCAAGAATTACACGATCGCGCAACGCATAGAAATTGTGGAAATGCACAAAAACAATCAGGTATTGTAGATGAAGTTTGATGAAGTGCCAGCGAGATTGTGCGATCTAACGCCATTGGACTTCTTTCTTTGGGGTTTTCTGAAAGGAAAAGTGTGTGCCATTGATCCACAGACCATTCCGGAGCTCAAGGAAGCAATTGGACGCACCATTAAAGAAAATAATCCGCAATTATGCCGAAATGTTATTGAAAATTTCGTCAAAGGAGTGACCAAACAAACAGAGACGCGGCGGCCATTTATCGGATATTGCGTTCCACACATAACCTCTATGTTGGTACCTTATATAAAAATATTTGTACTTTTCATATAAATAATACGTTTTATTAATAAATTTAAACGTCAGGTCATTTTGAGACACCTTATATTAGAAAGTAGTTTCTTCAGGAGTGTTTCATATTTTGGAATGTAATTATCTTCATTCTGCCAAACTCGAAATGGAATTTTGATTTTTTTTCCAAAATGCTCATTTTTTTCTGGCAAATACTCCTCATCACAAAATTACGGCAATTTTTTCAACGAGAACTTGAAAAACCACTGCATATCATATTTTTCGGGCGCAAAAGCTCGGTGTCATCCTCCTAAAAAAGATATGGCCACCTTATAATTGTCACCCACTATATGTACGTATGTATACGATATACGGGCCTCCCCTTGTATTGCAAAATGCAAAAGTAATTGCTCTTCCATTCATACTGACAAAAATAACTCCGTACACCAAGTTTATTTTACACGAATATTCATAACATTATATTTATCAGAATTGCACAATGATGACATTTAATAATATTTCACAATAACTTTCACAACAATCCTCTTATTTTACATTCGTTTTTTAAAACAATATTACTATGTGGCATTAGCATGTTCCGATACTACTCAAACTAGAAAAAAATCTTGACCTTCCGGTTTTTAAATTGATCAGCTGATCAATAAAAAAATTCGATTGGCTGGTGCGGTGATCTGGAACGATGACTGCAACTATATATGGAAAACCTGAGACACGAGTGCTTCAGTATAGAAGTTCCCAGCGCTGATTATGCAAACTGTAACGTTTGCGAAATTTCGCCATTACGCTAATTCCCAACAAGGCCTCCGTATTAAGAGCCGTGAATACCTTAAGGCGGGCAACCACTTTAGAAGACCGAAAATAATATGATTTTTTTAAAATTGTGAAAGAAAACGGAAATTTTTGCAACTCCGACAATAATTTATTCATATTTTCATACATCTCTGGTAATTTTTTCAAGTTATTTCATGCATTAATTAAGGCGTAATCCGCTGTGTCCCTTGGCGTGTCCTCATCGTCGTCCATTTTCGGGAATTGTGCAGCTCGCAATTCGCATCTGAAATAGTCCATCAAATTTGCATACATTGAGATGTTTTTTTAAAAACAAGAACCTTAATTTTGAAGAAAATCGAGAATTGAATGTTGGAACGTGTTTGAAAAAAAAAAGATTGATTTTTAGAATTTTTTCCCGACATTTTGCAATAATAAATATGTTTTAAACAATCTAATCTTTTCAACTTTAGATTCATGTTTTAATAAATTATATCATGTAAACGTGTTTCAAATTTGAAGATGATCCGTCAATTAGTTTTTGAGTTATGATTCCCGCAAATTGAAAAATGTTTCGATAAAAATGCGATTGAAAGTTTTAGTACATGTAAATCGTTGCGCAACCTGTTCTCACTAAAGCGTCTGTCACTTGGTCACTTTTCAATATTTTAACTTGAATTTTTTTCCACATATTTTCGAATATGTACACACTCAGAAAAAGCAATATAAAATCGAATGTTTTGACCCGTCACTGTGGTTAGTCGAGTGCTTGGGATTCGAGCGGATAGTCTTTATCGTTTATATACACACCGTTAGAAGGATTCCGAATATCGTTTTGAAATTATCAGGGTGCATTAAGATATTTTCCTAATATCTTAATGCATTAGAAATTAGTGAATATTTTAGTGAAATAAAAAAAAATTGGATGCATCTAAAGTGGTTGACCGCCTTAAGGACTTTCGGGACCGTTCCTTGGCTGCGGAAGTTGAGGATGAAAATACAATGAATTTTCGGCAGGATGCAAACCTCTTGCGAATCAAATTTCATGTTGAAATAAATTATTATTGGGCAATTTCCAATTCATAGTATTGTTCAAAAAAATTTCTAAGCCGGGCAATGATATTAATAGTTATAATTTTTGTAATTAAATATAAATATATTGAAATTGGATTCAAGAAAAAATAACTGATAGACTTGACAGCGAAAGCTTCTGCCATTGGCTTGACTGACTATCGGTAAAGCGTCGTCGGCTGTATGTATGTTTTAAGATATTCCGTTTGCGGAGGGCCGTATTTTGTAGGGGGATAAGGATGGCCCTTCCGGATCATTGGTTAAATTAAGTTGCGCTTGATTAAAATAAATCACAATCAATTATCATACCCAACGCTAAACTGGAAAAAAAAATTTCGCGCATACTTAGTAGATTTGGACATTTTTACATTTTCCCTGAAAAGTTGTGGTTACGAAAATTCTTCTGCTAGTCACATTTTTCTAAGTTTTATCATTAGCATTTTCTTTTAACATTCGGTGACCCGCTGTTTTTATCGTCGTTACGGAATCGTTGGATTTTTACGCACGTGAGCAGTTTATATCAGGCATCTAGAGTTACTTAATATAT
Source organism: Ophion obscuratus (assembly GCA_964007375.1). Classification (NCBI taxonomy): domain Eukaryota; kingdom Metazoa; phylum Arthropoda; class Insecta; order Hymenoptera; family Ichneumonidae; genus Ophion; species Ophion obscuratus. The sequence goes on from OZ023317.1 coordinate 51,668,493, forward strand.
AAATTATTACACAGAAATGTGGCTAGCGTGCCATCTCCATAAAGCGCCGTATAAATGAGACGATTTTTCAAGTCGTAATTTTTTGTTAAAAGTTCGGTAACTTGGCTTGAACGACGTGTCTAAACGATATCGGTTTAAGGTTCTTATGGGATTAAGTCAACATGTTACCACCGAGCTGAAACTTTTTGGACCTTCGTAACCTCTTCGCTGATCATCCTATGCAGTTTGAATACGATCCACAGTACCGTTTTGAGAAAAAAAATCGGCAACTCGACGTATTTCGTGGGCCAATTACATTACGCTTATGGAAAACTCCCGTTCATTTTTCAGTACACGGAAAAAAAGAAACAGTACAAAATACAGGGGCTACACAGTTCGCATTGGACTCGAGCGATTGCACAGCGATATTTACTGAAACACAGTGCTCAAAATACAGTGTGCTCAAAGTAAATTATTACAGTTCCTATACTGACCTCTCCGGACTCGAACCGCTCTACTGTATCTTTTACTGGAACACACAGTCCAAAATACAGTGTACTCAAAAATAAATTTGGACAGTTCAACACTGTAATATAAATTTAACAAAACTTGTAATTTGACAGTTGGTTGATCTGTATTATGTACAATGAATGCGCCAGTTATATCGACAGAGTTTATGTAGACACACAAAAAAAAAGTTATATCCATAAAAGAAGTTTGAAAAAAATGTGTAGAAAATATTTAAAAAATCAGTTACATACACAAGAATGTACCTTTTTGTAAATAATTTTCTCTTTTTATAATTTCTTGAATTATGTCGAACAAATTTCAATGTTCGCATCCTATCGACCACGCACTACTAACTGACAATCCTTTGTGTCCTGGCCACGTGCCTCACTCCACGCCCGAGACAAGTTCTACTTAGACAAGAACGTACCTTTAAAAAAAAGTGCTCTCTTTCTTTATAATTTCTTGAATTCTGTCGCACAAATTTCGATCTCCGCGTCCCACCAACCACGCACTACTAACTGACAATCCTTTGTGTCCTGGCCTCGTGCTTCACCTCGTGCCTCATTTGCGTACAGTATAAAAATCAGTGATCGCATTTAGATTTTACAGTTGAATATTTTTACTGAAATCACTGATGTATTTACAATATCAAACTGCAAATAAACCAGTGTAACTGTGAAAATCTCAGAGTGCACAGATTACGTTACGAACTGTCGAAAGAAGAGTAAAACTACCGTGCCACACTGTGAAATTTAATGAATCACTCTGTACTCAATACAGTGTACACTGTAACCCTTGCACTTTACGTACAGTATAAAAATCAGTGACCTCGTTTAAATTTTACTGTTGAATATATTTACTGAAATCACTGATTTATTTACAATACCGAACTGTAAATAAGCCAGTGTAACTGTAAAAATCTCAGTGTGTACAGGAAATTCGTTATTTTTATAGGACGGGATTTACATTGCTCTGTTTTACTGTAAAATGGAATATGGCACCCTGTTTTTTATGCGGTTTGTACTGTGATTTTCGCTGTTTCTTTTTTTTCCGTGTACATTATTAATATCTGCTAAGTCAATGTTACTACGGCGCTGAAAAAGTTGGTACGGTTTAACTAATTATCGGACTAATCCTTGGTACCGTGATAATGAGGATACACAGTACCGTTATAAAATTATTAAGGAATTAGGCCACTCTAGAGGCCGAACAATTTTTTCGGCCTCTAGAGATTTTTTTTTTTTCAGAAAAACTATAAAATAAATCGTGATTACAAAAAAGGGTGTTCATCATACATATCAGTGACTGTATACAATAATTTTTTTGAAGCGATTAATTTCAAATTGCGTCTATGCAGCGTTTATCTCGGAACTACATATTTTAAGTTGGCCGGAAACATAACTCAGACCATTTTCAACCCATTCACTTGAAATGTTGAATATATCTTGAAAAATACATTGTCTATCGGCTTCGTGCACAAGCATAGGGCACTCCCCTCTTATTTCACCCCCGACGACTAAACCCCATAACAACCTTAAGTCTGCCTATTGTGGCAACGTAAAGAACAAAAGAGTTCCTATGGAATTAACTAGCGCGCAAGCATTGTACTTCAGATCGCACCTTCTCAATTCAAAGGCAAAAACAGAAAGAAATATGAAACCCAAGAAAAAGAGAGATTCGTGGGATATCGAAAAAGCGAAATATTTTTCTGAATCAGTGCGTGGTATAAAAGTGATGAACATCTTGGCATACAGAGATGGTTCCGCAGGAGTATTTTGTTAATATTATCGACAACTTTGGGTATACATTTCCAAACGGTAGATTGATGAACACCAAAACTGTAGCCCACCATGCGATACTCACAGCAGCTTGATAAATAACAAATCGGAATTGCAACTCGTTTTTCAATCCCAAGAGGCTCTCGTATTTTAACACAATTAGTATCTGAAGAAAAATCTTGTCTGAGTTTTTGACAGATGTACGGAAATGTCTCTTTTATCTTGCGAAACGTTTTAATCCAATATTTTTCTTGAGGATAAACTTCTGAAAAGCGGAAACCGAATTTCGATCTGAAATTTGGCATACACCTTCCTTTTAATATGTTGAGAGATCCCATAAAAGGATTTTTGGCGATGCGCCATAGTTTTCGAGACATCGATTCTCGTAAGTTATGTTTTTACCGCGTTCCTACTACATCTATAGGTGACGGGCTCAGCTCTGGCTCTACTTAGGGGAGGCCGAGGTTCAAAGTGCCGGGGGTACGTTCCTCCGATACGAATAGCTTCGCGAAGAATAGAGATAGCAATAAGTGTGAAGTGCGTCGCGAAACGTCATATCATCGCGCTTCGGCAGCCATTTTAGTGACGCCGGGACGAGTGAGCATTGAGTGCTATTCCCAGGGAGACTAGAGTAAAGGAGTGGACACTGTGTGCTAGTGATTTGGCTCCAATATCAAGGAAAATAAGAGTTGTAGGTGGCGTTGCAATCGGCTTTCCCTTATATATAGATATACTCTCTTGCTTAGCTTTCCGTCGGCTACTTATACATGGTTGTCTGTGGATTGAATCCATGCTCGAAAGTAAAGTATTATATGATGTGTAAAAAAATTATAAATAAAAACTCACATTTTAAATAAGTTTTGTGTATAGTTATTAATGTTTTATAAGAGGCAATGTTAAATGTGTATAATTTGAGAACGAAATATTTATTGAACCGTTCGGTGAATCGCTTTCAAATTTGATAGAAGATTATTACATAGACAAAGTAACAATGGGTGTAATTGTGATAACTTATTATTTGAAAAATTACGCTCGTACATTACAATATTTGTGATTATTATTATTACTTATTGTGAGAGTCATTTATCATTACACATACATAATGTACACCAAACTGCGCCTTGTTAACAGTACAGATTGTTTATTGAAATCATTCGCAGTGAACTATATTTAAATTTATCCAAAATTATATTGATTACTTTTCATTGTAACACTTCTGTCTGCCGTTGTTAATCGCACGCGTGAACGCTTTCAGCATCGCTCTTAACATTATTGGAACAATAAAAATGGAAAACATTGCAAATCCTCCAGTACGTCATGCATTGAAGCTCAATGTGACTCTGTGCATTTTTTTCAGCGATGCAACAATCTTACATTTTTCATTCTCATTATCTCACTTTCTACAACCAGAGTTCCGCACATTAGCTCCGTCAACTACGAAACACGAATCGTTTTTGTGTGTTATAATAAACGAAAAATATAACTGAACGCTCGCGAAAAGAAAAAAAAATAAATGTTAGTATAGTACACGTTTGCAAATATCCTTCAATACCAAAAAAAACGCAAACCTCGATTTTGACATCTTTCCTCTAATGCGCATGCCTAGAAACTTCAGCTACAAGTATTACTATACATCGGGGAATTGCGATCGCAGCGCCCCTTGCGGCCACTTAAAAGTCGGGATTTTGGGGCCGTCTTTCGCCGCTTATCTCCTATGGAGTGTCCACTCCTTTACTCTAGTCTCCCTGGCTATTCCCGTCAGGACAACTTACCCCCGGCAGTTTGAACCCTGGCCTCCCCTATATATGTTACGCGAATAATGAGGTGCGTAGAATACTGGCGTGGGCGCAGAACACCTCGGATGCGGTATGGAATGATGGGGTGCTTAGAGCACTGGTGAGGGTGCAGGGCACCTCGGATGTGCGTGCGAAATTGTGGGGTGCGTGAAACACTAGTGTGGGCACGTGTCACCTCGGATGTGCGTGGAATATTGAGATAGACACGGAGCATCGAAGATTAATTTTTTTCTTTTTCTACATTTCATTTTTTGCAGGTGTAATAGATTTATAGGGTTCATTTATTTCCTTGAATCTCTTGTGGATTTTTAAATATTTTGCTTTGCTCCTCTAGTCTCCGATTTTTTTTGTTTTGGCCAGTTTTTAATTTTTGGGGTTTATACAGTAAAATTTTTCGATTTCGTATAGCTTTCGTATTAGTTTTGTATTTCATTTTTGTTTGCTTTATATGGTACGTTATAATGCTTGGTAACCGGCTGCTGCAGCGATCGAGGGAGGGTTTATACCGCCCAAACTTGACGAAGATCCACACGAAGCGGACAGTGCGATAACATATATAGGTATAGTTGGAGTTGAGCCCGTCAGCTATAGATATAGTAGAAGCGCGGTAAAAAGAATAACTATCAAAAATCGATATATTGAAAACTGGCGCGTAACCAAAAATCCTTTCAGGGGATCTCATAAAATATTGAAATGAAAGTCTGTATCAAATTTCAGATCGAAATTCAGTTTCCGCTTGTCGGAAGTATACCCACCAAATGGATAAAGGTTCGACTCGAACATTAAAAATCTCCGCAAGTATAGTGAGAGGCTGATTTATTTTTGGACAATTACTACACCACGAATTAAATTATCGGTGATATAAATTTCAAACGAATGTGAATATTTCGATTTTAGTCGAGAAACTTCTTGCAACTAAAGCCTTAGCTTCGTATTAACAACAACAAAAAACCTCCAAGTTCGCAGTGGCGATTTTTGGACGTGCCGCATTTGGACCGCAATGGACCTGGTCCACTCAATGAGGTGGGATGAAGTGAAAGGGAACTTCGTCTCCCGGCGAGAATGCGCGTAGTAATTGCGCGCGAGGTTGACAAGTGTTCGATAACCGTAGCGGCGCGTCGAAAAGCTTCGCGTGTTGTGCATACAGCAGCAGAAACGCTTCCGTTATTGCTCAAGTAGGTTTGCTCGTGTATTCCGCGCTCTTTTTTTTTCCATTGCAACGCTCCTGGAAAAAAACTCGCGCGTACGTTTATTTTTCCACTCGCACGTCGATTCGAGGGACGACGATATGAGTTCGCGCAGCAGAATCCACAAGGTTAATACAGGGATAGTGACCTCGTGCGTCGTTGGTCTCGCACTCTCGTATTATGCCTGGGTCGTCGAGGTCGCCAAAGAAAAGGATGAATCGTACGAGGCCATGTGCGACATAAGCGAACACGTCAGTTGCACAAAAGCGTTCATGTCCAAGTGAGCTACTCGTTTATCGTATTCGTATGGGTTGGGGTTTATCGTTATGAATAGTCTCGAAGCTTGTTTGTATAAATAAACTGCGTAAAAATGAAAATAAATCTAAAAAAAATGTTGAACGAACATGAGTGGATTAAAAAAAAATGATAATAAATCCAAAATAACGAAATGCCTTTAATAATAAATTGTTACTATCGAAGGCTCATTTATATTGAAAAAATGCACAAAAATAATTTAAAAAGTCGCAAGCATTCAAAATGATGACGGAAAAAAACGCTCAGATATCGTAATCTTGTATACGCTTGAGATTTATTTTTGTTTCCCTTTTTTATCTTTTCTGTGAGAGTGGTTCATCCATAAGATGGAAAGTTCACCGTTAGCGGAAAATTTAAAAAGATCAAACGTCAATACTTCGATTGGATATCGCGGATAGATCTCAATTCGAAATCACGCTGTAACTCAACTATGTTTTTTTTCTTCGATAAGCACGAAGTCAAAAAATATTACCTTCTCTCGATCAATGAATGTTTTGATTAAAGTAAATTTCACGAATGTGATTTTTTCAAATGTTTTAAATTTACCAATGATAAATCGAGTGAAAAAAATTCCGTGATGAAATGATTACGCGATAATGGAACTGTATAATTGTAAAAAAAGTGTTATCTCGATGTTGATATTGAATATTTCACGTTTAAGAATTAACGCTTTTAGTTGAGGTTTCAATGACGTTTGAAGAAAAATGAAGCTGCAGAAATGTTTCGAAAAATTAATGGAATGATTAATATAATTCATTGATTAATCAATATAATTAATATAATCAATTGCAAATAAATAATTCTGTGAGGAAATACAACCTCATTTTTCATTGTTCGATCTTATTTTCTTATTCCAAATCATTCTTTCTTTCTTTATTATTTAATTTTCATTATTACACTCTTCTTTTTGAATCCACATTATTTTTTAGTACTAATTATCGTGAATACAACGTCGAGAGAAACAGGTAAACTTCGGGAATGTTTATTTCAAAAAGTAATGTGTCGATTGGGTTCGGTTTTTTTAAATTGGAAAATATGGACTTTGAGGTATGTTAAGGAATTTTTTAAAATAAGTTCGTTGACTGGAAGCGATTCAAACGCGATTATCTCGAAACATAGTTTTCAAAGTCAGTGCCAGATGTATCTCGAACACGGCTTGTCCGATTTTGTCCACTTTGGATACAATATTCTTCGGTAGTTTTTCTCGTTCGCCACGTAGGATTTTTTTGATATTTTCATTTTTGACGGAAGTGCGACCGTTTTAATTTAACATTCGTTTTTCGTTCGCTATTTTCGACGATTTTGGATTGCATACACATTGCATAAAAAAGCAATGGTTCAATCAAATGAAAAACCCCTACGTGGCGAACGAGAAAAATTATCGAAGAATAATGTATCCAAATTTGGACAAAATCGGACAAGCCGTTTTCGAGATACATCTGGCACCGACTTCGAAAACTGTTTCGAGATAGTCGCGTTTGAATCGCTTCCAGTCAACGAAATTATTTTTCAAAATTTCTAAACATACCACAATGTACATATTTTCCAAAAAAAAAAACCCGGATCCAATCGAAACATTAGTTTTTGAGATAAAAATTCCCGAAGCCTACCTGTTTTTCTCGCCGTTAACTCAGGTACCTCCCCTTAAAATAAATTTTCAATCTTCAATGAACCCTTGAGGATGTCATCCTCAAACATTCGTAATATTCACAGTGATGTGTATATATATATATATATATACACACACGAAATAGTATATAATCTTCGAATCTATCAAAGATACCTGTCGATGAATTCTCACCGCATTGCAGATACGGCAAAGGTTTCGGCATCTTTCTACCGGACTCTATCTTCCACGTGCCGAATAGCATTTACGGTTTAATCTTCTACAGCCTGCTCGCAATCACATGTACGTGGCAAAAAACAAGTATACATACATGTAGGACAAGCGCGCGTTATCAAAAAAAAAGTAAACCTGCTCATCGATCATGCGGGATTCAAAGTTCATGATGTGCACTATCTCATTCGCCTGTGAAATACCTCGCCCGGATTAGCGCTAGATGGACGACCGAAACGTCGCGTAATTGAATTCCAACGTACTTCGCGTCATAATAAAGCATTGCTCGTAAAAAGTGCTGCCCCTAGCGGTAGATCGTACAAAGTTGCCGAGGAGGCGAACTGTTTTACCGACGGTATTTTTCCCATTATTTTGCAGGTGTATTTAATCGCTATTTTCACGCCGTTTTTCTGGTCTGTCTGGCGGTCCTTTCGAACATCAGCTCCGCCTATCTAGCCTGGATACTTTACCTGCTGAACGACATCTGCGTCGTGTGCGTCAGCACTTACGTCGTCAACGTTGTCATACTCGTTCTTGCGATACGGAAGCTGCGAATTTTATCGCGATCAGCCGCCACCTTGTCCAAGAAGAAAAGACATTGAGCAGCGACGATCGCGCCCTCGTGGTGTCAATCGCTCGAAGCCCACTTTTTCGCAAAAAAAACTTGTACATAAAGCGAAAAACACGTTTTAACCTTAAACTTTGTGAAGACGAAAATTTTGCGTCGATAAATCAACGAACGTAAAATCGACCGACGTATACGTGGTTTTATATTTCATAATACACTGTCCCTTGTGTCTACGCTTAAAGAGGCTGGAGCGGTACCCACAATCCAAAAGAAAAAATATATACCGGGTGTTCCATTTTAATCTTACACCTGATTTATCTAAAAAATACTACTCCGATTAAGTATTGGGTATAGTAAATTCAAAATGGCGTTGTTAGGATGACTGACATGATATAAAAAAAATGGGAACATGACTTTTTTCACGAAAAAGTTGGTCATGCTGAAGACCACTACTTTCGTAGGGAATTTTTGTTGATAATGTTCATAATTGTTAGCTTGGAATACCATTTTTTAAAACTATTTAGCACTATCCAGGATGTACCACGAAGAGGTAATGTCTTTAACATCCCTAGTGTAAGTGTGTGTGGGTGTGAGTTTATTTGGATTAGTTTGCGTTAATTTGGGTTCGTTTGAAAACGAAAGTAACGCGCAGCAGAGCCCTAATCATTGTTTGGGTTTGTTTGGGTTATCTACCAAACCAATGCAAAAAAACTCACCTACACACACGTACACTTACACTAGGGATGTCAAAGACTCTACCTCCTCGTGGTACATCCTGGATAGCGCTAAAAGAGTACAAAAAAAGAAATTCTAATCTAAAAATTATGAACTTTATTTTTAAAAAATGTCCTACAAAAGTTGTTACTTTTGGCCTGTCAAACTATTTAGTGGAAAAAAGTTATGTACCCATTTTTTTCAAACATGGCTATCCTAAGGTCGCCATTTTCGATTTTGGACCAAACAAGATTTTTTTCAACCTCTCCTTCGAACCCTTAAAGTTTTACTATACTCAATACTTGATCGGAGCAGTATTTTTCAAGATAAATCAGGTGTAAGATTAAAATGGGACCCCTGGTATACATATATTTTATTGTGTAGACTATACTGAGTCTTTACAAATTTTATGAAATTTTTTCCACCACAAAACCTATAATCTTGTAAACATTTGGAAAAAAAAACTCATGTTGCCCATCGAAAACCATATCCATTCAACACTGAACCATCAAGGTTTGATAAAAGATTACGAATTTCGGTTGGCGAATGAAGAGCATTGCTGCCAACCTCAATGTCCACGATGTTGCAGTATCTCGGCAACTGTTAATAGTCATAATAAATAATCTCATGAAATAAATATAAATAGGCATAATTATAAATATGTCAAAACTTAATTCAGAGTTGTATAAAACATTCACTGACGCAGTTTTTTTCATAATCATCATCAATGATAGTGTTATACTTATTCAAGTTGGTAGTAACACAAAAGTTTTTCTTTTCCACGTAATCAAAATATAAAAATTACATAATTTGGCCCGTTAATTATATATTTTATGAAAAATTAGCATCTACAGAATAAATCTATACCTCGTGTGCGTTTTTTAAGGTTTATTGAAAAAAAATGCATCAACCGTTCCAACTTCCTTAAGTACAACACACTTAGGAAAAAGATTAAGGAGTTTCGGGACGGATGCCTGGCTGCGAGAGTGAGCATCAAAATATGATGCGTTTTCGACAGGATGCCAACCTCTGGCGACTGAAATTTCATCTTAAGATTAATTATTATTGGTAATTACCAACTCATAATATTGTAGAAAATATTTCTAAGCCGGGAAATAATATTGATAGTTATAATTATTGCAATAAAATAAAAATGTATTGCAACTTTATTCAAGAAAAAATAACCGATAAACTTGACAACAACGACAGTTTCCGCCATTGACACGACGGACTATCGCTGATGCGTCGTCGGCTGTAATACTATGTAAATCTTGAACATTATTACGGATTTTGAAATACCTGCTCGGCAATACTTGACTGTGAGTGACTCACTCGACAAAGCCAGGTGTTGCCACGTTTAACCTACAAGTTTCGTTAATGTCGAACGAAGTAGAGAAACCACTTAACTTTTTCGACACGACATTTCTAACACTATAATCATGGATTTCTCTGTTTTTTTCTTTATATCTGATTGTTATTTTAGTCCTTATAGCCCTATAACTAGTGCTCACAAGGTGTCATGTGAATTGCCAAATGGTTAAAGGCTCAACTCGAACATTAAAAATCTCGGAAACGATGTTGTGAAACTAATTGATTTTCAGACAGTTGATACACCATGAATTAATCTCTCGGTGATATAAGTTTCAATCGAATCTGAATATTTCGATTTTAATCTCGAAACTCATGAAGTGCAAGAAACCCAGGAAAGAGGTTAACTTTACGATTCGTGGAAGGATTTTAAAAAAGGCCGCCATTTTCATTATTCGGTAAGTGCGTAAATAATCTTTATTTCCTAGAATTAGTCGAACGACGTGTCGAACTTACAATGTATGAAAAAAAAAAAAAAAAATGGCGTCGCCTGTCGTCGGACGCACGTTCGAAACAGTTGGAACGGTATGTTGACGATGAGACCTAAGGCGAAGTTGAGGCTCTACCACGTGACGCTGCGAGATAGCTGACATTTTCTAACATAAATTTCTCGGAGATAAATAATGTTGAAGACGAAAGAAAAAGCTCTGCATCAGTGAACTCTACAGAGCCTGTTGCTTTCTTTTTCCGCAATAAATATAACCATTTGGAGAATACTGCTCGAAAATCTGTGAGGTTATGTTGACCTCGTACATCTTCGATGAAGTGTGGCACACTGCCACACATTTTCATAACTGGAGCCTAAGACGTGAAGTTTGGCGTGCATCTGTGCGCAAACTCTATCGTATATTTCGCGATAAAGTTCCGGAATTTTGCACCGACCAAGCGCTATTTTCATGCAAATCTTAACAGGCTAAAAATCTTTAGGTTAAGTTCGAACTCAGCGTAGAGCTTAATCTCAATTGATCGACTGTGGCAGCGTTGGTAGCATATTAAGGTGTGCCTCGATAGTTTTCGAGTAAACTTGTGTAAAAAAATCTAAATTTAGTTTTTTAGGCGATAAATATCACAAGTTCGTTCAAAAGTACTTGCACATAACCTTAAAAATACTTGTGGATAAGATTGTCGTTCCGATGAGCTTGATATGCCCAAATATATCATCCGAAAAGATTATTTCCTAGTTACTAGACATATATATTTAGATAACTAGTAAATTTACAGCGTAACTGGGGAACTACTTTTAAGTATAGCTATTCACAGTATACATACAACTTATACATAAAAATATAAATAATAATAAGTATGTAATATTATATATATAGTTAGTATTATGATAGTCAATGAAATATCATTTTTGGATATGTAAGCTATCTAATTATTTTTATTATTATTATTGATACTTTTATACATAAGTTACATATATAGTAACTCGCTCATTAACCAGTATCTTCCTAGTTACTTTTCGAGGACAAATTTGAGAGTTTGTGGTAGTCCCCGATACTTCTTTTTGTTTGTATTCGATCAATCGATTCCTCGATCGTTCAAAATCGCAAATCGATATATTTCCTGAATTGAGACCATTTTTGCCCCTAGGAAAATAATTTTATTTCCGACGTCGTCCACATTGTCCTTATAAAAATTACTTTATGGAGGTTAGAGCATGGGAGTCCAAAGTCCGTACTGAAGCGTCCACAAAATTATGAAAAAATTGGAATTTTACTCAAGCGGCGCTGGTGTAGATCGCGTGCGATATTATAAATATGCTCATGGTATTTCGACAAGAAAATAACCTTAATTAGTTTTCAATATTAATCGAAAGTATAATGTAAAGTGTAAGACTGTATAAAAATTAAAAGTTACCAATATCTTTCCAGCGAAACTCCAAAACCGTGTATGCTTGGTGTAAATTTGTAATACTTTTCCAGTGTCTTTCATTATCGGCATATGTATAATACAGACAGCGCCGGATTTAGGCGAAAAGGGCAGCGGCTGAAGGTGCGGGGCCTACAAATTTCAAAATTTTTGATAAAATTGTCAAGCGCCTGGTATGTAACAATTATGGTACCTGCATACCGCACGCGATTTGCGATGAGCAACGAGCGATATCCAATGGGAGCTAAGGTATTCCGGAAACTCCCTAGGAAAGTGAAGCTCCCATTGGATATCGCTCATCGCCGTTCGCATGCAGTGTGTGGGTACCATTAGGGGAAAAAGTCACTTCGGAGGTCGGACAAAGAAAAAAGTTGTCACACTTTCATGAAGCACATTTAAAAATAACAGTTCACGGCATATTTCTGCAAAAAATAAATGAAAAACGGAAAACACGATGAATTCTCTATAAAATAATGTATTCCATGGATTGTTTTTTAAATAACATGTGGATTGAGCCAACCATTCATATAAAATCTGGCAGTCTATACCGAAAAATGAAATATCAATTTACTCATATTATTTTTTACAACCGCTCGAAAACGCCTATGAAATCATAGTTATGTAAAAATAGTTTACTTCAAAATTGTATAAATGGAAAGAGAAAAAAAGTTTTAATTGGTGAGTCCAACTCACGTATAGCGTATAGTATTTAATTACACTAAAAAAGTGAATTTATTCACATGAAAAGAATGAATAGACATAATCATGATCAAATTTGGCTGTTGTGTGAAAACGTCTCCTTCCTTGCCCTCAAACAACGCGAGATATTTGAAAGGATCTTGTTTTTTTCGGAATCAATCATTCGACCACTACTTAAAAAAATCATCTTATTTGTAACATAATTAGGCCTCCCACTCCGTTGCCCAGGGCCTTTGCACCTTCAGATTCAGCCCTGACTGCATTGCTCGATCGCTTGCTACCGTTACGACCCTGGTGGTGAAGTTTTGTACCTCAACTTTTCCTATTCCAGCGGACGCTTTTCCCACCCCATGGACTCCTGTACTCTAACCACGGTTTTACATACAGGTCTTGAAACTCGCTCAAAATTTCAGTGGTGGGGGATGGCCTCTTATTCAAGCACCGACTGTTTCAACTCGTGACCACGAGGATCGCTGCTATAGAGTGATGCAGGCTGTGTGAAAGAGACGGAAATAGGTTTCAAAAGTAAACGAAACCCAAACATAACCCTATTCACGCGACCACACGCGACTTTCTCTACTTGTAAACTTGTAAAAACGGTGACATTGAAAAAAAAATCAATTTTGTAAGGACAATAAAACCTGCAATTTATGGAATGATTGAAATTATTTTTTTCACGTTGGAGCCGGGAACCTGAAAAAATGAAAAATTATTGGGATCATTACAATAAATACTTTCCAGGCTACAAAACATAAAACAAAGTTAGTAAATTATTTAAATTTATCCTCCTCGAGAGTCCTTCGCTTAAAGGTCGGAAAAGAGTTGTTTTTTTTTTATATTTACCAACGCAAACCGTTTCGGAAACTGCAAAGTAGAGATTATTGAAGATGTTTTTTGGGACATGCGTTAAAATTTTTCGAAGAGGAAATAAAGAATTGCAAATGAAGCACTGTTTCTTGAGTATTTGTTTCATTTTCAAGACATACATCCTGCAAGTGTTTCGGTCTGGATTCCACTTCGGTCTGGAATAGTTGCCACTTATTTTCCGGTCAATTAACACAACGCGTAAAGCCTATTTGTTTTATAAAAGCTGAAGCATGTTTTTAAAAAACCGAGCGCACAGTGATCGAACCCCTGAAAGCAGCATTACGGAGCTTGCACCGAACCCCTCGGCCAACACGAGCTCACATTGACACATATATAAAAAGCATTCATATTCATTGTACCCACTTGGATAACTATAGTCTTTTGGTTTTTTTCAGGTTTACGATAAAGTTACTTTTAATTGTATTTAGGTCCATCATGCATTTTTGATACTGAATATCATAATTTGCCTTCACCAGCTAATTGTACAGCTAGGTTAGGTTCCTATGAGTCAACAATCGATTTCCATCTCTCTCGCACAGCCTGCATCACTATAGCAGCGACACTCGTGGTCACAAGGCGAAACGGCCGGTGCTTCAAACCGAGAACATACCCCCACCACCACAGTTTCAAGACCTGTATGTAAGACCGTGACTCTAACCTCCACGAATGCCTGGCTCGAGCGGCCATTCGCAATTTGCCCCCTCCCTCCCCCCCGCTCCACCAATCATTACTCGTGTCTGCCTGCCTTGAACAAGTCCCTGTTGCTTCGACTTATGCTAGCGAGGATACCGGGACTTTTGAGGGGCGGTGGCGTCTCGTCGAGACGATTCAATTGTAGGTTGGATTTGTAGGGGGCGGCACGAGCGGGCGAGCATCCGCCGGAAGTGTCGGCGTTGCTCACGCGATGAGTTCCGCCGTCAACAACGTTGAAGCTCTTGCTTCGTAAAAGCGAAGATTTGTACGTTCTTTCGGGCTTGGCGGGCGGCGCTTGAAAACTCATCGTGCTCGTGATCGGCCCGTTATTGTTATTGTTACTTTTATTATTATTGTTGTTATTGTTGGGCTTATTGTTTTGCGAGGTGACGGCGTTCTTGATCGATATGTTGATCATGCTGCCGTACTGTCGCGACGAGTGATTGTTGCCTCGTAGTTGACTCGTCGTTGGCGCTGCCGTCACTTTTTTAATGTGACACGTAGTTGACGAAGTGCTGCCACCTGGCTGCTGCTGCTGCAGATGACGACGAGAACTCGAGTGGCTCGTTCTCGTCGCGTTACCGACCGAGTGTAATTTGCGCGGCAACGTTTGAACACTCCGAAAATGATCGTCGCGCTCGTAATCATTTGTCAGGCGGCTCGTTGATTTGCTGTACCGCCCGAGGGAGTTCGACTCGACGCTAAAGTCCCGGGGCTTCTCACTAATGTTGCTGGATGTCGAAAGCACGGGAAAAAAATAATAAAAAAATAGGGCGAAAAAAAAAACGAAATCGACTAAATCCTGTTACTCTGTCAATGATCTGTCAAAAGCGCGGAAAGTAATGATGGTTAATCTTCTCGAACTGCGAGTCTAGCTTCTGATATAGTTTGTAGATGAACATACATTTTTAACTTTTTTTCTAAACCGATCAACCAATTAAGTGGGAATTTTGTTTTCGTTGAAAGTAAATTAGTTTGTATTTCGTTGAGCTTGACACCAGAATACACTCGGTCTGTTAATATTTATTGTATTTATGAAACGAAAAGTAAAAATAATAGTAATAATCGTGATAATGTTTAGAATAATATTTATAATAATGTTTTTTGCACTCGACAAGGACTAAATATGAATTCAGTAATGATTCAGTAAAAAATAATATCGATCGATTTCTCGAATGTTTTCTCTCATATTAATATTATTATTATCGTTGCTGTTATTATTATTGCTACGATTCTTATTATTATTCAGTACGATATATCTAGTGAACGATAGACTATGGTAATGATGATAATAATAATCGTGACGTCGAATAGTATTATTTTTCGCTGATCCCTTATTTTTGTCTACATCTTCTCTAGTTTTTTTATAGTGCCAAAGAACGCGTTTTCGTTGGATGAATTAAATAAATAATTTTTTATTTCCAAATCATTGTTTTTCTCTTCCCCACTAGATTCACATTTTCGTTTTTGTTGAGGGAAAAAAATTGCGTAGATTTGCAGTTATTTTTAGAATCGTGAGACGAGATTCTTAATTAAAAAAAACTCGTTCGATAAAATAAAAAATTAATTTCCACCGAATTAGTGTTTTTCCCTCCCTGCTAGATTTATATTTCGTCCTTGTTTAGTGCCGAAAAAATCGCGTAAAATTGCAGTATTTATTCGAAACGTGAGACGAGATTCGTAATTTTTTTAAACTGGTTCTGCAGATTGAAAAATGAATTTCCCCCGAATCACTGTTTTCCTCCTCGTCACTAGATTCACACATTCGGCCTTGTTCAGCGGCAAAAAAATCACGTCAAGTTGCAGTTATTACCCGAATCGTGAGATGAAGTTTATAAGAAAAGAAACTCGTTCGATAAAATAAAAAATAAATTTCTCTCGAATTATTATTTTCCTCATCCCCAATAAATTCATATTTTCGTTCTTGTTAACTGGCAAAAAATCGCATAAAATTGCAGCAATTGTTCGAATCGTGAGACGAAAATTCGTCAAAAAAAAGTCGTTCGATAAAATAAATAATGAATCTCCCCGAAATTATTGTTTTCCTCCTCGTCGCTAAATTCATATTGTCCTTGTTCAGATGTAAAAAAAAATCGCGCAAAATTGCAGAAATTAATCGAATCGTGAAAAAAAAAATCGGTCAGATCGGGATTGTTGAAAATCGTGTGAATAATCTTGTTGTCAGTACCTGTAGTCACGCTCGACACCGTTTCGGCTCGATCCCCTCGGTCTTCCGTGATGGGGCTTGCTGTTAACCTCCCGGTAGACTTTCTCTCGGCTGTAACTCTCGCGATTGCTAACGGCATAGGGATCCTGTTGCTCGCCGACGTAATACCTTTGGACAGGTGTTGTCGACGTGTTGCCGTTATTGTTGTTGTTATTGTTGTTACGATGATAATTCGGCGCTTCGTGACTCGAATAGCCGCCGTTCGATCTCAACTTGTTGGCGCTGCCGATGCTGGTCTTAACGATCGCGTTGTTGTTTCTCGGGGAACGGGGCGGTCGCTCGGGCGGCCGATCCTCTTCCACCTCGTTGTTCTCCGTCACCAGGGGTATGTTTCGGTCTATGACGTTGTACTGGCGATAGGTCGAATCATCGTCGGTTTGCGTCAATTGGGACGTCGAGCTGCTGCCTGGTCGCTGCTTGCTGCTCTTCCTCTCGGACGATGCCGATCTCAATTTGCCGACCAACTTCCTGAAGGACTCGCCGATTTTGTACTTCGACTGAGCTGGAGATGCTCCTAAAAACGACAATTAAATGCCAATAAAACGGCGAAAAAATTCGTAACGTATGAAAAATCGTGATTTTGGGTTGGGGATTGGCTTATTGTGAATTTGTAGTTTTTTTCTTCGCTTTTTATCCGGATTAACCGAAACACGAATTCAAATGGAATTTTCATTCTTTCGACATTTTAATCCAAGGAGCTTTTCATCCGAAATTCAAAATTCGGAGCCGAAATCTTACACCGCGAATTGTAATCTATCTATTTTTTTAATGGCATTAATCACATTATTATTATTTAGTGCATAATTTTACTATAATATAATAAGGATATCAAGGCACGAGCCTTATTGTTTCGGACTCAAAAATTCCGAGCCGAAATCTCAAGCCGCGAATTGTAATTTACCAATTTTTTCAAAATGGATTTCAGGATTATTATTTATCAACAGACCACATTAATTACATTATTATTTATTACATAATTTTACTATATCATAATTAAAATATAATGAAGGGGTCTTCTCACTTTAGACGCTAAAAAGGCTATTTTCATGAATTTTTTGATGGGTTTATATTATAGATATTGATATAAAAGTTGTTACCCTTAATAAATACACTTTCGTAATATATTAAACAATTTTTTTTATGTATTTAAGTCACCCAAACAAACTCTAAACACGTTTTTCTCGAAACAACGTTTTTCGACGGCTTATCGATAAAATCTTCGAAACTGCTGAACGGATCCTTATGCTATTTTAACCACATATTCTTTATAACCATAGCTATAGGGCATATAAAGGATTTTCTTTAATTTTGATATTTACTATTTTTTGTTGCCAAAAATGGTGAAAAAACACGTTTTTTTTGTCTTTCGAAAAATGTCCGCCATTTTGTTATTTTTGCATATATCGAAAATCGAATGATATGCGCTATAGCCATGAACATACTCAATCTAAAACCGTTTGATTTGTTTTTTTTCGGATGATCCATCTACGAGATTTCATCAACAGCGCAGACCTAGAATTTTTTTAGGACATTTTTTTAACGACCATTTTCGTCTATAAATAGTAACTTAAGGCAGGATTCTACTTTGAAACTTTGAAAAAAAATTTTTTTTTTTTACATTTTTCGAAAGTAAATATGTTCAAGAATGTTCGGTCAAAATTTTATAAAGTTCCAAGCAGTCTATCTATCCTTTTTCGCCTTTCGAACGCACCTACCTGAGCGCGCTATTGTGACCCGCCCGGCGCGCGGCCCGGACTCACCAAAACTTTAAACGCGTTTTTCTCGAAACGACATTTTTAAGTACCGTGGTCGTGATAACTCAAAAAGTACTGAACCGATCCTTATGAAATTTGGAACACATATTCTATATGTGTGTACCAACCGACCTAACTACAATCAACTTAAAATTTTGATTAGAACTATTTTTTTATTGCAAAAAAAGACCCAAAAAAACGCATTTTTTTTTTTCGTATTTTAGCCGCCATTTTGTTGATTTTGCACGTATATAAAATATTCTAGTTAGGTCGGTTCCTGAAGACATACTGAACATGAAACTATTTGATTTTTTTGTTTCAGACCATCCGTCGGGAAGATTTCACGACCACGGCAACGGTACCTGCTTTTCGAGGCGTTGGCTTTAAACATATTTTACGTGTACAAAAAATGAATAAAATACATTTAAAAAATTTTTTTTATGTACTTAAAGAGTGTATTTATTGAACAGTTTAAACCCTATATCGATATCTTTAATAGTATTCTCAGAAAAAAATCACGAAAATAGCGTTTTTTTTCATGGTTTCAAAGTAGAATCCTGCCTTAAATAAATAATTTTTTAAAAATATTTTTCAAAAGTGTATTTATTAAGTGCAACAACTTTTATGTCAATATCTATAATATAAACCTATCAAAAAATTCATGAAAATAGCCTTTTTAGCGTCTAAAGTGAGAAGACGCCTTAAGCCGGGAATCGTAATTTATCTATTTTATTTAATGATATTAATCACATTATTATTATTCAGTACCTAATTTTACTATAATATAATAAGGATATTAAGCCACGAGCTTTTTTGTTCCGGACTCAAAAATTCCGCGCCGAAATCTCAAGCCGCGAATTGTGACTCGTCAATTGAAAAAAAAATTACATTAACCACATTATATTTATTGATTGCATAATTGTACTATATTATAATGATATTTAGGAACGAGCCTTTTCGTTCCGGACTAAAAAATACCGAGCCGAAATCTCAAGCCGTGAATTGCAATTTACCAATTTTTTCAAAATTATATAATTCTCATTATTATTGATTAAAAAGTACATTAATTACATTATTATTTGTGACATAATTTTACCATATGATAATTGAAATATTATTAAGCAATTGGATTATTGTACAGTAAAAGTAACAATAATTAATTTCCGGTACATATTTCAAGAGCATTTGCACTTCAACCCCCTTTACGTATTTTACATTATCATAGTTTACAGAGTTTTCTTACTTTTGTGACTTTTTTCCGGATTCTCGATTATGCTCTTCTTCTCTCTACGACTCGGCTGTACGATCCTCTGTGCGGGCGACGGAGAGCGTGTTCTCGGTGGTGTTTTTGAATTTTGCGGGCTGTAACGGCGGGTTTCGACTCTGTCTACTCCCGCAACTGGTTGTTGAACGTCTTTGCTACGGTTTTCCCAAGTTCTTTGCACAACGAGAATCGGACTCGCCGTACGAACCGGAATTTCGTTGTACGAATTCTTCTCCTCCGATCTCGTCATTATCTGATCGAACGAACAAAGTTGTTTGCATTTTATTTTTTTTTTATAATTAAATTCAATCAATCAAACTCTGTGACTCTTCAACATCTATTATTATTATTGTTATTGTTATTGCAAATAACACAAATAAAAAAACGAAAATATGAAAATATCGAAAGCAATAATCGATCGATTAAAAATATAATCAAACAATATGTTGAATTATAAAATGGAATGGAAATCTTCTGTGATTAATCATTGACATCATCATCATCATCATCATCATCATCACTATTATGATTAGGGTTCGTATTTTTATTATTATCATTATCACTGATGTTATTATTGTTGTTGTACGCGTCAATTGATTCGATCCTAATAATTCAAAAGTCTCTCCAATCTCGATCACCATCTTGCAAAATAATCAAGAGACACGACAGCGTCTCGACGCCAAGCAATGAAAAAAAAAAAATCTCGACGCCACTGACGAAGACGCCGCGTACGGTAAGGTGGCCTTTTGCTGGCCGTTTTCGAACTTTGAATCGGCATCAAGCGAAAACGCGTCGACAAATCGAAAATTTGATTGTTTGCGATCGATTTTGGTTAGATTATTTTTCGATCCTCCCCCTCGATCCTGAGATCTCATAATGATTTGCCGAATTACGAAGGGATTTTATTGCCCTAGAAGTTATTCCATCCTCGTGGGCTATTTGAATCGAATGGAGTCATTCAGTCATATCGTGAACAAAGTACATACGCCCTTTTAAAGGCTTGAAGGCGAAACATGAATTTGAGGAAGGTCCTTCGTGACGCAAATTCTAATCGAAAAAGATTCTTCGATATAGTGAATAGCAGTGCATTGAGCTTGTCTACATAATACTCTGTCCTGGTGGAAATAAAAGGCAAACGATATGGCATTGTGTTGCATCAAACACAGGTAACGAAAAATGTATATTGTCAGATACTGATAAGTCCTGAAATAAAATGGAATTGCCTAATCAGATGGTGGCGAATGGAGATAGTATTTGTTTGTTTTTTATCATGGCAATCTGGTCGTTCTGGAAAGTCCATTTTGCAGGAGTGAATTTTGCATGATCGTATTCCGAAGAAGTACATTTATTCTCCAAACTCTTTGCGTAACCCTTTGGTACCCTCAATTTGTTGTGTGAACGGTAATTAAATTAATTGTCCCGTGAAGGGCAGATCACATCAGTGATGTATTCTTTAGACCTCGCAATCTTGGAATCTTATTTTATTTAAATAATTTCAAAATTTCGATGAAAATATGAAAGTTCTACATTATTGCACAACTTTTATATTTACGTCAAATATTAAAATTCCATATCTTCACGAGCTTTTTCTTTTTAATTATGCCCGCTACGACCTTGCACAGCATTTTCGGTCTACTCGTATGGTTCATAGGTTGTTCTATAACGGTGATATAATTTTTTTTTCTTATGATAACATGATGATTGAAAAAAATCTTTTTTGATACGATTATTTTTGAGGTTCAACATCTTTGTGTACAACATTTCTTATACACCCGCATAATACTTACATTGTACTCAGCTATTTTATGCGATATCATTTTTTGTTTACAGTCGATTAATGGAAAAATCATTTAAAAAACCATTCTTTGAATTCGAACGAATAATTATTATTTTTGAGGTAAACTTGATTTTTTTCAAAACGTAAAACAAACCGCAATGTTTTTGAGGGGATTTTTAATGACTTAATGTAGTTTTGTAACTTTTTTAAAGTTTTAAAACACCCTATACTGTAACGACGGGCCAGAAGAACCGAAAAGTTTTATTTTGCATGTTCACACCAGTAATGTCATTTCTATCCTATTCACCCATAAAGTTAAGGGCATCAAATCCAACGTGATTTCTCAACGCGAAGACCCATAACTTTCTGATGACGATGACGTATGAGAACTTTCGAGTGATAACGGCGAAACTCTAATAGTAAATATACTGAACAAACTATTGAAATACACTAATAACAGCGAAGTTACTGTCGGTAGGTTTATTTATTTCAAAATAAAAATAATTTTCTGATTAATCTCGCAAAATCGTTTGTAATGATTTTTTTTATTATCAAGAACTTTGCAATATGTACTCCATTGTTTTACCTTCGTACTAAATGACAAAGCAATGTTTATATTTATTTACACTATAAATTTAATTTCACGTAAGTTGAAAATAAATAAAAACCCGACACTGGAGAATTCGCGTACTTTCCGGTTTAGAGAAGATCAAAGTGTTAGTACATACGGGTTTAGTGCGCATGGACGTAAAAGCGATTATCAGAAGGTGAAGCGAGAATTCCTTTCAAATAAACGCCTCGACTTCGTGACATTTTACCAATTCACTGCTTATTGTTGAAACTCGAACATGCGATGGCGAAGTGAATAATAATTCGCTGGAAGATGGAAGCTCATGTGCAATGCATCCCGAGTTGTGTATATTTGCCTATTTAAACCGTAAATTAAATTGCTGAAATTAAAATTTAAAAAATATCATTACCCTCATTATCTTTTTGAATTGAGTCGAAAGATTTTTTTTTTATTAAACGACTACAATTTGTATATAAGTATACTTACATATAAATTGTATATAAATTCTGCATTACAGGGCTGGGCATCATAATATCGCTGTGTCATTTATGCTTTTATTGCCAGCCAGCCAATTATATTTATATCTACCCCTACCATGGGTGCTCGTTGCAAACACCACAGAGTTTTCGTAAGTTTAATTTTAAGTTTTTAAGCGAATTTTCATAATCTCATCGATCCGGTCAGCTACTAAGTACTCGACGTACATTTCGTTCTATTTTCATTCCGACTTTTGTTCGCTCTGGTACGTAAATTTGATAATTAGAAGTAAAGTTCGGCGAAAACACTTTTAGGTACGTTGGTACCTTGCACCGTTTGGCCATACAGCGGCCGCACGTTGTTTAAATAATAATGACTTAATTGTTTATCAATATTTTTTAATCAAACAAAAACTCAATCTTGGCAAGACTATGTATTAATTGTGTGTAAAATCCCAATCTCATCATCCCAATCATCTCAACAGGAAAAAAAACATTTAAAATCGACCGATTTTTCGGGCCCCAAGTTTATGCATACCCGCTAATATGTTTTTGCGCGCATGTGCTTAAGGGGTTACCCCCACTTGCGATTTTGAAAAAATCGATTTTTTTAATTGCATTTTTTTGAAGCATAAATATCTGAGAATATGTCCTGAAAATTTCAAGTCGATCCGAACAAAATTGACTGAGATATGAGCGTTGAAAGAGAAGAATCCGTTGTGTAAACGACCGGCTAATTGAAACTTTAAACGCGTTTTTTCTCAAAATGGCATTTCTGAAGCCGGTGACCAAGATTACTCGAACACTAATGAACCGATCTTCTTGAAATTTTGCAGGCTTATTTAATACATAAAAATGTAGTCTTTAATCGTTCGATTTTTGTTTCGAAAAAAATGGCCGTTTTATAGCCAAAAAACGGCCGTTTTTTTTTCGTTAAAATCAAACCATTAACTTTGACTGTCCGCCATTTTGTGAAAAATGAATATTTTTAAAAATCCTTCGATTAAAGACTAGTTTATACTTATATTTGACTAAATCCATCCGCATTTTTTTTCAGATGATCCACTTCGCCGCAATGTTGGTCACCGCAAACCGTGTATATAAAAACATTATCTCATTGACGGCCATTTGCCACTAAACAATGTAATATTTTTCAATAAAAAAATTACTGAGAGTTCTTTAAGATGTGTTCTTTAAGATGGTATATTGATCGATTAAAAAAGTTTTGTAGTTTTCTTTAAAAAAATTCATGAAAAAGGCCTTTTTTGTGCTACAAGTGGGGGTAACGCCTTAACTTACCAATTTATATAGAATATTCAAAATTGATGGTAAGGGGGACGCTATCTCAGTCAATATACTAAACAATATACAAAACTAAAAACAATTTTTTTTTTACGATCTCCGAAATCTGTACCCCATTGTACCATCTGTGTACTGAATAAAAAGTAACAATGATGTTTATTTTTATTTACGTCATAAATTCAATTACATTTATTGTTTATCGCAATTGGTGTATAGGCACATACGCCGTATGATTAGTAAAAAAAATCCGCCATTGTTCGATTCAATGTGGCCGCAAGAATCGTCCATAATCAATGTGTGACGTGAGGATTGGAAATATTTCCGCTCAACACACCGACCAATCACGCAACAGTTGATAAAAAAGCAACGAATTATTCTCATAGGTATTATCGTAGCATAAATAGGTGCCCGTCTGACACGTGCCGGTGGTGGAAAAGAAAGAACAATTGAACTGGCTTCACGTGGTGCATTCATAAGCACGTAGCGCGTTCTTACTGCGGCGCACTGTATTTCGAATGCATTATTCGAATATCTTTTTGACACAATGGTGGTAAGCGGTACGGATAGAAACAAACGAACAGATTTTCGTCAGCTGATAATAAACATCTCTCCACACGAAGGCTTCCTGAAGGAAAACTTGTGGTGCGACCGAGTTGTTATCACGGTACGAGAATGGAAAATATTTATTCCATCATTTTCATTTATTTCATTCATTTTATTATTTTCAATATTTCATTTATACCTAATAAATATGTGATTCGATTTCATTTATTCAAAAAGCAATTTAGTTGAAACCACTGAATGTATCTATTTGATTTTTTTCAATTTAAATTAAATACAATTTTCACAGAGCCAAATATTTTTCTATTTGATTGAATCAATGGTTTGCCTTTATTGCAATACACACATCGAAGGGGTGGGCTAGAGAGGAGGGGAAGAGAGGAATTATATATACTTAGGTTATATTTGAAAAATCTATAACATTTCTATTATTCCTAATATTTTATTTATTCCTAATAAATCTGTGATTCGATTTCATCTGTTCAAATGGCAATTTAGTCGAATCCACTGAATGTGTCTATTTAATTTTTTTAAATTTAAATTAAGTGGATCAATGGTTTGCCATTATTGCCATATATACATCGCAGGGGAGGGGGCAAAGAGGGGGGAGGGATTATATACACTTAGGTTATGTTTGAGAAATCTATAGCATGATATTCCATAAAACTCTCCAATTATCACAATGATATTAACTAATTGATATAGATTATAAAATACAACAAATAATTATAGGAATGCATGTGGTCTCTTATGCCATATGTGCGACTAAGATGCTACAAACGCTCGGTAGCGTAAGCGTAGCGTCCGTACCTATAGATAGGTAGGTTGTAGGTTCGATTCCATGTGGAGGCTGCGAAATATTTTCTCCAAAAACGAACGTTTCAGGAGGCCAGGGCGTGACGAATTTGATACAAAATCATTGCGGTAGAACTCTAAATTAAGTATTTCATTTTATTTTGGATTTATCATATTTTCTTTTCTATATTCTACATTTTTTAAATATATTTGAAACGAATAGGATCGTAGTAGGTCTTGATACAAGGAAAAAAAACCTATTTAATTTGAACAGATCGTGTTTGAATTATTATTTTTTTTTTTTGAGTGCATGGGAGAATTTGCATAAATGGTGGTTTCCGAACCAACAGCGAACTTGATTTTTCGAGCTGCATGTCAGGCCTTCACTTTTCACCCTGATCAAGCCTTGATTTTCCACCCTGAACAGGTCGAAGTCAGAGATTGCATTTCAAAACTGATCAGGGCTTGGTAAAAAATCCTGATCGAGGCCTGATAAAGAAATCAGGACCCCGGATCCGGGCCTTCTTGTAGCCGGAACAAGATGTCTACTCGGGAATCAAGACTGCCTAGAGTAATTGAAGGAAGTGCTGACTCCTGTGTCTTCCAAAACATCTTTTTCGATGTTACAGAAAGTAGCTCGTTTGCGGAATATAATGTGTTCTAAAGGGCATGTTAGATTATCAAAAAAGATGTGGTTGCACGTGAACGTTCGTAAAGTACTAGTTTTAGATTTCGCTTTTGTTGCGATGGATACCGTGATCATCTTCATCATTGTCCCATAAATCTTATGGACCTGTCTTAGAGTAAATTCCGATGGCAGTGGCCCGCTGGTATATAAAAGGAGAATTGTAGGAATAGCTTCGTAGATGTTTCAAAAAAAATATTCATGACTGCTACTTCGTAAATGTCATCGAATTCAAGATGTTCGCCTATTTTTACCAATTTTACAAGCATACCGAATTTCATAGAAATCGGAGACATCTACCTCGCAACCTTTCCTTGCAAGAAAAAAACGATGTTCTGGAGAATTCGCGCATGTTTTACGACCTCTGCACACGTCGTATTTTTCACGCGCAGACGACGCGATACAAACGCGATACACACTTGACCCACACGATTTTTGGACTGAAAAGCGTGCCGTGAACACGGATTTTCTGCGCGTAGAAAAGAGGCCCTGTGCAGAGAGCCTTAGCAACGCGATGGTCCAAGTGTTTGTATTCGGATCGAGTGTGCAAAGAAATAAGAGCGATTATCAGTAGCTGTGGCGATAATTCCTTTCAAACAAACGTCCGGACTACGTGCCATTTTGCCAATTCATTGCTTATCGTTAGAACTCGGAAAAACGACGCAGAAGTAAATACAAATTGGCCGAAAGATGAAAATGTATGTGCAATGCATCACAAGTTATATAGATTTGCCTATTTAAGCCGCAGAAAAATTTCACATCGACACAGTCGTTTCTTCGCGCCCCTCATTCGAAGCACGGTTTTACCAGAGTTAATTGCACGGATACAACGATCTGAAAAGTAGGTAGCATTCTTTTCAAATTAAAAAAATATATATATATATATATATATATATATATATAATTACCCAAATTACCTTTTTGACCTGAGTTGAAGAATTTACTATTAAACAACCACAATTTGTATATAATTATACTTATAAATATATAATTACCCTTAAAGGCAGTATACTTATATGGAGCTTATAAGCATATAAGTATACTCATACACAAATTGTAGATAAATCCTGTATTATGTCAAAATGGTACATTTGTATAAATTCGTATCCCGAACGTCCGGCCCTCCCCTTTTTAGTAAATTTGATGTTTCGTTAAATAAAGTTTTTCAAGCGAAGCGTCATTGACTCTTTGAGCCGCGCATTTATCGAGTACTTGACGTACATTTCGTACTCTTTTTATCGTTATTTTTATTCGCTCCGGTACATAAATTTGACAATGGAATTTCTTCACGAAAATACTTTCAGGTACACATTTGCGGGCCCACTGCATTTTATTGAAGACCGACAGCCATGAAGACCATCCTGTTATTTGTTTGCCTGGCAATTGGCGGTGAGTACATTCAAAATCAGTCTCGTGAGTTTAGAGCGGGAATTTTCTCGGACTAGCATTATGACTTTCTGCACAAACGACGATTCGTAAAGTCAGTCCAAAAGGACACGACACCTGAAGTGTATTAACAAACTAATTAAGGGGCTATACCAGTGTGAACGCTGAACATTTGGGTGATTTTCGGGATTTTTTTGGAAGAAAAGTACTCAATTAAATGTTTCGGAATATTAAGAATATATTTGGCTATATTTGACCTATTTTACATAATTTTTTTCATAGAAAAATATTGAGAGCCTTGCGACTTATGCACTGCCTTCGGAGGCGCCAAAAAAAGTTCCTACACTGCTGACATGATTCCGGCTGATTGAGTAGCTGAAATCGAAAAAGGAAAAAAATGTCGTTAAACTGGAAGGTATTTCCTGTACAATGACGTAGGATTTTCGAAAAATATTAAAATCTAACAAAATGGTTAGTTATGAAAAAAGTCTGTTTTCTTGCCTATAAAATGATCGTTTTTTTTTTCAATGCCGAATCGTCAATTTTCATCCAATCAAAAATATCCTACGTCATTGTAGAGTAAATATAGTCAAGAGTACTCAGTTCAAATTTCAAGTCAATCGGATAATTGCTCTTTGAATTACAATGTCAGCAAATTTGAAAAATGTCATTTCATATTTTTGAAAGTATAAAAATGTCATCTCATATTCTTGAAATTATAAACTGTCGAAAAAGGCAAAAAATCGATTTTTTGCCAGTGTCACACTGTTATAGCCCCTTAATGATAAAATTATAGAGGCTGGCAATCATTGAATTATTATTGTGCAGAATTGATAGATAATTTACACACGTTAAATTGATAGTTTGACGTTTGCAAGCACGTACGTGAGAACTTTTTAGCCCAACCTTCTTTTATACTCTTATTACGTTCCTCAAACTATTGACCTGCCTACTTTGAAAAGGTTTTGCAAGTTTTTTGTAGGTAACTTTTTTTAACATCCTAGATACCAATTTTTCTTGCTCCAATAGAAAAGTGTGTCCTTTGGCTATCAAATGTATAATAAAGTCAAGCTCCACCACCCCCTCACAATTTGATATATCCATTTTCTAAAGTGTCAAAGTAAGCACAGGGCATTGAAATGCAGCTTATGTCAAAGATTAAGGGTTACTTTGGAATCATTTTGATGAAAAATGTAAAATTTTATGCATTATACATGGAATTTAACGAACATCAACGATTTTTTTATCACCAAATTGTCATCGTTATTAAGGAAGCAGAACGCGAACAATTTTCGTCCAATCGACTTAAAACTTAACAGTAGCTTCTTAGATTGCTTCAACAGTCAAGTACGAGCGCTTTTCCGATTAATCGAAAATTGTGAAAAGTATATCAATTTTGAGATGAAAATTATAGTCGAAAAAACGAACCTT
>OZ023317.1:51701904-51821670 GCA_964007375.1 Ophion obscuratus
GACTATATACAACAAAAATTTATCGGGATATTTAAATGACGGAGGTATGCGAATTAAAAAAAATGAAAAAAAAAAAAAAAAAAAAAAAAAAATTCGAAGTGAGACTCGAACCAGCGACCCCGCGATTACTAGACTCGAGGCTACCAGGTACGCCACGAGCCCGGTTCGAATATCGTTGCATCTTTGTGGGATAAGAGTGCGCTCGAAAACTTCAAAGTCAATTTTCTCGAAAATTTCTGAATATGGCGTCGAACTGCTTTGGGATATTAATATTCGAGCTCTGAACTTCACGTACCATGAGTGCGAAAAATTACAAAAATCCGACTGCCATACTGTCCCCTTGTTAGTTTATGGGGAATTTTGGCCTCCCCCGCCATAATATCACATGGGATATCATTTTTTAGTGACAACAAACGCTAGAAAAAATTTGGAGCGCGCGGTTTTGAGCTGCAGCCCTGATTCTGCAGATTTACCTTTTCTTTGCAGCCCGCTTATTAGATTTTGCTGTAAACTGCATTACCTTGAATTGGTACATTCAGCTTTGATTGCCTCGAAAAATAATAAAAAAAGTTGAGCGCTCTAGGACAAAAGTACACAAAAGTTGTGGCACCCCAAAATTCTTGGAATACCCCAAGCATTAGTATTATCCAGCGTGTACAGTGTCAGGCTATGACTAACATTGTTATGACATAAAATACGAATGTTATCCGTATTGAGAAAAAAAAATAATTCTGGAAAACTGAGTTTACGAATGTGTAAGAATGTTACGAATGTTCAACGGAAATATCGAATCATAAAACGGACAAATGTAAAAATTACTTGGCTTTTTAACCATGATTTGTTTAAATAAAAATATAACACTTTTTATGTTTTTATTTCCAAGGTTGAACAGTTTTGTGTACAAAACTCCTTGTACACCTGGATAATACGTACGTGTACTTGGCTAGTATATGACACTTCATTTTTTTGTAAAATTGATTGATGGAAACATAATAATACAACCTTTGTTTAAAGGAGAACAAATAACTATTATTGTTAAGGTAAACCAGATTTTTTTGCAATGTAGGTAGTTACTGCCGGTAGGTCAATTGATTTGAAAATAAAAAAAACTTTCATGACTAATCTCGCCAAATCGTTTGTAATGATTGATGATACTCAGGAACTTTGTAATGTATATAGTCCAGTCGAAATAGGATTTCATCTGGAATTAATTCCGGGCTTCGATTTTCTTTTTTTATACTTAGGGGGGGGGGGTGGTTGGTAGTGTAAATCTCGATTTTCGGGAAAATTCCCCTGGTTCGTTTGCCGCCATCTTGATTTGAAGAGGGATTTTTTTTTGTTTTTCGAATAACTCGCTTATTTTCAACCTTAGAGTGAAAATGACGGTATTCAAAGTTGTGGGGAATGTAATTCTCCACAAGTTTGGTAATTATAATTTTTACCCTAGGATCGATATTTATAGAGTTAGACTGCTAAAAGGGGTAAAAACGTTTTTTTTAAAACTTATCTCGTTTATTATCAAGTTTATTGTAAATATGGTAATCAATAATAACATAGGAAATTTTATTTCCTCCAACTTTGGTTATTAGCATTTTTACCCTCGGATCAATGTTTTCGGACTTATACTTAATTTAGGGGTGAACTTTTTTTTATGTTCAGTTATTTCGTTGATTATCAAGTTTATCGTAAAAATGTTATGGAGTAATCGGGTAGGAAATTTTATTTTCTACAACTTTGGTCAGTGCCATTTTTACCCTAGGATCAATATTTTTGCACTTATACTTCATTTAGGGGTGAACTTTTTATCCCTATTTTCAGTGTAACTCTATAAATATCGATCCTAGGGTAAAAACTATAATCACCAAACTTATGGGGCACTTACATTTCCCACAACTTTTGATATGATCATTTTCACTCTAAGGCTGAAGTTAAGCGAGTTATTCGAAAAACAAAAAATCCCTCTTCGAATCAAGATGGCGGCAAACGCACCAGGGGGATTTTCCCGAAAATCGAGGATTACACTACCAACAACCCCCCCCCCCCCCCCAAGTATAAAAAAAGAAAATCGAAGCCCGGAATTAATTCCAGGTTAATCGAATTTTAGACATATCTCGACTGGACTAATACGCCATTGCTCCTCATTCGTACTAAATGACGAAACATTGTTTATTTTTATTTATACTGTAAATCCAATTGCTGACTGCTGACTGCTATCTTGCCTGCTACATATACATAAAATATAATATGTTCCAGAGTGAGGCGTTTTGACAGCTCTAATTTTTAGTCATGGTTAGAGCGTTTCTACGCGTGCCCCTTTTTAGGGCGATCAAAAACTTTAACGAAGGTTCCCCGCGTCGAAAATGTCCGATTCAAAGAACTAATCGAATACGAAGAACAAATGGATCTTTTTTAGGGCCAAAAATAAGTTTGACAAAGGTTTCTCGTGTCTCATAAATCAAACATCAAGAAATTCTTCACAATTGGGAATAGGACGGTAAGCAGTACATTAAGCTCATACTTTACCCTGGAAAGAATAAAATGGCAAAGCGAAAAGGATTTTCGGAATCTGCTTGCATTGACCATACGTACGTAAATATGGTATGATACCAGGTACGAAAAGTTTCTCTCGGATACTGTTTCAGAAACTGAAACTAATTTTCAGGACATTTCTTAGAATAATTTTCTCACATCGACTAAAGGCAATTGAAAATGTGTGTCTCTACGGATATACATTTTTCATTGCCTTCAGTTTTTCGCTTTGCAGTCTTTAAAGAGATAAAATGTTGCTTGGTTTTAGTTTATCGGAGACAAACAATGAAATATTTATATCAGTGGGCACTGGAAAGCCAAAAATATATATTTGACTTACATTAACCAAAAACAATCAATATGTTATATATTAAGAGACTGCGAAGCCAGTCATGGATGTCTTTGCAGCGATCAGAGACATCGAAAACCTGAGGTTTCTCGATATAGAGAAAACGGTCTATGAATTTTTCGCAACTTCATATAACATATAAATTTTTAATTGCCTTCAGTTGATCTGAGATAAATTTGAGAAAGCGCTTCTCTATAGGCCTCCGAAGTAACTCTTGTGGCGCACCCTTGCGGCGAGTTTTGGCAAAACTTGGATTGGTTTTCGTCTGCTAGTGCAGTATGCCGGTCGCCATTTAAATCAGGTGTCCAATCGATGATGCTTGCTCAAGCCTAGCTCTTTCGTGTTTGTGCCGGTTTGACTTAAGCGCCATGCGCCAATCCAAGTTTTGCCACCGGCAGCCGTTACGGGGCGCCACCACGAAAGGTACTTCGGAGGCCTATACCGCGTCAATGTCTCTGATCGCTGCGAAGAAAGCCATGTTTTTGGCTTCGCAGTCTCTAAAGATGTAAAATTTTGCTTGTTTTTAGTCGAAAAGAAAAAATATGTATTTATATTACAGTAACTAAAATCAATCAACATTGAATTTGACAGTAATGGTTTAATTTAATTCTTGTCCTGTTCAATTGTTTACTCACCGTAATTGAAAACAATCAACAGTGAATTTAAATTTCACTTCTCTTTGGACTGAAGCTAAAGGAAATTAGGATTTTTCCCATTCCAAAAAGATATTAAATACCTTTTAAGAACTTAAAAAAAAAAAGAAAAAAAGTAATAAAAAAATCCATTCAAAATCATTATCGCTTATTTCGACTTGTAAAAACATTCCGATTTACCTTATATTTTTTTAAATTTTAATTCAAGCAATGAATGTATTTTTTAAATTAACCAAATGTACAAAAAAGTGAGATAACATTTTAGCCAAGCCAACTTAGTATACCATAGCCTATTACTAGAAACTTACTAGAAATGTTGTACACAAAAATGTTAAACCTTAGGAATAATATTTTTCCAAATATTTTTCCAAATTTTATACCTATTCTTTGAAAAAAATTAGGATAAGGTTCCAAAAAGCTCCCCCCTCTGATCGAGCTAAAATTTTGCGCAGACCTTCCTTTTGATGTTCTAAGAGGACCCCTAAACGGACTTTCGGCGACCGGCAATACTTTTCGAGATATCGAATGTCGAAAGTTATTTATCTGACTGCGATCCTGCTATATCTATACCGAAGATGCTTAGTTCTGGCTATACCTATATATGTGATCGTACTCTCCGCTTTGTGCGGATCTTGGTCAATGGTAATGGAATGTAAAACATTCACAGAACCCTCCACAGAGCAGCCATCGGTACAAATTAGGGAAAACAAATATGAAGTCATCCGAAAACCCAAAAAAAATTGACGTTAAAAACGGAAAAAATAAACTATTTCAAAAAGGCAAAACAAATTGTAACTACAAAAAAAACACAAAAAGATTTCAATACTTAAAATGTCCAAAACAATTTAAGTACAAAGAACAAAACAAAATCAAAAAATTTTATAAAGCCAACAAATATTTAGTCCCAAAAAAGAAGAAAAAAATGAAACTATTTTAAAAATCCAAAAAAACATTAACCACAAAAAAACCGAAGTAAAATTATTAATAAAAAAACCATCGGAAAGATTGAATCTTGAATTTTTTTTAACGGAATATCAACTGTGAAAAAACCCAACCCCCCGTTTTTGGGTCTATCTCAAGATTCCACGGTGTTGGTAATAATGGTGTTGACGCGGGGCAACTCGGATGTGCGTATGAAATTGTGGGGTGCGAGCAATACTGGTTTTTGGATAGCGTTCGAATTTTGCCATATACATTTTACCACGCCTCAGCAGCATGGTCGATTAGCATAGAAGACAATTTGCACAAATTATACGGTGTATCCATAGTGGAAAACTTCAGCGAAGGACCATGCAAGGTTACCGCAAACAAAATAAATAAAAAGCAAACGGTATGTCGAGCAGCGAAACTCTTAGTAAGCCTTGGTGACCAGCCCCGTAGCGATGATAAGTAAAGTAAGCGTAATATTGTAACGTAAGCGATGGGTGACCTATCGCTTTAACTAGTCGACGATCCGCACAAATAAAAGCGGAGAGCGCGATCACATATATGGGTATAGCCAGAACTTAGCCTCTTCGGTATAGACATAGTAGTAGTATATCAAAATAAACAACTTTGAAAATTCGATATCTCGAAAAGTATTGCTAGTCGCCAAAAATCCTTCAAGGGGCTCCCTTAGAATATGAAAAGGAAGGTCTGTGCAAAACTTCAGCTCGATCAGAGGGGTGAGCTTTTCGGAAACTTACCCATTTTTTTCAAAAGAAATAAAACATTTTTGGAATAGTTTATTTCCAAGGTTTAACAACGCAGTGTACAACATTTCTTGTACGCGTGCATAATACGTGCATTGTACTTGGGTGTTTTATGAAATTTCGGGTGGGGATCCAAATATCGAAGGACCAAATATAGATCGACAAATATTTCGAAAGGACAGAATTATGAACTCTAAAAATAACGAAGGTTTAATTATTCGAAATGTTATGTTTCGATCGAAGAAAAAATCGAATGTCTATAAAGCAAAGCATCACTTATTCGAGAGCTCATTTATTTGAAACCGTATATTCAGATCGTCTGCAATTTGAGACATACAAATATAGATTGGCACGATCTATAACATCCATATCTCCGAAACAGAAAAAAGCGAGTATCTAATATTCTTAATACCGCCTATAGCGAAAAGCAATATATCGAGACGCAAAATATCGATGGTCCGAAATGGCGAATGCCAAAATGGCGAACATGATATGGATGCCGTCCCGGCCGACCGCTAACGCTATCTGCCTCAATCACAAGTTTTCGCCATCCGGGCCATTCGACATTTTGACCCTTCGCTATTTTAACCACTCGACTTTTTGGCCGTTCGACTTAATGCTTTCTGTTTTTTGACCCGTCGCTATATTTACAATTCGAAGATTCGTCTTCTCGAATTATTTGGTGTTATTTACATAAGCAATTCGATATTATGTCTCTCAATATTTTTTAAATCGGCTTTTGTTTTTCGCTATATTTCAACTTCGAGATATTCGTATTCGGAATTTTTATTTACGACTATATAAACCCTCCGAACATTGATCTATCTATATTCAAACATTCGACATTTTTTAGTTCGATATTTCAGCCCATCCGAATATTGATCCATCGATATTTCGACTCCGACCCGAAATTTCATTTTATCTTCAATTGATTAATGGAAACATAATAAAAAAAGTCGTTGAATTAGAACAAATAATCATTATTCTCATAAGGTAAACCAGATTTTTCGTTACAAAGTAGGTACTTATTATCGGTAGGTCATTTTATTCGAAAATAAAAATAATTTCTCGATTAATCTCGAAAAATCGTTTTTATTAATTTCGTAGTAATCAGGAACTTCGCAATTTCTATGCCCAGGTTCCACCTTCGTACGAAATGAAAAAATTATGTTTATTTTTATTTCCACTATAAATTAAATTACACATATGTTCTGAATTTATAAAAACGACACTTAGGAGAATTCCCGCTATTTTTCTTTGGAATTTTCCGGCTACGTGATGATGGAAGTGTTTGTATGTGGGTCGAGGGTGCATAGAAGAGGAAAGTCATCAATAGCTGTGGCGATAATTCCTTTTCTTCCCGGACTACGTGACATTTTAGCAGTTTACTGCTTATTGTTGTAACTCGACGTGCGATGTAGGAGTGAATAATAATTTGCTGGAAGATGGAAATTCATGTGCAATGCATCGTGAGTTGTTATATATATTTTATATAATTGTGGTGTCCCAAAATTAACTGACATCTTCATTTGTCAATTAAACGTATGATTTATTGTAAAAGTAAGAATATTTTAATAACTTTGAAACGTTTTGAACATTTTGGCATAATTAAGAACTAATTTTATTAATGGCGCGTCCATGGCTTCTTTCAGCTCCGGAATGATCTGTGGACTATTGGCGTACACTTTGCCTTTCAGAAAACCCCAAAGAAAAAAGTCCAATGGCGTCAAGGCGCACGATCTTGGTGGGCAATTCACATCACCGCGGCGCGATATAACACAACCATGAAACTTCGTCTGCAATAACTGCATTGTTTCGCCCGGAGTGTGGCAAATTGTGCCATCTTGTTGAAAGAATATGTCTTCCAAGTTCATGCCGTTTATGCCATTTATCGGATATTGTTCTTCACACATAACTTCCATGTTTGTTCCTTATATTAAAATAAAAATATTCATACTTTTCAAATAAATAATACGTTTTATTGATAAATCAAAATGTGAGGTCATTTTGAGACACCTTTTATTTGCCTGTTTAAGGGAGGTCACCACTGTAAAGTTTTCGAAAAATGGTTTACGTAAACACTTTTGGAGAATCTTTTGAGCCGTAAAGCAAAAGTTACCAACTAAAAATAGTTTTATTTTCTACCAATAGGCAGCATCAGATTATGGGGAAAAAAATATCACCAGCGTCTACAAAACGGTTGACTTCAAACACGTTTTTCTCAAAACCACGTTTTTGAAATCGGCACGCATCAGAACTCGAACAATTTTCGTCCGATCGACTTGAAATTGTGACTGTAGCTCCTTAGATTGCTTTAACAGTCAAGTACAAGCGCTTTTTTCGATCAAATGAAAATTGTAAAAAATGTTTCACTTTTTATGTGAAAATTCTGATTGAAAAAACGACTTTTCAAACTCGTCTTTTTTTGTTTTAATTATTTGTTATTTCCCCCCGCTGGTGAAACTAAAATCTGAAATAATTAACGAAAATATTTCAATCTTAGTTCTTTTTTTGTTTTAATTATTTGTTATTTCCCCTCGCTGGTGAAACTAAAATCTGAAATAATTAACGAAAATACTTCACTCTTAGTTCCAGTATTAAATTGACGACAGACTCGTGCGCCGCCATTTTGGATTCCTTGTACAAAACAAATATTTTTACATACTTCAATATATATCTAATAAAGCCTAAAAGTTCTTTTCACCATGTATTTTGTTACTTCCTTTGAAAAAAAATTCCAAAGGAAACGGTCGAAAATGAGCAGTTACCCTCCCTTAAGTCGTAGGGAAGATTTATATCGAGCAATTTGTTTCTACGCGTCGTTCGTCCGGAACACGATTGGACCAAGATTAATCGCGCAGTTACAACGACTCAAAAATTAGGTAACATTTTCCTCCCATTGAATTTCAAAACATATAATTTAAAACATATTAAGCCACGTAATTTTTGTACACTGAGTCAAAAGAGTTTCTATTAAAAGGCTATGATTGGTAAACAAGTATACTTACATAAAAATTGTATATAAGTTCTGTATTATAGGGCTGGGCAATCATAATATACCTGTGTCAGCTATACTTTTATTGCCTTTCCAACCAGCTAATTATCTTTATATTTATCCC
Source organism: Ophion obscuratus (assembly GCA_964007375.1). Taxonomy (NCBI): domain Eukaryota; kingdom Metazoa; phylum Arthropoda; class Insecta; order Hymenoptera; family Ichneumonidae; genus Ophion; species Ophion obscuratus. Next base: position 51,710,246 of record OZ023317.1, read on the forward strand.
TACTACGGGCGCTTGTTGTAAACACCATGGATTTTTTTTGTTTGATTTTGTCTCTAAGCAGATTGCGAGGAACTCGTCGATCCGAGCAGTTATTAAGTAATTTATGTACAATTCATACTGTTTTTATTCACTCCGGTACGTGAATTAGCAATAGAATTGCTTGACTAGAATACTTTCAGATACCCTGGCACCAGACCGCGACTGGCAATGCAGCAACTACGCCACATTGTTTAAATCATAATAACTTCATTGTTTATGCATACTTTTCAATAAAAAAATGCAATCTTGGCAAGACTATGTATTAATTGTGTGTTAAATCCCGACCTCATCATCCCGATACTCTCAGCAGAAAAAAATATTGAAGATCGATTTATTTTTTGGGCCCCAAGTTTATGCATAACCGTTAACATGATTTCGCGCGCATTTGTTTTACTTACGATCCTGCATCGAATATTCAAAATTAATGGTAACAGTGATGCTATCTCAGTAACTATACTAAGCAGTCGATTGAAATACACTAATAACACTGAAGTTATTATAGGTAGGTAATCGAATAATAATGTGTGTGTGTGTGTGTGTGTGTGTGTATATATATATATATACACAATCGAATTATTTACAAATAAGATTGTTCGATCAATCTAGGAATATCTTTTGCAATTATTGTTTTGTATAATCTCTAGAACCTGTAACCCACTGTTCCATCTGTATACTAAATTTAAAAAAAAACAATGCTGACAATTATCATTCACATTATAAATTAAATTGTATATATTTTCTAAATAAAAAAACCATATTTCGGAGTATTCGCGTATTTTCCGGATACGAGATGAGCCACGTTTGGGTATGTGCATCGAGTGTACATAGAATGAAAGACCGATTGTCAGTAGCTGTGGCGATACTTCCTTTCAAATAAACACGTGGACTACGAGATATTTTACGAAACAACTGCCCGGCTGGAAATTTGTTCAGGCTAGCCAGACTTATGATCGGGCCGTAATGAGGGAGCTGTGTGGCTAGCCATATTATGGGAATTAGGATTTGGCCGTGAGCCTGCCGTGAATAGGCAGCCACAGGTCAGGCAAACTTATGGCAAACCTGAAAATGGCCATAATGTGGTTTGCCTTATCAGTGCCCTAATATGGCTCTATTAGGAGGCCCATGCATGGCAGTGCTGAGGCTAGCGCTAAAGTGGTGGCGCTATAGTCGTTGCATTTAAAAATTATATATATATGTTTGCACGTCTGTGTCACTGTATACCCGGGTAGAAATTTATACATCGTACGTATTTGGGCTAAAATTTGAAAGTTTTCTCGATACATAAAAAGGATTTATGAATCGCAAAGAGAAGAACCGATATCTGACACAGCTGCGTGTTAGGAAATGTCGTTCGAAGAAAAAAGTTGCCGAGTCCCGATCATCGGTACAAGTACCAGGTATGTATAACCTTACTTTTTTCAATTTTTGCAAAATTTATGAATTTTTATACACTTGTGTATAGAATAATATCAATATAAAATATAATTCAAAAAATATAAAAATATTAAAAATATAAAAAATAGTATAATATCAATATTAAATATAATTTGACAAATGAGAACGATATACGTTTTGTTTACGAAAAATTTGAATATTTAGAGAAAGAGGCGTGAATGATAAAATTCAAGATCATGAAAGTCTTGATAAAGCTACCAGCGAACAATATCCTAATGCCAGTGGAGAGGATTCGAACACCAGCAAAGAAGATCTCCATGCCAGCGGAGAGGGTTGGTTGTAATGACAGTGAAGAAGATCCCCATGTCAGTGGAGAGAATTTCAACTCCAGCGAAGAAGATCTCCATGTTAGCGGAGAGGGTTCGAACGGCAGCGAAGATCTCCATGCCAGCGGAGAGGGTTTTAATGGCAGCGAAGAAGATCCCCATGTCAGCGGAGAGGATTTAAAAGGCAGCAAAGATGAAGAGCCTGGTCAAAAAAATGTGCAACGTAGAGGAGAATTGTAGGAATAGCTTCGTAGATGTTTCAAAAAAAATATTCATGGCTGCTACTTCGTAAATGTCATCAAATTCAAGACGTTCGCCTATTTTTACCAATTTTACAAACATGCCGAATTTCATAGAAATCGGAGAGATCTACCTTTCCTTGCAAGAAAAAAACGATGTTCTGGAGAATTCGCGCATGTTTTAGGACCTCTGCACATGTCGTATTTTCCACGCGCAGACGACGCGATACAAACGCGATACACACTTGACCCACACGATTTTTGGACTGAAAAGCGTGCCGTGAACACGGATTTTCTGCGCGTAGAAAAGAGGCCCTGTGCAGAGAGCCTTAGCAACGCGATGGTCCAAGTGTTTGTATTCGGATCGAGTGTGCAAAGAAATAAGAGCGATTATCAGTAGCTGTGACGATAATTCCTTTCAAACAAACGTCCGGACTACGTGCCATTTTGCCAATTCACTGCTTATCGTTAGAACTCGGAAAAACGACGCAGAAGTAAATACAAATTGGCCGAAAGATGAAAATGTATGTGCAATGCATCACAAGTTATATAAATTTGCCTATTTAAGCCGTAGAAAAATTTCACATCGACACAGTCGTTTCTTCGCGCCCCTCGTTCGAAGCACGGTTTTACCAGAGTTAATTGCACGGATACAACGATCTGAAAAGTAGGTAGCATTCTTTTCAAATTAAAAAAATATATATATATAATTACCCAAATTACCTTTTTGACCTGAGTTGAAGAATTTACTATTAAACAACCACAATTTGTATATAATTATACTTATAAATATATAATTACCCTTAAAGGCAGTATACTTATATGGAGGTTATAAGCATATAAGTATACTCATATACAAATTGTAGATAAATCCTGTATTATGTAAAAATGGTACATATGTATAAATTTGTATCCCGAACGTCCGGCCCTCCCCTTGTTAGTAAATTTGATGTTTTATTAAATAAAGTTTTTCAAGCGAAGCGTCATTGACTCTTTGAGCCGCGCATTTATCGAGTACTTGACGTACATTTCGTACTCTTTTTATCGTTATTTTTATTCGCTCCGGTACATAAATTTGACAATGGAATTTCTTCACGAAAATACTTTCAGGTACACGTTTGCGGGCCCACTGCATTTTATTGAAGACCGACAGCCATGAAGACCATCCTGTTATTTGTTTGCCTGGCAATTGGCGGTGAGTACATTCAAAATCAGTCTCGTGAGTTTAGAGCGGGAATTTTCTCGGACTAGCATTATGACTTTCTGCACAAACGACGATTCGTAAAGTCAGTCCAAAAGGACACGACACCTGAAGTGTATTAACAAACTAATTAAGGGGCTATACCAGTGTGAACGCTGAACATTTGGGTGATTTTCGGGATTTTTTTGGAAGAAAAGTACTCAATTAAATGTTTCGGAATATTAAGAATATATTTGGCTATATTTGACCTATATTACATAATTTTTTTCATAGAAAAATATTGAGATCCTAGCGACTTATGCGCTGCCTTCGCAGGCGCAAAAAAAAAGTTTCTACACTGCTGACATGATTCCGGCCGATTGAGTAGCTGAAATCGAAAAAGGAAAAAATGTCGTTAAACTGGAAGGTATTTCCTGTACAATGACGTAAGATTTTCGAAAAATATTAAAATCTAACAAAATGGCTAGTTATGAAAAAAGTCTGTTTTCTTGCCTATAAAATGATCGTTTTTTTTTTTCAATGCCGAATCGTCAATTTTCATCCAATCAAAAATATCCTACGTCATTGTAGAGTAAATATAGTCAAGAGTACTCAGTTCAAATTTCAAGTCAATCGGATAATTGCTCTTTGAATTACAATGTCAGAAAATTTGAAAAATGTCATTTCATATTTTTGAAAGTATAAAAATGTCATCTCATATTCTTGAAAGTATAAACTGTCGAAAAAGGCAATAAAAAATCGATTTTTCGACAGTGTCACACTGGTATAGCCCCTTAATGATAAAATTATAGAGGCTGGCAATCATTGAATTAGTATTGTGCAGAATTGATAGATAATTTACACACGTTAAATTGATAGTTTGACGTTTGCAAGCACGTACGTGAGAACTTTTTAGCCCAACTCTCTTTTATACTCTTATTACGTTCCTCAAACTATTGACCTGCCTATTTTGAAAAGGTTTTGCAAGTTTTTTGTAGGTAACTTTTTTTAACATCCTAGATATCAATTTTTCTTGCTCCAATAGAAAAGTGTGTCCTTTGGCTATCAAATGTATAATAAAGTGAAGCTCCACCACCCCCTCACAATTTGATATATCCATTTTCTAAAGTGTCAAAGTAGCCCCGAGTGTGGGGCTTCTTTCACAGGGCATTGAAATGCAGCTTATGTCAAAGATTAAGGGTTACTTTGGAATCATTTTTATGAAAAATGTAAAATTTTATGCATTATACATGGAATTTAACGAACATCAACGATTTTTTTATCACCAAATTGTCATCGTTATTAAGGAAGCAGAACGCGAACAATTTTCGTCCAATCGACTTAAAACTTAACAGTAGCTTCTTAGATTGCTTCAACAGTCAAGTACGAGCGCTTTTCCGATTAATCGAAAATTGTAAAAAATATATCAATTTTGAGATGAAAATTATAGTCGAAAAAACGAACCTTTTTTTTGAAACTCGTCTCTATTTTTCTTTTAATTATTTTTTTAATTCCCCCCGTATTTGACTGTTAAAAATAATATAACGAACGAAAATATTTCACTATTAGTTCCGGACCTAAATTTACGACAGTTCTACTGCGTGCCGCGGAGAGGGTTGGCTGAAAAACAGTAGTGCTATAGTGACTCGTGGGCAGCCATTTTGTTAACTTTTGACAAAGAATTTTTCTTTACATACTTCAATATATACCTTATAAACCTAAAATCTCTTTTGACCATGTATTTTATTCCTTTCTTTTAAAAAATCCAAAGAAAACGATCGAAAATGGGCAGTTACAGTGGTGCCCGCCCTTAAGGAAACATTTGACATAAAAATATCAAGTACCCGGGGTGCTATTATAAACACTTAACGAGTCTTATAATTGTCATTGAGATAAAAATCAACTTGAGCAACATTACAATCAACTTTAGCAACATTATAATAAACTTGAACAACAAATTGTTGTTCAAGTTTATTCCCCGCACCCAGCGCCTGCCACAGGTCAAGCGGGCTCGCTGCCCACACATTAAAAACGTATTTTGACGCTCTGTCAAAGTAGCCCCAAAAACTGTCAAAGTTACCCTGAATGTCAAAGAAGTCCCGTTTTACGGTACTCGCTTTGTTATTTCCCGAGTACACGTAGCTTTTAATTAACACCTTAACGGCAATCATTCTAATAATAACATATTTTTAAAAATGAATTTCTTCCGAGTTCGACACATCTGTAATAAAAATCTCACTCATCGTTTTTGCAAAGGACGATACTTATTTTATCTCGAAAACAAAAGTTCGCACATACTCCGTATGTTATTAGGAGTACAACTTTGCAGTGACCGTTTTACTTAGAGAGCCACTGCGGCCGAAGTAGTGGCCCTAGCTCAATAAAAAAAGTGGCATTTTAAACTAGAGGCTCTGCCAATGTAAATAATTTAAAAAAGCTTACGGATACGTGTATGCATTATAAAGTTATTGGCACTCAAACATGGCAACCTACGAGCCGAATTCTCAGCATTTGCGGGAACTGCTCCAAAGACAACAAAGAAAGGGATTTTTGCACCGGATTGTGACTGGAGATGAAAAGTGGGTTTACTACGATAATCCTAAACGCCGAAAATCATGGGGACTGCCTGGTCATATTCCGTCATCGACGCCCAAACCGAATATTCACGGATCCAAAGTGATGCTGTGTATCCGGTGGGACCAGCTGGGCGTTGTGTACTATGAGCTGCTCAAACCATCCGAAACCATCACAGGGGAACTCTACCGACGTCAGTTGATGCGCTTGAGTAAGGCACTCAAAGATAAACGGCCACAATTCAACGAAAGACATGACAAGGTGATACTGCAGCATGACAATGCCCGACCCCATGTTGCAAATGTCGTGAAAAAGTACTTGGAAACGCTGAAATGGGAGGTTTTATCCCACCCGCCGTACTCTCCAGACATTGCCCCTTCCGACTATCACTTGTTCCGGTCAATGGCACACGATTTGGCTGACCAGCACTTCGGTACTTACGAAGAAGTCAAAAATTGGGTCGATTCCTGGATTGCCTTCAAGGACCAAGACTTTTATCGACGCGGGATACGAATGCTACCTGAAAGATGGGCCGAGGTCGTAGCTAGCGACGGGCAGTACTTTGATTAAAAAATATGTAGCCACTTTTTTATAATAAAGCCTTAAACTTTAAAAAAAAACGGTCACTGCAAAGTTGTACTCCCAATAGTATTAAATGCACTATTTTTCGATTCAATGTGGCCGCAAGAAATGTCCATAATCAATGAGTGACGCAAATATCTTCACTCGCCAACACCGACCAATCATTAAATGCTTGATAAAAAAAGTAACAAATTATTCTCATAGGTATTGCCGTAGAAACATTAGGCGCTCGTACGAAACGTGCCGGCAGTGGAAGACCAATAACAATTGAATTGGCGCCTCATTTCGTATCATTGAGACGGCACATGGTTCATGTATGCGGCGGAGCATTCGTAAGCACGCGACACGTGCTTACAGCGGCGCAGTGTGTTTTAAATGAAGCATTCGAATATCTTTATGACACGAGGGTAGTAAGTGGTACCGATAGATACAACCGATTAGACTTCGGACAGCCGATAAAAAACATCTCTGCACACGAGGACTTCCTGAGGGGAAACTTGTGGTGCGACATAGCCGTTATCACGGTACGAGAACGGAAAATATTTATTCCACGCACTTTATCACTTTGATTTATCAGTCCGTACGTCATCGGAATTCCCGATATATCGAAACACTGAATTATTATATCACGAACGAACCATGTGGATTCGGTTGTAGTTCCGCGGCTACTCTCTTAATAAAAGTCGTCGCATAAACCTAAACCTAACCGAACATTTGATCAGATTTTTGTCCCAATACGTTGCAGTTATCAGCGCACGTTGAATGGAACATCAAGCTAAGCCGAATAGCATTGCCAATTGCGGATCCATTGAATGGCAAGTCCGCCACGATGACGACATTTCAATTTAGAAAGAGTATATATTCGAACCCCGGTCTGCGAGAATTAGAGATGACAATATTTCCGTTGGTTCGAAATGCAGACATTCATGATCACGTCATTCATGATCACGTCATTCATGGAACAACAGCAAATAAGGAAACATTGAGCGGGGTGAGTAGTCACGTTGGGCAACCTGTTCGCGTACTGATCACGTGAATCAAATTTTTCTATATCACGGAAGATGTTTTCATTAAACGCTCAAATGCACAAACGCTGCCGAAAAAAGGAAAAGGTATTACCATTTCGCCCACCACGCGTAGCTACGAAGAATTTATACCGACGAAAATGAAAGAATGTATCGGCGATTGTTTGTCGACAAAACAAACGAGATGAACTCGTGGTTTTATCTCGAGTTTATCAAGATCGAGTATCTTATACACAACAATAATCAAGACTGTCTAGAGTAAATGAAGAAAGTGCTGATTCCTGTGTATTTCAAACCATCTTTTTAGATGTTACAAAAAATAGGTCGTTAACGCAATATAATTTGTTCTAAATGGCACGTTGGATTATCAAAAGAAAGAGTTTTAGATTTCACTTTTGTTGCGTTGAATACCGCTATCATCTTCATCATGGTCCCACAAATCTTATGGGCACGTCTTAGATTAAATTCTTCCTACGTATTCATCGGTTGAGGGGTACTGAATCAGTCATGGATATGTTCATATAATTGTGAATGTTGATTTATACGGTTTTCTCTGCAGCCCGATAGCGGTGCACCGCTGGTTTACAAAAGGAGAGTCATTGGAATAGCGTCGTGGATGTTTCCAAAAAGTGTTCATGGCTGCTACTTCGTAAATGTCTTCAAATACAAGACGTTCATCGAAAATGCCATAGCAGATGAAACCTTTCCAAATTTAAAACATTCATCCGGACTTCCATGGCCGGCAAAACGTCAGCGACATTAACTCCGTAACATGGATGTAAAAAACCTACGTACAAATTTAAAACCAAACAAATTTACAAACCGATGGAAATAATGTATTACCCGGAAACGGGACCAACTAAATGAATAAACGTGTGATTTTCAACATTTTCTGCCACACGAAACGATTCCACTACCTAATCCGTTCCTCAGTTTACTGACTGTTCCTACTCATTTGTTTGCTTCGTTATTGCCACATTCGAAATATAAACATAGATCATTCGGTGGAAAACAAAAATTACTGAAGAACCTTTAGCTGACGAATTTTATGTGCATGTGAGCTACCTCAACCGCGTACCCCAAATAATTCGTGAAAATGAATTCGAATAACAAAAAGTTTATTGCAAAAATTTTACGGTTCCGAGGGAGTCAGTCGATAAGGATATCAACATTTTCTTGGGTAACTCTGCAGAATCAGGGCTACAGCTCGAAACCGCACCACATTTTTTTCTAGCGTTTGTTATCACTAAAAAATGATATCCCATGTAATGTTGGGTGGGAGTCGAAATATCGATGGATCGATATTCGGATGGGCTGAAATATCAAATTAAAAAATGTCGAATGTTTGAATATAGATAGATCAATGTTCGGAGGGTTTATATAGTCGTAAATAGAAATTCCGAATACGAATATCTCGAAGCTGAAATATAGCGAAAAACAAAAACCGATTTAAAAAATATTGAAAGACATAATATCGAATTGCTTATATAAATAACACCAAATAATTCGAGAAGACGAATTTTCGAATTGTAAATATAGCGACGGGTCAAAAAACAGAAAGCATTAAATCGAACGGCCAAAAAGTCGAGTGGTTAAAATAGCGAAGGCTCAAAATGTCGAATGGCCCGGATGGCGAAAACTTGTGATCGAGGCAGATAGCGGTGGGTGGGGATCCAAATATCGAAGGACCAAATATAGATCGACAAATATTTCGAAACGACAGAATTATTAACTCTCAAAATAACGAAGGTTTAATTATTTGAAATGTTATGTTTCGATCGAAGAAAAAATCCAATGACTATAAAGCAAAGCATCATTTATTCGAGAGCTCATATATCTGAAAACGTATATTCAGATCGTCTGCAATTTGAGACATACAAATATAGATTGGAACAATCTATAACATCCATATCTCCAAAACAGAAAAAAGCGAGTATGTAATATTCGTAATACCGTCTATAGCGAAAAGCAATATATCGAGACGCAAAATATCGATGGTCCGAAATGGCGAATGCCAAAATGGCGAACATGGTATGGATGCCGTCCCGGCCGACCGCTACCGCTATCTGCCTCGATCACAAGTTTTCGCCATCCGGGCCATTCGACATTTTGAGCCTTCGCTATTTTAACCACTCGACTTTTTGGCCGTTCGATTTAATGCTTTCTGTTTTTTGACCCGTCGCTATATTTACAATTCGAAAATTCGTCTTCTCGAATTATTTGGTGTTATTTATATAAGCAATTCGATATTATGTCTTTCAATATTTTTTAAATCGGTTTTTGTTTTTCGCTATATTTCAGCTTCGAGATATTCGTATTCGGAATTTCTATTTACGACTATATAAACCCTCCGAACATTGATCTATCTATATTCAAACATTCGACATTTTTTAATTTGATATTTCAGCCCATCCGAATATCGATCCATCGATATTTCGACTCCCACCCGATATTTCGACTCCCACCCATAGCGGTAGCGGTCGGCCGGGACGGCATCCATACCATGTTCGCCATTTTGGCATTCGCCATTTCGGACCATCGATATTTTGCGTCTCGATATATTGCTTTTCGCTATAGACGGTATTACGAATATTACATACTCGCTTTTTTCTGTTTCGGAGATATGGATGTTATAGATTGTTCCAATCTATATTTGTATGTCTCAAATTGCAGACGATCTGAATATACGTTTTCAGATATATGAGCTCTCGAATAAATGATGCTTTGCTTTATAGTCATTGGATTTTTTCTTCGATCGAAACATAACATTTCAAATAATTAAACCTTCGTTATTTTGAGAGTTAATAATTCTGTCGTTTCGAAATATTTGTCGATCTATATTTGGTCCTTTGATATTTGGATCCCCACCCGTAATATTATGGTGGGGGAGGCCAAAATTTTCCATAAAATCCATGTTATGGGATTTTGAAATTTACTAAAACGGGGGACAAAATAACGTATTTCCAGACATTTCACATTTATGTTGAGGGTGGGTTTATTTGAAAATAAACCTTCGTCAGTCACACACACACACACACACAAACACACACACACACACACACACACACACACACACACACACACACACACACGCACGCACGCACGCACGCACGCACGCGCACACACACACACACACACACACACACACACACACACACACACACACACACACACATACACACGCGCGCGCGCGCACACGCACACGCACACGCACTATATACTATGAATTGATTGGACAAAACGAAACAATGTAAACATCGGTGTAGTGAGCATTGAAATTTATTTCGTCCCCACGTTTTTTCACGTCGCACGGTATTTTGTCCCTCGTATAGCAAATTTAAAAATCCAATAAGTTTAGCATTTTTCCCTTACAAGGGGACAGTACGGCAGTCGGATTTTTATAATTTTTCGTACTCATGGTACGCGAAGTTCAGAGCTCGAATATTAATATCCCAAAGCAGTTCGACGCCATATTAAGAAATTTTCGAGAAAATTGACTTTGACGTTTTCGAGGGCACTCTTATCGCAGAAAGATGCAACGATATTCGAACCGGGCTCGTGGCGTACCCGGTAGTGCTCGAGTCTAGTAATCGCGGGGTCGCTGGTTCGAGTCTCACATCGAAATTTTTTTTTTTTCATTTTTTTTAAATGAAAAAACGCAAGTCATATTTTTAATTATCTCTTGATTATAAACATACATTTTCAAGTATCAATATTTATAACCAACAACATTTTTAGGATGAAAATGAAAAACGTCGGGTAAGGAATTGAATACTTTATTATTCGGTCTGTATTCGTTTGTTTTATACATCGGGTGTAATGTTACACGAGCCAGAGTGATAACCATTGTAAAAACAATTAATCTACAAGGGAGTTTATGTAAATATTATTACTGGATATTTTTACGTCGCCTATTCGCAATTTCAAACGAGATAATCAAAAATAAGACTTGCATTTATCATTGACAATTATAATTACATATATGTGAATTAGCATAGATTTTATGATTTTTATCCCGGGATTATTTATTTATTTTCTTATAAATAATCAACTATTGTTATATATAAATAATATATGATCATATATGAGAAAATATATAATTATGTATAAATATAATGAATTTTGTACATAAATAACTATATATGGATTTTGTCCATATATAAACATATATAGATATATTATATTAATTATATATAATAATATGTGACTATATACAACAAAAATTTATCGGGATATTCAAATGACGGAGGTATGCGAATTAAAAAAAAAATTTAAAAAAAAAATTCGAAGTGAGACTCGAACCAGCGACCCCGCGATTACTAGACTCGAGCGCTACCGGGTACGCCACGAGCCCGGTTCGAATATCGTTGCATCTTTGTGGGATAAGAGTGCGCTCGAAAACTTCAAAGTCAATTTTCTCGAAAATTTCTGAATATGGCGTCGAACTGCTTTGGGATATTAATATTCGAGCTCTGAACTTCAGGTACCATGAGTACGAAAAATTACAAAAATCCGACTGCCGTACTGTCCCCTTGTTAGTTTATGGGGAATTTTGGCCTCCCCCGCCATAATATCACATGGGATATCATTTTTTAGTGATAACAAACGCTAGAAAAAATTTGGAGCGCGCGGTTTTGAGCTGCAGCCCTGATTCTGCAGATTTACCTTTTCTTTGCAGCCCGCTTATTAGATTTTGCTGTAAACTGCATTACCTTGAATTGGTACATTCAGCTTTGATTGCCTCGAAAAATAATAAAAAAAGTTGAGCGCTCTAGGACAAAAGTACACAAAAGTTGTGGCACCCCAAAATTCTTGGAATACCCCAAGCATTAGTATTATCCAGCGTGTACAGTGTCAGGCTATGACTAACATTGTTATGACATAAAATACGAATGTTATCCGTATTGAGAAAAAAAAATAATTCTGGAAAACTGAGTTTACGAATGTGTAAGAATGTTACGAATGTTCAACGGAAATATCGAATCATAAAACGGACAAATGTAAAAATTACTTGGCTTTTTAACCATGATTTGTTTAAATAAAAATATAACACTTTTTATGTTTTTATTTCCAAGGTTGAACAGTTTTGTGTACAAAACTCCTTGTACACCTGGATAATACGTACGTGTACTTGGCTAGTATATATTACTTCATTTTTTTGTAAAATTGATTGATGGAAACATAATAATAAAACCATTGTTTAAAGGAGAACAAATAACTATTATTGTTAAGGTAAACCAGATTTTTTTGCAATGTAGGTAGTTACTGCCGGTAGGTCAATTTATTTGAAAATAAAAAAACTTTCATGACTAGTCTCGCCAAATCGTTTGTAATGATTGATGATACTCAGGAACTTTGTAATGTATATAGTCCAGTCGAAATAGGATTTCATCTGGAATTAATTCCGGGCTTCGATTTTCTTTTTTTATACTTGGGGGGGGGGGTGGTTGGTAGTGTAAATCTCGATTTTCGGGAAAATCCCCCCGGTGCGTTTGCCGCCATCTTGATTTGAAGAGGGTTTTTTTTGTTTTTCGAATAACTCGCTTATTTTCAACCTTAGAGGGAAAATGATGGTATTCAAAGTTGTGGGAAATATAATTCTCCACAAGTTTGGTAATTACAATTTTTATCCTAGGATCGATATTTATAGAGTTAGACTGGTAAAAGGAGTAAAAAACGTTTTTCTAAAAACTTATCTCGTTTATTATCAAGTTTATTGTAAATATGGTAATCAATAATAACATAGGAAATTTCATTTCCTCCAACTTTGGTTATTAGCATTTTTACCCTCGGATCAATGTTTTCGGACTTATACTTAATTTAGGGGTGAACTTTTTTTTATGTTCAGTTATTTCGTTGATTATCAAGTTTATCGTAAAAATGTTATGGAGTAATCGGGTAGGAAATTTTATTTTCTACAACTTTGGTCAGTGCCATTTTTACCCTAGGATCAATATTTTCGGACTTATACTTAATTTAGGAATGAACTTTTTACCCCTATTTGCAGTGTAACTCTATAAATGTCGATCCTAGGGTAAAAACTATAATCACCAAACTTGTGGGGAATTACATTTCCCACAACTTTTGATGTGATCATTTTCACTCTAAGGCTGAAGTTAAGGCCATGTGCCACATGCCTCCGACCGCATCGAAATTTTGAAATGGGAATTCTCCTGAACGGTTCAACCAATTGGAATGAAATTTGTTGTGTGCATGCAGAGCGCTTGCTCCGAGAGCATGATTCGCGAAATTTTCCAAAATTTCGAAAAAAAAATCGCAGTTTGTAGTTACCATGCGAAAAACTGTGAATTATTAACCATTGCATCGCATTTTCGATAATTTGGCGCGAATCATGCTCTCGACAGTGAGAAAGCACACATTTTGAGCTTTGTTTCACCTGTTTTCATGAACAAATGGCGGAGAAAAAGCATTTTGAAATTTTTACATAAATGTAGCAAATATGTATCGACTAAGCTCAAAATATCAGGTACCGGAGCGAGCGTTCAGTTCATCCGTTCTCTCACTAGCGGCGCGCAGCTCGCTTCGTTCTTTTTTACCGACCGCGCTCGCCTCCTTCCGGAACAATATATTTTTGACAGGTCGAAAGCCTGAGCTAACCTCGCACATTCATTCGAAATATATTTCGGACAGTAACAGTTCGTTCGAAATATATTTCGAACAGATGTGTAATAGTGTGTGATAGAGTGGACTTTGTGTTCGTCGCGTTTTGGTGAGTTTTTATTTGCCGTGAAAAACGAAACGAGCCCGGTGGTCGAGGGCGACGTCTCAGAACGCCGGCACACCACCGACGAGAAATCCCGACGAGGAAATAATCGTCGAGAAAACCGCTGCGGACTATTACACGAAGAAAAAGATCGAGGAACATCGTGACAGCGAGAAGCCGAAGGAAAAAACACCGGAAGTCAAGGTACGTACGTGCTATCGTACTTTGGGTACTCAACGGTTTAGGGGCTAATTCGATCCAATTGGAATTTAGCTTTGGCACAAGTCGATTCGTGACGCAGCACGAATTGCCAAGGAAGCATCCTTGATAAGGAATCTCTCCGCTCTGTATATTCCAAACGGATTCAAACGTGACAGCGACAAGAATTTCACATACGAATCAGATTAGAATATACCGAGCAGAGAGATTTATCGCCAAGGATGCTTCCTTGGCAATTTGTGCTTCGACACAAATTGGTTCATGCCGAAGCTAGATTCCAATTCGATTCGTGCTTCGGTACACAGCATATGGAAAATTAGCTCGAATTGGTATTCAGCTTTGGCACGAGTCGATTCGTGACACAGCACAAATTGCTAAGGAAGCACTCTTGGTAAGGAATATCTCTGCTCAGTATATTTTACATGGATTCAAACGTGAAATCGACGAGGATTTCACGTCCGAATCATATTAGAATATACCGAGCGAAGGGATGTATCGCCAAGGATGCTTCCTTGGCAACTCGTCCTTCGACACAAATTGGTTCATGCCGAAGCTAGATTCCAATTCGATTCGTGCTTCGGTACAAAGCAAATGGAAAATTAGCTCGAATTGGAATTTAGCTTTGGCACGAGTCGATTTGTGACGCAGCACAAATTGCCAAGGAAGCACCCTTGGTGAGGAATATCTCCGCTCAGTATATTTCATACGGATTCAAACGTGAAATCGACGAGGATTTCACGTTCGAATCAGATTAGAATATAGGAAGCGAAGGGATGTATCGCCAAGGATGCTTCTTTGTCAATTTGTCCTTCGACACAAATTGGTTCGTGCCGAAGCTAAATTTCAATTCGATTCGTGTATCGGCACGAAACGAAAAAATTAATTAAAGGAATTCGCACATATTAATTTTCGTTGCATTCCAGCAATCCAAACTTCAACCTCATAGCCTCTCCGCGGAACGCAGAGAACTATCGTAAATTTAATCCTGGAACTGAGTATGCAATATTTTGGCTAATTATGTTAGTTTTAGAAGTCAAGTATGGGGTGAAATTTCGAAACAATTTTGAAAAAATATAGAAAAGGGTTTGAGGGTGAAATTTCGAAACAATTTTGAAAAAATATAGAAAAGGGTTTTTTTTCGTGTTTCCGACCATAATTTTTATATATTACTCCAAAAAATTAAAGGAACAGAACATTTCTTCATATTTTTAAGTGTTTTTTGAAGCGCCGTATCTATGTGAAAAATGATCGCATCGAGATGAAAAAAAGCCTTTGAAGCTTCAAGTTTCTAGTTTGGAGATCTTTTGGCAAAGTTTTTTTGTGAGCTGAGGTTATTGCGCAATCATATAAAATAGCTGAGGAAAAAAATTGCCAAATTTATGTTTTTTTCTCAAGGGTTCACGGGCTAGGTAATTTTTTTCCACGTAACTCAATGTATAGGTCAGTTAGCTTGTAGATTCAGCTTTAATTTGGTTTTTTGTCTCTACATCAATTTTTTGCTGAAATATCTGACTCTAAATGAAAAAAGATCCTTTTGTCTCTGATCATCGATACCTCAACAACCAATGATCGCAACGGGAATTAAAAGTCAGCTTTGAAAACTGGAATAAATTTCCTATCAGCCCCTTTTGTTCATCTTTGAGAAAAACATTTTTTCACCCTTAACATTAATTTGAAAAAAGGACAAAAAGTTACTTTTTCTAGTTTGTCAGTAAATCTACTACTACTTTACAGATAGGCAGAGTAATGTTGCCGCGTTTTTTTTTCAGCGCAATGCAGCCCCAACAGCCCTGTTAATTTTCAAATTGATCCATCGAACAGTTTTTCCGGACTGATGTTTTACAGAACAATTAAAGGCACAAGTGTATTGTTCCTGAACATCGTGTAATCATCTTCAAAATGGAAAGACCAATTGTCTTCGACTTTTTTCACAACTTTGCACTAGTTTCTTCTTATATTTAAGGAAAAAATTAAAAAATTCAGTTTTTTGAAAAATATTTCTTTTAATTTTGTAACTCATTTCAGGAAACAATACTGATTTTTTACCCGATCCGGCTTTTGCGCACTATAATTTCACTCATGTTTAATTGCATTAATTAAAAGTTGGTAACCCCAAGCTGTATTCAATAGTCGATCTGAGAACATTTATGCGATTAACTCTTGATATTTTCTACGAAGGTTATTAGGTTTCCAGAAAACAGTTTTTTTTAAACTAGGCATGACCTAAAATAAAAAAAGTTAAAGTTTACAACAACTTTAGATTCATTTTTTTTAACAAAACGTAGAAAAAAATTACCAAATAAAATATTAGTTAAAAAAAACTGTTAATTGGTTATTTCTAAAAAAAAGAGATCAGTTTTGAAAAAAAGTGTTTTATTTGTAACCCTAATGACCTTCGCAGAAAATATCGAGAATTAATCTCATACAAGTTCTCTGATCGACTAGTGAATACAGCTTGGGGGTATCAACTTTTAATTGATGCAATTAAAGATGAGTGAAATTATGGTGCGCAAAGATCGAATCGTGTGAAAAATGAGTCAGTATCGTTTCCTGAAATGCTTTGCAAAAAAAATGAAAAGTTTTCGAATTTTGTTTTCTCGAATTTAACAAGCAACTAGTGCAAAGTTGTGAAAAAAGTCGAAGAAAATTGGTTTTTCCATTCTGATGATGATTACACGATGTTTAGGAACAATACACTTCTTCCTTTGTTTTGTAAAACTTTGATAAATCGGCCCGGAAAAATGGTTCAATGGATCAAATTGAAAATGTACAGGGCTATTGGGGGTATATTAAGCAGAAAAACAACCGGGCAACACTAGTCTTTCCACCAATATTTGCAAAGTAATAGTACATTTACTGAAAAACCATAAAAAATAATTTTTTCGTCCTTTTTCAAATTAATATTAATGGTGAAAAAAATGTTTTTTTTTTTCTAAAGAATCAACGAAAGAGTCGTGTAGGAAATTTATTTCAGTTTTCAAAGCTGCCCGTGCGATCATTGGTTGCTGAGATATCGAAGATCGAAGACAGGATTTTTTTACATTTAAAGTCGGATATGTCAGCAAAACATTGACGTAGAGAGACAAAAGCACCAAATTGAAGCTGAATAAACAAGCTAACTGTCCTATACATGGATTTAACCGAAATAACATTCTTGCGCACGTGGAGCCCTTAAAAAAAACCAAAAAAATTGTAAACAAATTTTCTCTCGCTATTTTTTATTATTGCGCGATAATAGGAGCTCACAAATTTGTTTTGCCCACAGATCTCGAAACTAGAAACTTGAAGCTTCATAATGCTTTTTTTCATCTCGATACGACCATTTTTCACATTGATACAGCGCTTCAAAAAATACTTTGAAAAATTGAAGAAATTGGATTGGTCGATTGGACGAAAATTGTTCGAGTTCTGCTGAATCCCGATTTCGAAAACGTGGTTTGGAGAAAAACGTGTGTAAAGTCAACGGTTTGACGATAGAGCTGAAGAAGTTTTGTTTCCGTAATCTAATGCCACATTTTGGTCGAAAATAAAACTATTTTTAGTCGGTGAATTTCTCCCCATAGATAATAGGCTTAAAAGAGTTGAGAATTGCGACTACCGGCATGGCATCGCCGAAGATGCTTTTCAGCGCCGAGACTCCCCTATAAAAATAGCTCGAAAACCACTTTAAAACTGTTTTTTTTTCGGCTATAAACGAATATTCATCATATTTTTGGAGGTTATAAGGATTTTTTAAGTGTTTCCGAAAAAATGATTTTTCGAAAATTTTCCACCGGTGTCCTCCTTTAACCATATCGCGATCGTAAAATTTCACCGCTCTTCTGTAGGGCGAGACTCCTGTGATCGTCATTGCTAGAAAATTCGATCCTTGGAGGAAGCTGCCGAAGATAAATCCCGGCAGAAAGAAAAAATTCTAAACGTATTTATTTTAGCAATAATTATAAAATTTCACCACTCTTTCGCAGAGTGAGACCCGGTCGATCTCGTTCGCTCGCGAATTTGGTCGGCCGCGGACAACCTGCCGAAGATAAGCCATGGCAGAGAAAAAAATGGCGAACGCAATTGTTTGAACAAAGAGCATTGTAAAATTTTTTCAGTAACCAAGGATTTTTTAAAAGTTTTTCCAACAAAATGATTTTTCAAAAATTCTACACCGATGACCTCTAAACAATTCGCCATAGTAAAATTTTACCACTCTTCTGTAGAGCGACACTCCTCCGATCGTCATTGCTAGAAAATTCGATCTTTGGAGAAACCTGCCGAAGACGAATTCTGGCAAAGAGAAAAAGTGCTAAACGATTTTTTTTAGCATAATTAGTAATAATTTAGTAATAATAACATTTTACCACTCTTTCGCAGAGTGAGACCCGGTCGATCTCGTTCGCTCGCGAATTTGGTCGGCCGCGGACAACCTGCCGAAGATAAGCCATGGCAGAGAAAAAAATGGCGAACGCAATTGTTTAAACAAAGAGCATTGTAAAATTTGTTAAGTTACCAAGGATATTTGAAAAGTGCTTCCTATAAAACGATTTTTCGAAAATTTTACACCGATGACCTCTAAACAATTCGTGATAGTAAAATTTTACCGCCCTTCTGTAGAGCGAGACTTCTCCGATCGTCATTGCTAGAAAATTCGATCTTTGGAGAAACCTGCCGAAGATGAATTCCGGCAGAGAGAAAAAATGCTAAACGATTTTTTTTGCAAAATTAGTAATAATTTAGCAATAATAACATTTTACCACTCTTTCGCAGAGTGAGACCCGGTCGACGTCGTTCGCTCGCGAATTTAGTCGGCCGCGGACAACCTGCCGAAGATAAGCCATGGCAGAGAAAAAAATGCCGATCGTAATTGTTTAAATAAAGAGCATTGTAACATTCTTAAGTTTCCAAGGATTTTTGAAAAGTGCTTCCAACAAAACGATTTTTCGAAAGTTTTACACCGATGACCTGTAAACAATTCGCGATAGTAAAATTTTACTGCTCTTCTGTAGAGCGAGACTTCTCCGATCATCATTGCTAGAAAATTCGATCCTTGGAGAAACCTACCGAAGATGAATTCCGGCAGAGAGAAAAAATGCTAAACGTATTTTTTTTTTGCAGTAATAACAAAATGTTACCACACTTTCGCAGAGTGAGACCCGGTCGATCTCGTTCGCTCGCGAATTTTGTCGGCCGCAGACAACCTGCCGAAGATAAGCCATGGCAGAGAAAAAAATGCCGATCGCAATTGTTTAAACAAAGAGCATTGTAAAAGTTTACAACTCTTTTGTAGAGTGAGTCTCGAGCGATCTCGGTTGTGACTCGAGATTTTAGCAGAGATCAAATTCGTCGACGATGAGCGACACCGAGATGCGAAATAGTCTTCGAGCTTATTTGTTTAAATTAATTAAAAAAAGAATGGGGAAATGCTAGCACCCTTCCACCATACGACTCTCTAGCAAACTCCGTTTGCTAGAAAGTTCAACCATAAAGAAATTTCCACCGATGACCGCCGTCGACAAAAAAAATCGTTTCGAGGGCATTTGTTTAAACAATGCGCGATCGCAAAATTTCACCGCTCTTCCGTAGAGCGAGGTTAGCCATCTCGATTGTTCGAGAAGCTGACCAGCAAAAATGCTGGCAAATATGAACCCTGGCAGAGATAAAAATGCTGACCGCATTTGTTTAAATAATGACCATTGTAAAATTTTACCACTCTTTTCTAGAGTGAGTTTCGAGCAATTTCGGTCGCTCGAAATTCTGGCAGGGATCGATATCGTTAACGATAAGCGGCATCGATGTTACAAATTGTGCTCGAGCTCATTTGTTTAAATGAATATAAAAAAGTATGGGAAAATGCCTAAGTTGGTTGTGGCCGTCGTCGAAAAAAAAATCGATTCGATGGCTGCAACAAAGGCTGCAAAAAATGCAACAAAGTTTCACCGCTCTCCTGCCGAGCGAGCGCATACTTCCAATACAAGCGTACGATGGTCGCTACGCATAGTTGTGTGAATTGTGTGATACACACAGATTGTAAGGTGCTTGCGTACGACCGCACGGCGTGCGAGAATGTATTCGTTCTTTCTCCACACACGGTCGGCGCGGCGTAGCAAACACAATACACACACACGCGCGCGCGCGCGCTCAGCGATCGCCGTCTGTTTGGCTTCGACTCTTCGTCCTAGTGCGAAGCATCGAGACCGAATTCGCGATCGCTGCGCTGTCCGTCGGTAGCGACTCGTAGCTAAAAACTACGAGATCTGCGCTATCGACGTAACGAGAGGCCGCGTCGAAATGTTCTGGCGTGTGGCACATGGCCTTAAGGGGTAAGGCCACTGTAAATTTGAAGAAGACGAAAATTTGGCTATCGAAGGACAAATGTATGGTGCTGGGATTGCAGACTAACGGTAAAAAAAATGTTTAACTTCTTTTTTAAATTTTTTCCAATAAAAAACTATTCGCAAAACTTTAAACGCGTTTTTCTCGAAACATGGTTTTTCAAAATGTCACGCAGCATAACTCGAACAATTTTCATTTTTTTTACTTGAAATTTTAACCAGATGTGAACATTTACATTATCTTGAGAATGTCGATCGGAATTTTCAAGAACTTTATTTATTGATTTTTTATTAACAAAAAACTTGCCGTTTTTTTCGTCAAAAATCAATTTTTTTTTCAAACGCACGCCAAATCCACAAAAATTGATACTTTTTAAAATCCGATCGACATTCTCTAGCTATAGCCCTCTAGATTAATGGTTTTTTTTTGTTCTAGATTCAAAAGTGGAACCAGTGGTGCTGCGTGCCGCGGAGCCCTGGAAGCAAAACATGTCCCGGGAAGATAGCTGTGGAACCGCCATTTTGTTTTTTTTTTACTGTAAAAAAATTTTATAATAAAGTTTAATGTATGCCCGATAACACCATTAAAAGTTTTTTTTCAAATACCTTCAATTTCGGGAGCAAAAAATTAGTGAAAAAACCTTTTTTTTTGGGCCGTTACAGTGGCCTTACCCCTTAAGCGAGTTATTCGAAAAACAAAAAATCCCTTTTCGAATCAAGATGGCGGCAAACGCACCAGGGGGATTTTCCCGAAAATCGAGATTTACACTACCAACAACCCCCCCCCCCCTCCCCAAGTATAAAAAAAGAAAATCGAAGCCCGGAATTACTTCCAGGTTAATCGAATTTTAGACCTATCTCGACTGGACTAATACGCCATTGCTCCTCATTCGTACTAAATGACGAAACATTGTTTATTTTTGTTTATACTGTAAATTCAATTGCTGACTGCTGACTGCTATCTTGCCTGCTATATATACATAAAATATAATATGTTCCAGAGTGAGGCGTTTTGACAGCTCTAATTTTTAGTCATGGTTAGAGCGTTTCTAAGCGTGCCCCTTTTTAGGGCGATCAAAAACGTTAACGAAGGTTCCCCGTGTCGAAAATGTCCGATTCAAAGAACTAATCGAATACGAAGAACAAATGGGTCTTTTTGAGGGCCAAAAATAAGTTTGACAAAGGTTTCTCGTGTCTCATAAATCAAACATCAAGAAATTCTTCACAATTGGGAATAGGACGGTAAGCAGTGCATTAAGCTCATACTTTACCCTGGAAAGAATAAAATGGCAAAGCGAAAGTGATTTTCGAAATCTGCTTGCATTGACCATACGTAGGTAAATATGGTATGATACCAGGTACGAAAAGTTTCTCTCGGATACTGTTTCAGAAACTGAAACTAATTTTCAGGACATTTCTTAGAATAATTTTCTCACATCGACTAAAGGCAATTGAAAATGTGTGTCTCTACGGATATACATTTTTCATTGCCTTCAGTTTTTCGCTTTGCAGTCTTTAAAGAGATAAAATGTTGCTTGGTTTTAGTTTATCGGAGACAAACAATGAAATATTTATATCAGTGGGCACTGGAAAGCCAAAAATATATATTTGACTTACATTAACCAAAAACAATCAATATTTTTTTTTGCCTTCAGTTGATCTGAGATAAATTTGAGAAAGCGCTTCTCTATACCGCGTCAATGTCTCTGATCGCTGCGAAGAAAGCCATGTTTTTGGCTTCGCAGTCTCTAAAGATGTAAAATTTTGCTTGTTTTTAGTCGAAAAGAAAAAAAAATGTATTTATCTTACAGTAACTAAAATCAATCAACATTGAATTTGACAGTAATGGTTTAATTTAATTCTTGTCCTGTTCAATTGTTTACTCACCGTAATTGAAAACAATCAACAGTGAATTTGAATTTCACTTCTCTTTGGACTGAAGCTAAAGGAAATTAGGATTCTTCCCATTCCAAAAAGATATTAAATACCTTTTAAAAACTTTAAAAAAAAAGAAAAAATGTAATAAAAAAATCCACTCAAAAACATTATCGCTTATTTCGACTTGTAAAAACATTCCGATTTACCTTATATTTTTTTAAATTTTAATTCAAGCAATGAATGTATTTTTTAAATTAACCAAATGTACAAAAAAGTGAGAAAACATTTTAGCCAAGCCAACTTAGTATACCATAGCCTATTACTAGAAACTTACTAGAAATGTTGTACACAAAAATGTTAAACCTTAGGAATAATATTTTTCCACATATTTTTCCAAATTTTATACCTATTCTTTGAAAAAAATTAGGATAAGGTTCCAAAAAGCTCCCCCCTCTCATCGAGCTAAAATTTTGCGCAGACCTTCCTTTTAATGTTCTAAGAGGACCCCTAAACGGACTTTCAGCGACCGGCAATACTTTTCGAGATATCGAATGTCGAAAGTTATTTATCTGACTGCGATCCTGCTATATCTATACCGAATACGCTTAGTTCTGGCTATACCTATATATGTGATCGTACTCTCCGCTTTGTGCGGATCTTGGTCAATGGTAATGGAATGTAAAACATTCACAGAACCCTTCACAGAGCAGCCATCGGTACAAATTAGGGAAAACAAATATGAAGTCATCCGAAAACCGAAAAAAAATTGACGTTAAAAAACGGAAAAAAATAAACTATTTCAAAAAGGCAAAACAAATTGTAACTACAAAAAAAACACAAAAAGATTTCAATGCTTAAAAAGTCCAAAACAATTTAAGTACAAAAAACAAAACAAAAATCAAATTATTTTCAAAAGCCAACAAATATTTAGTCCCAAAAAAGAAGAGAAAAATGAAACTATTTTAAAAATCCAAAAAACATTAACTACAGAAAAAAACCGAAGTAAAATTAATAATAAAAAAACCATCGGAAAGATTGAACCTTGAATTTTTTTTAACGGAATATCAACTTTGAAAAAACCCAACCCCCCGTTTTTGGGTCTATCTCAAGATTCCACGGTGTTGGTAATAATGGTGTTGACGCGGGGCAACTCGGATGTGCGTATGAAATTGTGGGGTGCGAGCAATACTGGTGTTTGGATAGCGTTCGAATTTTGCCATATACATTTTACCACGCCTCAGCAGCATGGTCGATTAGTATAGAAGACAATTTGCACAAATTATACGGTGTATCCATAGTGGAAAACTTCAGCCAAGGACCATGCAAGGTTACCGCAAACAAAATAAATAAAAAGCAAACGGTATGTCGAGCAGCGAAACTCTTAGTAAGCCTTGGTGACCAGCCCCGTAGCGATGATAAGTAAAGTAAGCGTAATATTGTAACGTAAGCGATGGGAGATCTATCGCTTTAACTAGACAACGATCCGCACAAATAAAAGCGGAGAGCGCGATCACATATATGGGTATAGCCAGAACTGAGCCTCTTCGGTATAGACATAGTAGTAGTATATTAAAATAAACAACTTTGAAAATTCGATATCTCGAAAACTATTGCTAGTCGCCAAAAATCCTTCAAGGGGTTCCCTTAGAATATGAAAAGGAAGGTCTGTGCAAAACTTCAGCTCGATCAGAGGGGTGAGCTTTTCGGAACCTTACCCATTTTTTTCAAACGAAATAAAACATTTTTGAATAGTTTATGTCCAAGGTTTACCAACGGTGTGTACAACATTTCTTGTACGCCTGCATAATACGTGCATTGTACTTGGGTATTTTATGAAATTTCATTTTATCTTCAATTGATTAATGGAAACATAATAAAACCAGTCTTTGAATTAGAATAAATAATCATTATTCTCATAAGGTAAACCAGATTTTTCGTTACAAAGTAGGTACTTATTATCGGTAGGTCATTTTATTCGAAAATAAAAATAATTTCTCGATTAATCCCGAAAAATCGTTTTTATTGACCCTTCGTCTGCAAACGTGGGTCGTTCGTGTCCGAGCGAAAACCGTTTTGGTTTGTACCGCGAAAATAGGGGAAGGGCGGACACTCCTCTTTACCTGAAAAAAAAGTTATATAGGAAGGGGAACCTACGCCCAAGTTTCAAAATTTTATTACCTTCCAGGTAGTTGTACCGAGCACTCA
Organism: Ophion obscuratus; assembly: GCA_964007375.1. Taxonomy (NCBI): domain Eukaryota; kingdom Metazoa; phylum Arthropoda; class Insecta; order Hymenoptera; family Ichneumonidae; genus Ophion; species Ophion obscuratus. Next base: position 51,734,949 of record OZ023317.1, read on the forward strand.
AACTTTGCAGAGGACACAAACGACCCAGGTTTGCAGACGACGTGCACAAAATAGGTAAGTTCGTGAAAATTTTTTTCGTGTTTTACGGTGATTTTGGCATCGGTAATTATGCCAACAATAGTCAGTATGACTAAAAAAAATTTTGGAATTTTTTTATGCAGAATTTTCAAAAATGGAGCAACGATCGGCCGAACAAATTACGCGCGTACTGCGTCAACGAGAAGCAATAAATGATTTTGGCGGTGAAAATAGTGAAGATGAAATCGATGCAATTGAAGAAGTTGATAGTGAGGCCAGTGAAATGAGTGTATCTAATGTGGAATCGACAGAGAGCGAGAGTGAAGTCGAGGAAGAGCAGGACGATACCGAGCCAGTTCGACGCCATACATTCATTTATGGTAGGGATAAATACAAATGGTGCCGTAACCCTCCAGAAAATCGTGGCCGCAGGTCATCAAATATAACGATTATTTTACCAAAAGCTAATGGTGGAGTGGTCGCTGCGCGTACACCCCTCCAATTTTGGAGCGCGTTATTCACCGACGATATACTACAAATAATCGTAAAATTTACTAACGCGGAGATCGATCGATTTTTATCAGGGAGTCAAATCGCTGATGATGCGTCATTTCAACATATAAATCTCACCGAGTTGAAGGCGTTTTTGGGTATTTTGTACTTGTGCGGTGTTCAAAACAGTAGCAAAGTAAATCTGTCGGAACTGTGGTCTCACGAGTTTGGATCAACGTTCTGTAGAGTAACGATGTCGAGGCGTCGATTTAAATTTATAAGTTGTCGTCTTCGATTCGACGACAAAACGACACGTACTGCCAGACGCGCCAAGGACGGTCTCGCTCCAATCCGTGACATTTGGGATATGTTTATGCCGAACTGTCAAAACAATTACAATCCCAGTGAGTTCATGACCATCGATGAACAGCTGTTGGGATTTCGCGGACGTTTCTCGGCGCGTGTTTATATAAAATCCAAACCGGCGCGGTATGGCATAAAGATTGTCACTATGAACGACGCGAGAACTTTTTATATGTATAACGCTATTCCGTACACTGGACGAATTCGAACAGAGCCGGTCGAGAGCGTGCCTTCCTTTTATGTTCGTAAATTGAGTGAACCTATTCACAATACGAACCGTACAATAACATGCGATAATTGGTTCTCTTCAATAGAGATTTTCAACAAGATGAAGCAGGAGTTCAACTTATCGATGGTGGGCACACTCCGAAAAAATAAGCAACAAATTCCCATTTCTTTTACAAAGAATGCTTCTCTTGGCACGGCCAAATACGGGTACGACGGGCAAAATATTTTACTTTCGTACTGTCCAAAAAAAAATAAAGTCGTATTGGTCCTGTCATCTAGGCATAAAACTGGTAAACAATCTGAAGATACTGGAAAGCCAGAAATCATCGATTTTTATAATAAGAACGGCAGTATTACGATATCTGTGGCCCCAAGTTTTGGTCATGCAGTCTTCATATTTGGCCCAAAATAAGACTTTTTTCAAGAATACAAAAAATCGAAATTCGGCTTTTAAGGGGGTGAAACAGGGGGTTGAAAGTCGAAGCATTATTATGTTTGTGGTTCCCAATTTTGACCATGCAGCGGCCATATTCGATAGAAAATGCGACTTTTGTGTGTGTGGAATCGTTGGGTGGGTCTGGAGCACCTTCGATGTGTGTGTGGAATCGTTGGGTGGGTTTGGAGCACCTTCGATGTGTGTGTGGAATCGTTGGGTGGGTCTGGAGCACCTTCGATGTGTGTGTGGAATCGTTGGGTGGGTCTGGAGCACCTTCGATGTGTGTGTGTGGAATCGTTGGGTGGGCACGATTACGATGCCCACCCAACCAAAATAATACAACCTACTTTTGTTGTATTATTGACAAAGAACAATGATGCAATCACCCTTCTGGGAAGCTGAATTTCAGAGGATTTTACGAAAAAATATAATGTTTAACAACGTTCCAAGCTCCCGTTTATCCCGTTACAAATCGTGTTTCAATGAACTACCTAACTCTTTGAAAATTACTTGTTTTCTAGAATGTTTACGCCGAATTCTAAAGAAATCTACCCAAAAAATACTCCGCCTCATTAAAAATTTAAAACCTCTGTTTCCCCCCCTTAAAAGCCGAATTTCGATTTTTTGTATTCTTGAAAAAAGTCTTATTTTGGGCCAAATATAAAGACTGCATGGCCAAAACTTGGGGCCACAGATATCGTAATATCCCCATAAGAACAAATGCGGCACCGACGTTTTCGACCAAATGTATGGAAACTATACGGGTTCTCGTATATCTTCGCGCTGGCCAATGCGATTTTTTTTAGGTATGCTGGATCAAGCCGGTGTTAATGCCAGCATTTTGTACAATGTCCTACCGGAAAATGAGATGCGAAATCGTCGAGAATTTTTAAAAGATCTGGCTCTATCGCTTATAAAGCCACATTTACAAGAGCGTGTGACGCGGCCCGGATTGCACCGGTCTCTAGCAAATAACATCCGCGAAATCTTATCGGCGACCGAAATCAAGGCAGGACCAGCGCTTAGGTCGGATAAAATGGATAAACGGAAGCGGTGCTATTATTGTAAAACAGAAAAAGATCGAAAGACGCAGTACTGCTGCGTCAAATGTAAAAAAGCCGTATGCGAAGAACATCGCGTCGTTTGCTGTGTTCAATGTGTAGAATGATTATAATTATCAATTAAAATACTCTGTTAGATTGAGAATCGTAATAATATGTTATTGTAATAACTTTTTATGGTAAAAAAAGAAAAAAAAATGTGTTGCTAATAAAATGTGTAAAAAGCAATATACATTGTACGTAATTTATTGCCCATTTTCATGTCCAAAACTTAAGCACTTAACTTTAAATTAATGAAACAAAATATTTTTTTTTCTTAAAGATACAATCTTTACCTTTAATTTCCAGTTTGAAAAATTACGGTACCTTTTTTTTTCGCTGAGTTACAATTTTTTTGTAAATCAAAATTTTTTTCCAAATTTTTTTATTTATTTAACAAAAAAATGTATGAAAAAAATTATTTTTCAGAAATTTTACAAATGGAACTTTAAAATGAATGTTTTAAGAAGTAGTCTGAATTTTTTCAAAATTTTCTGAGTACATTAAGGGGATGAAATAATGGCCAGACGCGAAATACCCACGTTTGCAGACGAGAGGTGCGAAAAAAACGTTTGCAGACGAAGTGTTAATTTCGTAGTATTCAGGAACTTTGAAATTTCTATGCCTAGGTTCCACCTTCGTACGAAATGAAAAAATAATTATTATTTTTATTTCCACTATAAATTAAATTATACATATGTTCAGAATTTATAAAAACGACACTTTGGAGAATTCACGTATTTTCCGGTTACGTAATGATCAAAGTGTTTGTATGTCGGTCGAGGGTGCATAGAAGAGGAAAAAGTCATTATCAGTAGCTGTGGCGATAATTCCTTTTCTTTCCCGGACTACGTGACATTTTAGCAGTTTACTGCTTATTGTTGTAACTCGAACGTGCGATGTACGAGTGAATAACAATTCGCTGGAAGATGGAAATTCATGTGCAATGCATTGTGTATATATATATATATATATATATATATATATATATATATATATATATATATATATATGGTGTCTCAAAATTACCTGACATCTTCATTTGTCAATTAAACGTATGATTTATTGTAAAAGTAAGAATATTTTAATAACTTTGAAACGTTTTGAACATTTTGGTATAATTACGAACTAATTTTATTAATGGTGCGTCCAATGGCTTCTTTCAGCTCCGGAATGGTCTCGGGACCATTGGCGTACACTTTTCCTTTCAGAAAACCCCAAAGAAGAAAGTCCAATGGCCTCAAAGCGCACGATCTTGGTTGCCAATTAACATCACCGTGGCGCGAAATAACACAACCATGAAACTTCGTCTGCAATAACTGCATTGTTTCGCCCGGAGTGTGGCAAGTTGTGCCATCTTGTTGAAAGAATATGTCTTCCAAGTCCATGCCGTGAAAATATTCGTACTTTTCAAATAAATAATACGTTTTATTGATAAATCAAAATGTCAGGTCATTTTGAGACACCTTTTACTTACCTATTGAAGGGAGGTCACCACTGTAATGTTTTCGAAAAATCGTTTACGTAAACACTTTTAGAGAATCCTTTGAGCCTTAAAGTAAACGTTACGAACTAAAAATAGTTTTATTTTCTACCAATAGGCGGCATGAGATTACGGGAAAAAAGATCACCAGCTGTAGCATCTATAAAACGGTGGACTTTAAACACGTTTTTCTCAAAACCATGTTTTTGAAATCGGCACGCATTAGAACTCGAACAATTTTCATCCGATCGACTAGAAATTGTAACTGTAGCTTCTTGGATGCTTTAACAGTAAAGTACGAGCGCTTTTTTCGACTAATTGAGAATTGTAAAATTATATCACTTCTTATATGAAAATTATGATGGAAAAAACGAACTTTTTTCAAACTCGTCTCTATTTTTCTTTTAATTATTTGTTATTTCCCCCCGTACGTGAAACTAAAAACTGAAATAATTAACGAAAATATTTCACTCTTAGTTCCAGGATTGAATTGACGACAGACTCGTGCACCGCCATTTTGGATTCCTTGCACAAAACAAATATTTTTACATACTTCAATATATATCTAATAAAGCCTAAAAGTTCTTTTCACCATGTATTTTATTACTTCCTTTGAAAAAAAATTCAGAGGAAACGGTCGAAAATGAGCAGTTACTATGCCCTCCCTTAAGTCGTAGGGAAGATTTACATCGAGCGATTTGTTTCTACGCGTCGTTCGTCCGGAACACGATTAGACCAAGATTAATCTCGCAGTTACAACGACTCAAACATTAGTTAACATTTTCCTCCAATTGAAATTCGAAACATATAATTTGAAACATATAAACCCACGTAATTTTTGTACACTGAGTCAAAAGAGTTTCTATTAAAAGGCTATGATTGGTATACAAGTATACTTATATAAAAATTGTATATAAGTTCTGTATTATAAGGCTGGGAAATCGTAATACACCTGTGTCAGCTATACTTTTATTGCCTTTTCAACCAGTTGATCAGGGCCGGATTTAGGGGAGGGCATCCGGGGCTACAGCCCCGGGGCCTCCACAAAAGAGGGGCCCCCACAATAGAGACTTCGGAAAAAAAAATGTTTCCAATTCCTACGAGTAAACTAGTAAACACTAGTAAACAACTTTTCCTTTGATATTTTCTTTCGCTGTTTTACCTTCACCTATAGTACTTTGTACAAACATGATTATATTGCTCTTAAATATAAAAAAAAACGATTCATCTATATTTGTTCACTTCAATCAGGCAATCAGTAAAATATCAAAATCTTAAATGGCCCTGATAAGCTCTTGCAATTTACGCCCCATCTTGAGCGAGTATCCCAATGGCTCAATGGCTCAGTGGGGCGGTACTTGCCCGCAGCCTCGGAGTATGGGTGTTCGATTCCGTGTCTCGAATTTTTTATCTATAATATTATAAATATATATTAATTGCAATATATAAACAATTAGTGTTATTCAATTTTTTAACAAATCAATTATTATTGACTAATTGGTAATTTTTTCCATATTTTTTTATGCAGCAAGGTGTGTAGTTTGATAGGCAAAAAAAAGTATTATGACACAATTGGATGTCATCAATTATTCACGAACCGTACTCCGTTACTGCATGAAAGAAATTTAAAAAAATCACAGTTGATCAATAATGATTCATTTATATAATTATTGAAGAATATCAATTGTCATACAAAACCCACATCATCGCGACGAGGAGTCAAATGCTACTATTAACAATCGAGTCGTGAGTCACGATCGAGGAAAGGATGTGTCCGTTGAAGTTTCCGTGCGTAATTTCGTCTTCATGTAGTTGTCTGGTCTTTTATTATTATTTTTCCAAAAAGTATAGTTTGTTGTGACCGGCAAGTGAGTTTTTTTCCTTTTTCTTGTTATTCTTGTCTTCGATAAAAAAAAATTCTTTTGAATGTTTCATGCAAGTTTTTAAATAATTGAAATTATTCAAAAAACGAAACAATGGAATGTTACAATTCGTTTCAACCATTATCTTTCTTTTTTGAACTAAATGAAGGATTTCTTGTCAATGCATTCTTCAAACGAAATAAACGAAGACATACATTCGAAAATCTCAAGGGAGAGAAAATAATGTTTCAGTTCATGGACACGATTGCAATCACTTATTTATAAAAGCCCTTTGCCTGTCCATGTGTGTCGACAATAGAATAAAGATTGCCAGTTCGGATGAGGAATTTATAGTATATTCTGCGGATTTTACAAGTCTATTCGGCCTATTCCCCGTGTTTGCGTGTCGATACCCGTTTCCCCCGTTTTTTGTCTGTACGATCCGTCGTAGCGTTGACAAGTGTCTGCTGAGCGGCGTGCTTGCAGTAGGGATTCCCGGAATTTTATACATTCACGTGCGTCTGAGAAGCTAAGAACTTACGAACATTGTGCATCAAATGTAAATCCTTTCGAATTTTACTACCAAATTCTCGAAGACCAAAATTTCAGAGCTACATTCCCAAACCTCGAAATTGCATTGAGAATGTATTTGGTTTTGATGGTGTCGAATTGCACTGGAGAGCGCTCATTTTCAAAAATGAAAATTATCAAAAATAGGCTGCGAACCACGATGGGATAAAACCGTCTATCAAAGCTATCGCTCCTAAGCATTGAAAGTGATTTACTTCGGGAACTGGATTTCAGCGAAATCATCAACGTTTTTTCGGCGAAAAAAGCTCGGAAGGTTCCGTTCGATAACACTAAAATTTGATTTCAGATAATTCTCGTTTTCGCTTATATTTATATATGTTTGTTAAATGCTAAGAGAATCTACTTGGTTTCACAATAAATTATTTATGAAAAACTCGAGTGAAAAAAATTATTCATTTTATTTGGAAAATAATTGGGGGGTGGGGCTCCACTTTTTTGTTGCCCCAAGGCCTCCAGACCTCTAAATCCGGCCCTGCAGTTGAGTATCTTTATGTTTATCCCTACTGCGGGTGCTTGTTGTAAACACCATGGATTTTTTTGATTGATTTTTAGTTTTTAAGCAGATTGCCAGGAACTCATCGATCCGAGCAGTTATTAAGTAATTTATGTACAATCCATACTGTTTTTATTCACCCCGGTACGTGAATTAGCAATAGAATTGCCTGACTAAAATACTTTCAGATACCCCGGCACCAGACCGCGACTGGCAATGCAGCAACGACGCCACTTTGTTTAAATAATAATAACTTCATTGTTTATGCATACTTTTCAGTAAGAAATGCAATCTTGGCAAGACTATGTATTAATTGTGCGTTAAATCCCGACCTCATCATCCCAATACTCTCAGCAGAAAAAAATATTGAAGATCGATTTATTTTTTGGGCCCCAAGCTGTATATATGTGTATATATGTGTGTATATATACACACACACACACACATATATATATATATATAATCGAATTATTTACAAATAAGATTGTTCGATCAATCTAGGAATATTTTTTGTAATTATTGTTTTTTATAATCTCTACAATCTGTATCCCACTGTACCATCTGTATACTAAATTTAAAAAAAACAATGCTGATAATTATCATTCACATTATAAATTAAATTGTATATATTTTCTATATAAAAAAACGATATTTCGGACTATTCGCGTATTTTCCGGTTACGAGATGAGCCAGGTTTGTGTATGTGTATCGAGTGTGCATAGAATGAAAGACCGATTATCAGTAGCTGCGGCGATAATTCCTTTCAAATAAACACGTGGACTACGTGACATTTTACTAATTCACTGCTTATTCGTAGAACTCGGAGAAACGATACAGAAAGGAATAATTATTCGCTGAAAGATGAAAAGACCTGTGCATGCATGCAATGAGTTATATCAATTTGCCTATTAAAGGCGTAGCAAAGTTGCACATCGAACAATTTGTTTCTTCGCGCTGTTCGTTCAAAGCACGGTTTTAACAGAGTTAACTGCAAGGACGCAACGATCTAAAAAGTAAGACATATTTTTTTCAAGTTAAAATTGAAATATATTATTACCTACATTATCTTTTTGACCTAAGCTGACGAAGTTTTTTTTTAACGATTATACCTTGTATATAATTATGTTTATAAGTATATTTTACATATAAATATAATTATACTTATAAGTATATAAGTATACTTATATGCAAATGGTATATTTGTATATAATTATACTTGGACCGGTACTAACCACAGGTCACTGGCTGGGCACTCTGAATGTAGCTGTGCCAGCTATTTTCATACTACCTTACCAACGAACTATTGTTCTTAATATCTATCTTCACCAGGGGTGCTTGTTGTAAATAACATAACGTTTTCCTTCAGTGCACATAACCGATTTCAAATTCTAATCGATTCAGCTAACAAGGGCAGCCGTTTGGAACACCTTCACACAATTGGAGGGGTCCATTAGGAACATACATTGTACAAGCAGTACGGTACGATATTCAACCGTTTTGAGTATCGCAATTTACCGCTTGTACGGTGCATAATCCTAATAGACCCCTACAACTGTGTGAAGTTTGGAGAAAATCGGCGTGCTGAACATTGGGCCCTTCCCTTGTTAGTAAATTTCATCTTTTGTTAAATAAAGTTTTCAAACAGATTGTCATAAACATATCGAACCGAGCAGTTATCGAGCACTTCACATGCATGTCGTGCTTTTTTTATTTGCTCCGATACATAAATACGACAATGGAATTTCTTGACGAAAATACTTTCAGGTACACGTTTGCGGGCCCACGGCATTTTATTGAAAACCGGCAGTCATGAAGATAATTCTGTTGTTCGTTTGCTTCGCAATTAGCGGTAAGTACATTCAAAATCAATCTTCAAATGTCAATCAGTCGAAGTCAGACTAGCACTACGACTTTCTGCACAAACGACGATTCTTAAAGTCAATACGAGAAGCCACAAGACCTGAAGTGTATTAAGAAATTAATTAATGCTATAACAATAGCGGCCGGCAATCATTGAATTATTATTGTTCACAAATAATAGATGTTTTGCACGCGTTACATTGATAATTTGACGTTAGCGCGCACGTACGTGAGGATTTATGTAATAATGAACACGATGTTCGCAAAAAAATCATCAATAATTGGGTTTCAACACAACTCTTATTTATAATCTCGTAACGTTACTCAAATTATTGACCTACCGGGTTTTCAATACTTACTTTGTCATTTCCCGAATACACGTACCTTTCAATTAACATCTTAAAGGCAATCATTATAATTAAAATATATTTTTTTCACTATTGAATGTTCGGAAAGTCGTCCTCGTGTGAAGCGTTCGGGAAATATATTTTTTTTCCGAGTTTGATATCTCTGTAATAAAGATCGCACCTGCCGATTTTTCAAAAAAAGTACATTTATTTTATCTCGAAAATGAAAATTAGCGATTGTTGCAATTCGCGTATAGGCACGTGCTCAGAATGATTAGTAAAAAAAATCCACCATATTTCGATTTAATCTGGCCGCAAGAATCGTCCATGATGAATTTGCGTCGCAAGCGTTGATAATATTGTCGCTCAACACCGACCAATCACTAAACAGTTGATAAATGGGAACAAATTCTTCTTATATGTATTGTAGTAGAAACAATCGGTGCCCGTAAGAAACGTGCCAGTGGTGGACAAAACATAACCATTGAACTAGCACCTTATTATGTATCGTTAAGACGGGACTGGCATCATGTATGTGGTGGTGCTTTCATCAGCGAGCGACATGTTCTTACCGCAGCCCACTGCGTTTTGGACGAGTCACTTAGACGTCTTTATACTACAAGGGCAGTAAGCGGTACAGACGAATACGACCGAACAGATGTTGGACAGCCGATAATAAAGATTACTCCACACGGAGACTACCGAGAGCAAAACACGTGGTGCGACATAGCTGTCGTCACGGTACGAGAAAGAAAAATATTTACTCCACGCACTCTAACACTTTGATTTATTAGTCTGACTTCGCGGGTCATCGGAATTCCTAATGTATCGAAACACTGTAATATTGAATCGTAAATGAACTATGTGGATCCGGTTGTAGGCCGGTGACGACTCTCTACATCAAGGTCGTCGCATAAACCTAAACCTGACCTCCTAAACATTTCACAAGTTTTCTCTCAATACGTTGCAGTTATCAGCGCACGTCGAATGGAATATCAAGCAAAGTCGAATAGCATTGCCAATTGCCGATATACCGTGTCCCGAATCCGTCATGTTGACGAGATTACAGGTATCAAAAAGTAAAGCTTCGGATCCGGGTCTACGAGAATTAGCGTTGCAAACGTCTCAGGTCGTTCGAAATGGAAACGTTTCTGATCACGTCGTTTATGGAAAAGTAAAAGCCACCCAAAAATTGAGCATGGTGAGTATTCACGTCGGATAACCTGTTCCCGTATTGACACCGCAAATTATTTTTCTCCATTTCAAACACTTAAAAAAACGGATCAGAGTTGGATTCGTTTGCACTACAACCCACGTAATTACAAAGAATTTCTAGCGATGAGAATGAAAGAAGGTCCTGGCGAGTGTTTGTAGACCGACAAGATAAACTCAGTGTTTTATCTCTAGATAATCAAGATCAAGTATCTTATAGATGACAATAATCAAGGCAGTCTAGAGTAATTGAAGAAAGTGTTGATTCCTGGCTCTTCCAAACCATCTATTTAGACGCCACAAAAAGTAGTTTAATGACGGAATACAATTAGAATTCTAAATGACCTGTCAGATTATCAAAAAGAGGTGGTGGCGCGTAAACGTTCGTAAAGAAATCGTTTCAGATTTCGTTTTCGTTGCGATGCATGCTGATATCATCTTCATGGTATGAATATAACCATTTCGATTTCACGCCCCATGAATCTTTTGGACATGCCTTAGATTAGATTTTTCCTACGTATTCATCTGTTAAGGGGTACTGAATCAGTCATAGATATGGTCATATACTTGTACTACATCTTGATTTTTACGGTTTTCATTGCAGATCGATTGCGGTGGGCCGCTGGTTCATAAAAGGAGGATAGTGGGAATTGTTTCGTCGATCATGGCAAATAAGCAGCGTATGTGCTACATCGTCAACGTCTTCAAATTTAAGACGTTCATCGAAAATTCCATAGTAGATGAAGACTTTCCAAATTTGGAACATTCATCCGGCCTTCCATGGTCAACAAAACGTCGGCGTTTTTAACTCCGTAACATGGATATAAAAATCAACGTAAAAATGTAAACCCAAACAAACTTACGAATCGATGGAAGTAACGTATTACCCGGAAACGGGACCAAGTCAATGAATAAAAGTGTGATTTTCAACATTTTTCTGCCTCACGAAATGAATCCACTAACTAATCCGTTTCCCAGTTTACTGATTGTTCCTGATAATTTTTTTGCTTCGGTATCGCCACATTCGAAATATAATTATAGATCATTTGTTGGAAAAAAAATTACTGAAAACTCATTAGCTGACGAATTTTTATGTGCATTTGGGCTACCTCAACCGCATACTCCAAATAATTCGTGAAAATAAATTCGAATAATATAAAGTTTATTGCAAAAATTTTACGGTTCCGAGGGAGACAATCGATGAGGATATCAACATTTTTCTGGCAACCCGCTTACTAGATTTTGCTGTAAACTGCACTATCTTGAATTGGTCCATTCAGCTTTGTTCGCATCGAAAAATAATAAAAAATTTGACCGCTCTAGGATAAAAGTACAGTTGGGGCACCCCAAAATTCTTGGAATACCCGAAGCATTAGTATTACCCAGCGTGTACCGTGTCAAGCTATGACTAACATTGTTATGACACAAGATACAAATGTTATCCGTATTGTGATAAAAATAATTGTGGAAAACTGAATTTAAGAATGTGCAAGAAGCCTTCTTTGAACGAAAATGTCGAATCATAAAACGGACAAATGTCAAAATTACGTGGCTCTTTACTTTACTTGTGTGATTTATACGTTGTGTTTTTCTATTATGGTAATATCAGTTCTTTGTTGCAATGACATGATTTGTTCAAATAAAAATAAAACATTTTTGATATTTGTATTTCCAAGGTCGAACAATGTTGTGTACAACACTTCTCGTACACCTGGATAATACGTACGTGTACTTGACTAGTTTATGTCATTTCATTTTTTTGTGCAATTGATTGATGGAAACATAACAATAAAACCATGGTCTATAGTAGAACAAATAGACATTGTTAAGATGAACCAATTTTTTTTCGCAATGTAGGTAGTTACTGTCGGTAGGACAATTTGGTCGAAAATAAGAAACGTTCTTCATTAATCTCGCAAAATGGTTTGTAATGATTGTTGATACTCAGGAGTCTTGTAATGTATACGCCATTGCTCGACATTCGTAATAAATGACGAAACATTGTTTATTTTTATTTATACTATAAATTCAATAGGTGACTGCCGACTGCTATCTTGCCATATATATATATATATATATATATACACACACACACTGTGACGTAATTTTTTGGAATCGCGTCACAAGATCAGCTACCGATCACGTGATCCACGTGCATATGCCCGAGTCGCTACCGTGACGATGTGTTAAGGGCCTTTCTCCCCTTGTGCTTTGTTTTTTGTTTTGTTCGATTTCGCTCTGATAGCGCTCAACGTATCCAGCAGTCCCGACCGAAGGAAGCCGCCAACGAGACCGATCTGGAAATCGGTGCACTCCTGGCTGAGATGCCGGTGCCCCACAGTGTGGTGCATCGTGTTGGAGAGCGGGCCGTTGGCGTTGAGGGTGGAAGCTGGAGCTTTGCGCGCCGCGCTTGTGAAAAGAAGCATTGCCCGCTCTTGCTCGATGACCCGCAGGGCAGGGCGTCAATTCTGCACAGTGCGAGTCGACACTGTGTCAGCCCGCCTGTTCAACTCTCCACTGTTCAACTCGACAAAGCGGGCAACTCGACACAGCGCAAAGTCGACACCCGTAGCCGCTCGACATTTCTCCGACGCTCGCGTACCCCCCCCCCCCCCCCTCCCACTCTTCAGATTCGGGCCAGGCTATTTGCTGTTGTGACAACTCGACACCAAGTCCTCCCTACACAGCGTATAGTAGCGTGCTCAACTTACATTTCCTAGCGGCTGTACTTTCTTCGATTTTGCCAATCGCCCGTGCGGAAATTGAGTTGGGGCTGTGATCGGGCCCCAATAATATTCCCCTAACTTTATTCGGGCCCTAATCTGGAAGCCACATGAGGGCCGTTAGCGGCCGGTCACACTTTGTCAACAAGGGCCATTAAAGGCGCAACGACCGGGGCCTTATAAGTTGCTTCAATGGCGCCTCATCAAAACCATTTTAGCGCCCTGAAAATGCCTCAACGGCGCCTCATCAAAACCATTTCAGCGCCATAAAATATCCGTATCATTGGATATACGTGTATGTTAAATGCGTCAGGGTATATCTGTATTTGTTTTTATGTAATTTTTCATGTGCATAGGTGTGGGCGTGAGTACATGTGTATGTATGTGTGCGCGCGTAGAAATGTGATTGCGTATTTGCATGTGAGCCTTTATGACAAACTGCCATGACAAAATTAATACAAAAAATAATGTGAGGCGAACTCTCTTCACTGCAAACATTTATCTTTGAGGAACTATCCACTATGAAAACATTTCGTAGAATTGTGATAGCTTGTAACACTTAAATTTGAAATTATAAGATTATCACATTGATTATATTTATATAGTTATGCCAGTCTTTTGCATTATTTAAACAAATATATTCTACTACACATCCATTCTAAGGAATAGATGTGTAGTAGAAATTTAAAAAATATACGGGTCTACTGAATCATTGGAATCTATTTCCATTGAGGGAAAGATCTGGAAAACAAAGATCAATTTATTTACTTGTCCTAGACAGTCAGATAAAGTTTATGAATGGGAAATATCAGCGAAGTCAACAGAAGAAATAATTTTCCCTATGATGAGTATTGAGCGGAAATTAGTTGCTATAAAAATGTCGAGAAAACCGGTTGGGACTGTACACATTTATGCGCTAGCATTCCTCCATGTATGAGTGAAACCATAAGTAATTGTTTGTATCTATGTAAAAGGTTTCTTTAATTTGATAAGTAAATACTGTCTGATTTTTGTCTGAATATTTGTGTTCTTCGTTGATTTTTATTTGCTACTGCCCTTACGATTTTTCCCAATTTGCGTTCGATAATATTATTCGATCGATGTATATAATCGATTTGAATAATTGAAATACCATCAACCATGTAGCCTAAGCTATTTGTACTGGTTTATCGCTATAATAGTCAGATCTGGGCCTATTGTGGAAATCCCTACTTGTTTATCCTTATACTGGCCATGTCTGGGCCTTTTGTGGAAAGCCCTACAGGTTTATCCCTATAATGGCCAAGTCGGGTCCTATTGTGGAAATCCCTACAGGTTTATCCCCATAATGGCCAAGTCGGGGCCTATTGTGGAAATCCCTACAAATTTATCCCGATAATGGCCAAGTCTGGGCCCATTGTGGAAATCCCTACTAGGGAAAGCACTAGGGAAGCCCTGAAAGGCCCTTATTTTTATTAGGGATGCCCTATCAGTTTTCCGCACGGGTCTCGCTTTTTTTCTGCTAAAAATAAAGCTATCTTATTTTTCGAATTTTTCTTTACGCAATCATGGTGCGACACTTGTCGGAAGTTGAAGTTGCTCAGTTAGTCACTTTTATTGAGAAAGGTTACTCATACCGAGTTGTAGGTTACATGGTGGACGTTTCGGCTTCGGTCGTCTCTTTTTTTTTTTAGTTTTCCAAGATTTAAAGAAAAGTTATTGCGAAACTGTGAAAAAAAGGAACATATCTTTTCTTCATTTTAATCATCAATAATTGATATTTAAGGAACACCAAAAGTGTTCCTTTAATTTTTGATAAAAGTTTGACGCTTCGGTAAAAAATATAACGGTTCAGCAGATCAATTTTAGATTGTGAGGGGTCTTTGGGCATGTATTGAACATAAAAAAAACCTAGAAACATGAGTTATTTTAGCAATATTTGCAGAGTTGACGTGGATTCTCCAAAGCGGAAAACAGTCATTTTTTCGTACTTTTTATAATCAATATTAAGGTTAAAAAAATTCTAAAGTATCAAAAGTTGCTTTTAGAGAAATTATTCCAGTTTACGAAACCTACCTTTAGCTCGCTGTACAATTATGTACTTCATTAGATAATGATGATCTACAAAAAAAGCTCCTTTTTTCTTTAAACGCCGATATCTCAGCGACAAATGGTCTTGCAGGGGTTCAAAAAATACCGGTTTGAAGCTGAAGAATCAGGCTAAACGACCCTAGTATTGATGAAGCTCAAACAAAATTTTCTGAGCCCGTGGACGACTTTGAAGGAAAACAAAAAATTTGAAAATGTTTGCCTCGCGCTATTTCTTAGGTTCGCGCCGAGCGAGTTGCTTAAAAACAACTTTACCGGCGATACTCGTATACTACAGATTTCAAGCTTTGAAACTCCATTTTTTCTTACGATACGACCATTTTTCACGAAGTTACAGCTATTCAAAAAACCATTACATTCTTTTGAAATTTTACTGGTCCCTTAATTTTCGGAACGAGTGTATTATCGCTTATTTCGACTTATAAAAATATTCTGATTTACCTTATAATTATTTTTTATGTTAATTCAAGCAATGAATGTCCTTTTCAAATTAATCGAAAGTACAAAGAAGTAAGATAACATTTTTCAAACTAGCCAAGCCAGTTTACTACCAACGCCGTACACAAAAATGTTATACCTTAGGAATAATATTCTTCCAAATATTTTATATTCATTAAAAAGAATTAGAATAATGTTCCCAAAAGCTTCCCTCTCTGATAGAGCTCAAATTTTACGCAGACCTTCCGTTTAATATTCTAAGAAGAACGCTAAACGGATTTTTGGCGACTGGCAATACTTTTCGAGATATCGAATATTGGAAGTTATTTATCTGACTGCGTTCCTGCTATACCTTTACCGAAGACGCTTAGGTCTGGCTATACCTATATATGAGGCATTCTTCATCAACTGGGCCACTTTTTTTTTCAACCTCTCCAATTTTTTCAAGATCTGCCAGTTTGAAATATTAGTCAAAAGGAACGTCCGTGATTTTTTAAATATTTTTTTTGGCGATTTTTAATGAAAAATTGAAAATCCTGAACAAACGCCTGAAAAAACCTTTAAAAAATCACAGACGTTCCTTCTGACCAATATTTCAAGCTAGCAGATTTTGAAAAAAAAAAAAAAAAAAAAAAAAATGGATAGGTTGAAAAAAAGTGGCCCAGTTGATGAAGAATGGTTCATATGTGACCGCGCTCTCCGCTCTGTGCGGATCTTGGTCAATGGAAATGGAATGTAAAATATTCACAGAAATATTCATTTTCAGGGCCATTAAAGGACATAAAGCGCGCTTATCCCGGTAAGTGAAGTGTTTTAAACCCCCCACAGAGCAGCCCCACAGACCAGCAGATAGTAAAAAAACTCGAAAAATAAAATTAACTATTTTAAAAACGCAAAACAAATTGTAACTACAAAAAAAAAAACAAAAAGATTTCGATTGTTTAAAAAAAAACCCGAAACAATTTAAGTACAAAAAAAACAAAAAAAAAATCAAAATGTTTTCAAAAACAAAACAAAATTATGCTTAAAAAAATGAACAAAATTAAACCATTTAAAAAATCCAAAAAAATATTAGCCACAAAAAACTGAAATAAAATTAATAATAAAAAAAAATGACAAAGATTGAACCTTGAAATTCTTTTTTAACGGAGCGTCTGGCCACCTTGGCCGATCGAAAAATGTGTATATTTAAAAAAAAATAATAAACTCGAAAGTATGGGCCGGAATATTTTTATTTTTTTACACAACGTCGGAAAGGGCTTTAAGGAGGTACGGTGATGACCACGCTAGTAAACTAAGAGTCTTTTTTTCGCCATAATACCGCTACGTTTTAGACATATGTGTGTGGCCTATATTTCGAGAAATATTTTTTAAGTATTGAATTTCAAGCTACTTATTATTTTTATAATATGAAAACAAACGTAATAATCTACTACTCGACTTCAGTAGTACGCCATATCTTTGACGTTTAGCATCGTTGCATTTTCGATAGCTGTCATCGGTCCCACGCGCTCGGCTTATTATTTTTGGTAGCCGGTAAACATGGAGAATGAAAATAAGTACTGTAGAAGTTTATCAAGAGAGTAACAGGATTGTACCTGAAGTCCAGTTTAGAGACAAAGGTAGATTCTGTCGGACAAGAATTAGAGAGTGAAAAGATGATATTGCGAATGCAAATGAAAAACGTCGCGTTGACGTTAACCTCAATATCCAATGTCCAATCTGTCCGAAGTCAAAACATATTTCATCGATTGTTATGTTATTTTTCCCTTTCCTAATTTTCACAATATTTGCAGATATAAAAACGAACGTTCATTTTATATGACGGTTTTTCCATGCTCACTTTACATATAAATGCGTTGTATGCATGTCGCCAGAAAGATTGAGATGCCTTAGCTATACATAAAAGAACTTTGAGTAAATATCGACGAACGGCCTTTTATAATTGATTAAAAAACGTACGGCTTCACACAACCATATTTTTAATTCGCGTTGAAAATATCCGATAGAAGAATCAAATTTGCGCGGGTATCCGGCGTTGCCACACTTCGAGCAAGATGGCTGCGGTTACGTCACGAGACGTCTCTCTCGCCGAATACTTCGGTTTTTCGCGACTTTATTTCTAAATTTATTGCTTATTTCTGCGGTGAGCTTTCCAATTCAAGTTGCCTTATTGATCACAACGAACCAACGAACGCAACCGTCAGTTTTTTTTACGCGTGTCTTGGCTCCAAGTAGCACAAAAAAATCGATATATGAGAGGACAGGCACATTTTGTTGTCTACGTGTGACTAATTGACCAACTTTAACAATTAATAACTCGGAAAGTGTACGGTAAATCTCGCGGAAACTCCGCATACACATGGACGAAGCTCTCGACAATGTTATTAAAAAAAATCGGGCTTTTATCTTGGACTCGCTCTAATCACCGTACCTCCTTAAGAATAAAGTTAATAAATTTCCGTTCAAAATTAAAAAAAAAATGGCGCCGTTTTGCACATTGCCACAGAGGCCCTCCGCCCGATACGCGCGGTCGTTGTCCCAACAGTTACCCGATCATGTCACATCTGAAAAAAAATCAGCTCATTCGAGAGTAGTGTCGCTACAATGTAGCGTAGCGGTTTTTTTCGATCATTAAAAAAATTATGGTGAGCCATAATTTCGGTGAAAAATACAAATTTTGGTCTTCGGCTCACCATAATTTTTTTTATGGTCGAAGAAAAAATCGCTACGCTACATTGTAACGACACTACTCACGAATGAGCTGTTTTCTTCAGATGTGATATGATCATGTAACAGCTGGGACAACGACCGCGCGTATCGTGCGGAGGGCCTCCGCGGCAATGAGCATAACGGCGCCATTTTTTAATATTTGGAACGGAAATTCATTAACTTAATTCTTAAAGCCCTTTCCGACGTTGTGTAAAAAAATAAAAATATTCCGGCCCATACTTTCGAGTTTATTATTTTTTTTTTCAAACACCTATTTTTCGATCGGCCAAGGTGGCCAGACGCCTTAACTAGACGACGATCCGCACAAATAAAAGCAGAGAGCGCAATCACATTTACGGGTACAGCCAGAACTGAGCCTCTTCGGCATAGATATAGTAGTAGAATATTAAAATAAACAACTTTCAAACTTCGATATCTCCAAAACCATTTTTTTCAATAGAAATAAAACATTTCTGAAAAGAGTATTTCCAAGGTTTAACAACTTTGTGTACGTTTCTTGTACCCTTACGTAATACGTGAATTGTACTGGGGTATTTTATGTATTTTCATTTTCTCGTACAATTGATTAATGCAAACATTATAATAAAACCATTCTTTGAATTAGAACAAATAATTATCATTCTCACAAGGTAAACCAGATTTTTTGTTACAAAGTAGGTAGTTATTGTCGGTGGGTCAATTTATTCGAAAACAAAATAATTTCTTGATTAATCTCGAAAAATCGGTTTTAATAATTTTGTTGTATTCAGAAACTTAGCAAATTTTTATGCCCATGTTCAGCCTCCGTACGAAATGAAAAAATAATCTTTATTTTTACTTCCAGTATAAATTAAAATACGGATATGTTCAGAATTTATAAAAATGACGCTTTGGAGAATTCGCGTATTTTCCGGCTACGTGATGATGGAAGTGTTTGTATATTGATCGAGGTCGCATAGAAGAAGAAAAAGTCATTATCAGTAGCTGTGGCGATAATTCCTTTTCTTTCCTGGACTACGTGACATTTTAGCAGTTTACTGCTTATTGTTGTAACTCGAACGTTCGATGTACGAGTGAATAATAATTCGCTGGGAGATGGAAATTCTTGTGCAATGCATCGTGAGTTGTATATATATATATATATATATATATATATATATATATATATACACAACTCACGATATATATATATATATACAACTCACGATGCGTTGCACATGAATTTCCATCTCCCAGCGAATTATTATTCACTCGTACATCGCACATATATATATATATATGGTGTCTCAAGGTGACCTGACATCTTAATTTATCAATTAAACGTATGATTTATTGGAAAAGTAAGAATATTTTAATCACTCTGAAACATTTTGAACATTTTGGCATAATTGCGAACTAATTTAATTAATGGTGTGTCCAATGGCTTCCTTCAGCTCCGGAATGGTCTGTGGACTATTGGCGTACACTTTTCCTTTCAGAAAACCCCAAAGAAAAATGTCCAATGCCGTCAAAGCGCACGATCTTGGTCGCCAATTCACATCACCGCGGCGTGAAATAACACGACCACGAAAATTCGTCTGCAATAACCGCATTGTTTCGCCCTGAGTGTGGCAATTGTGCCATCTTGTTGAAAGAATATGTCTTCCAAGTCCATGCCGTTTATGCCATTTATCGGGTATGGTTCTTCACACATAACTTCCATGCTTGTTCCTTATATTAAAATAAAAATATTCGTACTTTTCAAATAAATAATACGTTTTATTGATAAATCAAAATGTCAGGTCATTTTGAGACACCTTTTATTTGCCTGTTTAAGGGAGGTCACCACTGTAAAGTTTTCGAAAAATCGTTTACGTAAACACTTTTGGAGAATCTTTTGAGCCGTAAAGCAAACGTTACCAACTAAAAATCGTTTTATTTTCTACCAACAGGCGGCATCAGATTACGGGAAAAAATATCACCAGCGTCTATAAAACGGTTGACTTCGAACACGTTTTTCTCAAAACCACGTTTTTGAAATCGGCACGCATCAGAACTCGAACAATTTTCGTCCGATCGACTTGAAATTGTAACTGTAGCTCCTTAGATTGCTTTAACAGTCAAGTACAAGCGCTTTTTCGATCAAATAAAAATTGTAAAAAATGTTTCACTTTTTATGTGAAAATTCTGATTGAAAAAACGACTTTTCAAACTCGTCTTTTTTTGTTTTAATTATTTGTTATTTCCCCCCTCTGGTGAAACTAAAATCTGAAATAATTAACGAAAATATTTCACTCTTAGTTCCAGTATTAAATTGACGACAGACTCGTGCGCCGCCATTTTGTATTCTTTGCACAAAACAAATACTTTTACATAGTTCAATATATATCTAATAAAGCCTAAAAGTTCTTTTCACCATATATTTTATTCCTTTGAAAAAAATTCCAGAGAAAACGGTCGAAAATGGGCAGTTACTGTGCCCTCCCTCAAGTCGTAAGGAAGATTTACATCGAGCGATTTGTTTCTACGCATCGTTTGTCCGGAACACGATTGGACCAAGATTAATCCCGCAGTTACAATGACTCAATAATTGACTGACTGAAATACTTTCAAATACCCTGGCACCAGATCGCGACTGGCAATGCAGCAATGACGCCACTTTGTTTAAATAATAATAACTTCATTGTTTATCCATACTTTTCAATAAAAAAATGCAATCTTAGCAAGACTATGTATTAATTGTGTGTTAAATCCCGAACTAATCATCGCAATACTCTCAGTAGAAAAAAATATTGAAGATCGATCTATTTTTTTGGCCCCAAGTTTATGCATACCCGTTAACATGATTTCGCGCGGATTTATTTAACTTATCATCCTATATCGAATATTCAAAATTTATGGTAACAGCGATGCTATCTCAGTAACTATACTAAGCAGTCGATTGAAATACACTAATAACACTGAAGTTATTATAGGTAGGTAATCGAATTATATATATATATATATATATATATATATATATATATATATATGTATATATACAGATTTTAGAGATCATAAAAAACAAAAATTACAAAATTTTTGTTTTTTATGATCTCTAAAATCTGTATCCCACTGTTCCATCTGTATACTAAATTTGAAAAGCAATGCTGATTATTATCATCCACATTATAAATTAAATTGTATATATTTTCTAACTTAAAAAAACGATATTTCGGAGTATTCGCGTATTTTCCGGTTACGATATGATCCACGTTAGTGTATGTGCATCGAGTGTGCATGGAATGAAAGAGCGATTATCAGTAGCTGTGGCGATAATTCCTTTCAAATAAACACGTGGACTACGTGACATTTTACTAATTCACTGCTTATTCGTAGAACTCGGAGAAACGATACAGAAAAGAATAATAATTCGCTGAAAGATGAAAAGTCTTGTGCTTGCATACAATGAGTTATATCAATTTGGCTATTAAAGTCGTAGCAAAGTTTCACATCGAGCCAGTCTTTTTTTCACGCTGTTCGTTCATAGCACGGTGTTACCAGAGTTAATTGCAAGGACACAACGATCTAAAAAGTAAGTAATATTCTTTTCAAGTGAAAATTGAAAAATATAATTCCCCACGTTATCTTTTCAACCTGAGGTGAAGAAGTTCTTATTAGACGACTATAATTTGTATATAATTATGCTTATAAGTATATAGGTATACTTATAAATATATTTTACTTATAAGTATACTTATAAGTATATAAGTATAGTTATATACAAATGGTTTATTTGTATATAATTATACTTGGACCGATACTAACCACAGTTCATTGGCTGGGCACTCTGAATGTAGCAGTGGCAGCTATTTTTATACTGCTTTACCAACGAACTATTGTTCTTGATATCTATCTTTACCACGGGTGCTTCTTGTAAATAGCATAAAGTTTTCCTTCAGTGCACTTGACCGATTTCAAATTCTAATCGAATCAGCTATCAAGGGCAGCCGTTTGGAAGACCTTCGCACAATTGGAGGGGTTCATTAGGAACATACATTGTGCAAGCAGTAAGTTGCGATATTCGACCGTTTTCGAGAAAACGGAGGGAGAAGTTTACTGCCCGCTACGCTACCGGTGGCTCGTGCTAAAAGCTGTATACGCAAACTTCGTTTTCCAAATTCTCGAAAACGGTTGAGTATCGCAATTTACCGCTTGTACAGTGTATAATCCTAATGAGCCCCTACAACTGTGTGAAGTTTGACGAAAATCGGCGAGCTGAATGTCGGGCTCTAACCTTGTTAGTAATTTTCATCTTTTGTTAAATAAAGTTTTCAAACAGATCGTCATAAACTCATCGAACCGAGCAGTTATCGAGTACTTGACATGCATTTCGTACTTTTTTTATTTGCTCCGATACATAAATACGACAATGGAATTTCTTGACGAAAATACTTTCAGGTACACGTTTGCGGGCCCACGTCATTTTATTGAAAACCGGCAGTCATGAAGATTATTCTGTTGTTCGTTTGCTTTGCAATTACCGGTGAGTACATTCAAAGTCAGTCTTCAAATGTCAATCAGTCGAAATGAGACTAGCACTACGACTTTCTGCACAAACGACTATTCTTAAAGTCAATACAAGAAGCCACAACACCTGAAGTGTATTAAGAAATTAATCAATGATACAACAATAGCGGCTGGCAATCGTTGAATTATTATTGTTCACAAATAATAGATGTTTTGCACACGTTACATTGATAATTTGACGTTAGCGAGCACGTACGTGAGGATTTATGTAGTAACGAACATGAGGTTCGCAAAAAAATCGTCAATAATTGGGTTTCAACACGACTCGTATTTATAATGTCGTAACGTTCCTCAAATTATTGACCTACCGGGTTTTCAATCCTTTGTCATTTCCCGAATACACGTACCCTTCAATAAACATCTTAAAGGCAATCATTCCAATTAAAATATATATTTTTCACTATTGAATGTTCGGAAAGTCGTCTTCGTGTGAAGCGATTGTCAAAATATATTTCTTCCAAGTTTGACACCTCTGTAATAAAGATCACATCTACCGATTTAAAAAAAAACACACACACATTTATTTATTTATTATCTTGATAATAAAGGTTAGCGATTATTGCGATTGGCGTATAGGCACGTGCTCAGAATGATTAGTAAAAAAATCCACCATCTTTCGATTTAATCTGGCCGCCAGAATCGTCCGTAATGAATTTGCGTCGCGAGCGTTGAAAATATTTTCGCTCATCACCGACCAATCACTGAACAGTTGATAAATAGGAATAAATTATTTTTCTAGGTATTGTAGTCGAAACAATCGGTGCCCGTCAGAAGCGTGCCGGTGGGGGAAAAAACATAACCATTGAACTAGCACCTTATTATGTATCGTTAAGACGGCACTGGCATCATGTATGTGGTGGCGCTTTCATAAGCAAGCGACACGTGCTCACCGCTGCCCACTGCGTTTTGGACAAATCACTTAAACGTCTTTATACTACAAAGGTAGTGAGCGGTACGGACGAATACGACCAAACAAATGTTGGACAGCGGATAATAAAAATTTCTCCACACGAAGAGTTCCTAAAGGGAAACTTGTGGTTCGACATAGCCGTTGTCACGGTACGAGAATGAAAAATATTTACTCCACGCATTCTAACACTTTGATTTATGAGTCTGACTTCCTAGGTCATCGGAATTCCTAATGTATCGAAACACTGTAATATTAAATCATAAATGAACCATGGATCCGGTTGTAGGCCCGTGACTACTCTCTATATCAAGGTCGTCGCATAAACCTAAACCCGATCGCCTAAACATTTCACCAGTTTTTTCTCAATACGTTGCAGTTATCAGCGCACGTCGAATGGAATATCAAGCATAGCCGAGTAGCATTGCCAATTGCAAATCCACCGTGTCACGAGTCCGTCGAGTTGACGACATTTCAAATATTGAAAAGTAAATATTCGAACCCTGGTCTACGAAAATTAAAGGTGACAATGACGCCGACCCCTCAAAATGTAGTCCCTTATGATCACGTCATTTATGGAACTGTAAAGCACCCCCAAACATTGGGCATGGTGAGTATTCACGTTGGATAACCTGATCCCGTACTGACCCCGTGAATCAATTTTCTCCATTTCGCTGAACGCTTAAGGGATATTCTCACTCTTTCCTCTAAAAAAGGCTATTTTCATGATTCTTTGATACGTTTATATTATAGATATTGATATAAAAGTTGTTACACCTAATAGATACACGTTAGAAATACATTTTTTTTTAAATTCAGGTGTTTATGTAACCCAAACAAACTTTAGACGCGTTTTGCTCGAAACAACGTTTTTCGACGGCTTGTTGATAAAATATTCGAAACTACTGAACCGATCCTTACGAAATGTTAACCACATATTTTTCTCTAATTTTCTAATTTTCTTTCTTTTTTCTAATTTTCCAAAAAGAACACGTTTTTTTCGAAAAATGTCCGCCATATGGTTATTTTTGCATACACGAAAAATCGTATCAAATGCGCTATAGCCATTAACATACTGAATCTAAAATCGTTTGATTGTTTTGTTTCGAATGATCTACCTCTGAGATTTCATCAACAGTGCAGACCTACAATTTTTTGAGGTCATTTTTTTAACTACCATTTTCGTCTACGAATAGCGACTTGAATAAATGAAAAAAAAAAATGTTAATGTATTTTAAAAGTATATGGATTAATTGTAACAACTTTTATATTAATATCTATAATATAAACCTATAAGAAAATCATGAAAATAGCCTGTTTAGCATTTAAAATGAGAAGACCCCTTGAATGTACAAACGCTCCAAAATAACGGATCAGAGTTTGATTCGTCTGTACTACAACCCACGTAGCTGCAATGAATTTCTAGCGACGAAAATGAAAAAAGGTACTGGCGAGTGTTTGTAGATAGACAAAATTAAAAATGTTTTTATCTCCAGATAATCAGGATCAAGTATCTCATAGACAACAATAATCAAGGCTGTTTAGAGTTGAAGAAAGTGTTGATTCCTGGATTTTCCAAAACATCGATTTAGTCGCCACAGAAAGTATCTTAATTACGAAATACAGTTAGAGTTCTAAATGACTTGTTAGATTATCGAAAAGAGGTGGTTGCATGTAAACGTTCGTAAAGAACTCGTTCCAGATTTCGTTTTCGTTGCTATGAATGCTGAAATCATATTCATGGTATGAATATAATCATTTGGATTTCACTCCCCATGAATCTTTCGGACACGCCTTACAAATTTTAACCAGACACTGTTCATATCATTATGCATGTTTGAGTGCAATTTCAGAATAGTCGACCATTTAGATTGGGGGATAATGGGTTTTAAAATCGCAACTTTGAACACTGCAGGGTCTGCATGGAAATTTAGACAGAATAATTTTTTCGTAAAAAATATTTGTCCCTCATAATAAGAAGGCATATGGCAACACCGCAGAACAGTATTGTTCAATATTTCGAGAAAAAAATAATTATCGCGTTCCTGAAGTTAAAAGTTTTGTCATAAAAAATATTTGCATTATAAATATTAATATTTGATATTGCTTATGTTATCTTCATTAACAAATAAAAGTGTTGGTTCATTCATAACTAATGAATAACTTTGTTCGATTAGAAATTACTTCCAAATAAAAATGTGCGCTGCAGTATTATTTTAAATATGCCGCGAAAATTCACGTCATTGGATACGTTGAACGATGCGGTGTTGCCATATGTCTTCTTATTATAGGGGATAAATATTTTTTACGGAAAATTATTCCGTATAATGATATGAACAATGTCTGGTTAAAATTTGAACAAAATCTATAGAAATCAAGATTGCGCGCTCGTACTACCTTAAGGGGCACTGAATCAGTCATAGATATGTTCATATACCTGTGCATCTTGATTCATACGGTTTTCATTGCAGATCGATTGCGGTGGGCCGCTGGTTCATAAAAGGAGGATAGTGGGAATTGTTTCGTCGATCATGGCAAATAAGCAGCGTATGTGCTACGTCGTCAACGTCTTCAAATTTAAGACCTTCATCGAAAATTCCATAGTAGATGAAAACTTTCCAAATTAGGAACATTCATCCGGCTTTCCATGGCCAACAAAACGTCGGCGTTTTTAACTCCGTAACATGGATATAAAAATCTACGTAAAAATTTAAATCCAAACAAACTTACGAATCGATGGAAGTAACGTATTACCCGGAAACAGGACCAAGTAAATTAATAAAAGTGTGATTTTCAACATTTTTCTGCCTCACGAAACGACTCCACTCCCTAATCCGTTTCCCAGTTTACTGATGGTTGCTGCTTTTTTTTTGCTTCGTTATCGCCACTTTCGAAATATAATCACAGATCATTCGGTGGAAAAAAAAATTGCTGAAAACTCATTAGCTGACGAATTTTATGTGCATGTGCGCCACCTCAATCACATACTCCAAACAATTCGTGAAAATGCATTTGAATGAAAAAAAAGGTTTTTTGCAAAAGTTTTACGGTTCCGAGGGAGACGATCGATGAGGACGTCAACATTTTATTGTTATTTGCTTTTGTTGTTTCTTATTTTAGTATCATGATAATAATTACCATCACATATTGTGTTACTATTTTCACCATTTTGATTGTTGCATTACTTTGGTATGGAAATGTATTTATTTATGACAAACGAGTGATTTTTAAAAGAATACATGTAAAAATACCTGTTCACGAACTCTTCGACGAACCGGCGGTGAGGGTGGCTCGTCCCGATGACGTTGCTCGTGCCGATTTTTCCTATGGTCCTGCTCCGGTTGAGATTGACGGCGCGTCGCCTCGTAAGGTCTCGGATACGCGGACTCCTTCTGAATTCTCGATGGCTCGGGCTGATTTCTCGGGCTCTCTTGCTTGTATCCGTTGCTTCTCGGGGCCTCGATCACGTAATGCGAGGGAGAGGCCGTTCTCGTGTTGGTGTTGGACTTGTCTGACAAAAAATGTACGAATTAGCCTTCGATTTTTTTTTTTTTTTTTTTTTTTTTTCAAAATGTACTTTTTCCCTTGGGCTACACGGTCAAGATCACAATTTTTAATTACCAAAGAAAATAAAATCATTTTTTGGATCCTAACTTTGTTAAACGACTGCAAAACGAACTTGGCCATAGAAATTCTATCATGGCGCTTTCTTTCGATGTTCTTGGGCGTATAAATAAGTCTCCGCCGTTTGACAAAAGATGGGCCCACCAGGAGGTTATGGTTGAAATTGTCACATGTGAAACGTCATATCGTAAGATTGGACATCGGGCAAGACCATAACCTGGAAATATTAGCGACTTTGTATCAGCATCGCATAATTTTTTGTCGTGCGAAAATGTCGAGTTTTGAGCCGAATGAGCATCATTTGCGGGAACTTTTGATTTATTTACTTAATTTGAAGGAATCTGCAGCTGAGGCGCATCGATTGCTTGTAGAAGCATATGGCGAGGCTGCTTTAAGTGAGAGAAGTTGTCGTGAGTAGTTTCAAAAGTTTAGGAACGGTGAGATTGACGTCGAAGACAAAGAACGTGGCGGAAGGCCGAAAGGGCACGAAAATCCAACCGATTTGTACTTTTACGTAAATCGCTGTGTGAGGACAAAAAACTCTTATCTCCTTCACGTACACGCGTTTTTCATCGAACAAAGATTCTCCGTGTTCCACCGATTTTTTTTCATCTACAAAAAATTGTAGTTAATTAAAAATAAAGGAGTCAACAAATTTCATCTCTCAATATATTGTCCTAGACCTCATAATTCTCAAGTGGAGCCTCTCCACCCGTCAAAATTCCAACACAAAACGGCGAAAAAAATGTCCAAACAAAATTCGGAAAAAATTCTAGCCGCTCCCGTGTGAACCCTTGCAACTTTTTACCCTCTTGACATTTTTGCTGAAACGCTATAGTTCTCCGATGACGCCTTTTTTTCTGAAACATTTTTTTTTGCTATTAAAATAATCCTGGGTCGAAAAAAAAGTCGTACGAGACTTTCCGAAAAACAAAAATGTCGGTTTTTATATCCTTTTTAAGTTTCCAGAGAAAAAATGAGGATTTTTTTTCACACTACTTTGCAGTTAATTTGCACTTCCAAAAAATAGTCGAAAAATGGCCACGTTCAAAAGTACGTACCAGGGCCAAAAAAATCGTAGAGCATTTTCTAAAAAAAAAAAATGAAACTGAAGGTAAGTTTGTCCTCTTCAAGACGCCACTTAGGGAATTGAATTATCTTCATTTTTGAGTCCGGTATCTCACTCTTAGTGCGGTAAGACATTTCGCCTAGTGCAGTGTTCTTCAACCTTTTTGAATACGCGACCCCTTAAGAAGTAAAAAAAAATCCTCCCCCCCCCAGAGCTGGCATAGGAAGCTTTAAAACTATTAGTGCCATTCGCCACTTCCTACCTATGTGAACTAATAGTCCAGTTAAAGAGACGAAAACCCAACACTTTTAGCGTAGAATTCGAATTTTTTACTCAAGCTAGATGGTCGCATACTGAAAGTAATCCCAATGAAATTATGCCCCTTAAGGAGTTACCCCTACTTGCGATTTTGAAAAAATCGATGTTTATTTATTGCATTTTTTTGAAGTATAAGTATCTGAGAATGTGTCCTGAAAATGTCAAGTCGATCCGAACAAAATTGACTGTGATATGAACGTTGAAAGAGAAGAATCCGTTGTGTAAACGACCGGAAATTAAAACTTTAAACGCGTCTTTCTCAAAATGGCATTTCTGAAGTCGGTGACCATGATTACTCGAACACTAATGAACCGATCTTCTTGAAATTTTGCAGGCTTATTTAATACATAAAAATGTAGTCTTTAATCGTTCGATTTTTTTTTTCGAAAAAAATGGCCGTTTTATAGCCAAAACACGGCTTTTTTTCGTTAAAATTGAACCATTAACTTTGACTGTCTGCCATTTTGTGGAAAATGAATTTTTTTTTAAATCCTTCGATTAAAGACTAGTTTATACTTATATTTGACTAAATCCATCCGCATTTTTTTCACATGTTCCACGTCGCCGCAATGTTGGTCACCGCAAAGCGTGTATATAAAAACATTATTTCATTGACGGCCATTTGCTACTAAACAATGTAATATTTTTCAATAAAAACATTACTGAAAGTTCTTCAAGATGTGTTCTTTAAGATGGTACATTGATCGATTAAAAAAGTTTTGTAGTTTTCTTTTAAAAAAAACAAGTGGGGGTAACGCCTTAACTCGCGTGAACTCTAAAAAAAGGGGGTTGCAAACTTCAAAATCGCCGTATCTCGATAATTAATAGCCCAATGAAAAAATGTTTCAAATAAAAGTTGTTTGAAACAATAAAATACGTATCAAGTTTTCTAACGTCCAACCCCGTATTTTTTAAAATAGCGCCACAAAAACGATTCGAAAATTCGGGGTGGATGCGTGTGCGAGCGGAGCGTACTCTCGCGTTTTTGTGCCGCTATTTTCAAAGATAGGGGATTGGACGTCAGATAACTTTATACGTATTTCATTATTCCAAACAACTTTTGTTTGAAATATTTTTTGATCGGGCTATTAATTATCGAGATACGGCGATATTTAAGTTTTGAACCCCTATTCCTTAGGATTCGGGCGAGTTGAAGGGCAACATTTCTTTGGGGTTACTTATCACTATGCAACTATCTAGCCTCAGTCAAATATTCGAATTCTACGCTAAAAGTGCTGGCTTTTCGTCTCTTTTACCGATCTATAACGTTCTCTTCAATGGTGAACATCAAAACTGAGAAGAGAAATAGGCTCCAATTAGAAAATGATTTGGTTATTTGCATCTCAAGAATAGAACCACGACTCGACAACTTATTCAAAAATGAACAGGCACAACCTTCTCACTGAAAGTGTTGTATTTTTATTGTAGTGTAGGACCTGCAACCCTTGGTTTTACTTTTACCTGGCTTGCGACCGCGACCCCTCCCAGCAAGACTGTGCGACCCGCCTGGGGGTCGCGACCCACATGTTGAAAAACACTGGACCCTGTACCCAAACTTTTGACCGACAGAATGTATCATCCACGTTGATTGGTTCGATAGAAAAAGAACGCCTCTGCTCTACAAAGTACAATGTCAATCAAGAAGATGAAAAGGGAAAAAAAACTTTAATTTTTTGTTTAAAAAAATGCGTCTTTTTCACCAACCGTTTGCCAGATAAAAAGAATCGGAATTTTTTTAATTTTTTCGGGCCTCTGGGTAGATGTAGCCCCTTAAGGTAGAACGAGCGCGCGCTCTCGATTTCTATACATTTTGTTCAATTTTTAACTGGTCATTGTTCATATTATTATGCATATTTGAGTGACATTTTAGAACAGTCAACTATTAAGATTGGGAGATAATGGGTTTTAAAATTGCAACTTTTAACACTGCAGGGTCTGCATTGAAATTTAGACAGAATAATTTTCCGTAAAAAATATTTGTCCCCTATAGTAATAAGACATATGGCAACACCGCATCCTTCCACGGATCCAATGACGTAAGTTTGCGCGGCATATTTAAAATAATACTGCACCACAAATTTTCATTTGGAAGTAATTTTTAATCGAACAAAGTTTTTAATTACCTATTAATTAACCATCGCTTTCATTTGTTAATGAAGATAACATAAACAATATAAAATATTAATATTTATAACGCAAATATTTTTGTTTATGATAAAAGTTTTTAACTTTAGGAATACGATAATAATTTGTTTTTTTTTTCGAAATATTGAACAATACTGTTCTGCGGTGTTGCCATACGTCTTCTTATTCTATGGGGCAAATATTTTTTACGGACAATTATTCTGTCTTTACTGAACGTTTTTAGCAAAACTGAATAGTAACGGCAATCCAAACTTTTTTCACTCTTTCCCTAACTAGTTTGCTATCTAAACATAATTTCTTTCAAATTTTATAAAGTTTATCAACACAAAAGAATGGTAGGATGCATTATGTGACCTGACTTTCGATCAGTGCAAACCCTGCACTGTTAAAAATTGCAATTTTAAAACCCATTATCTCCCAATCGGGTGGGGATCCAAATATCGAAGAACCAAATATAGATCGACAAATATTTCGAAACGACAGAATTATGAACTCTCAAAATAACGAAGGTTTAATTATTCGAAATGTTATGTTTCGATCGAAGAAAAAATCGAATGACTATAAAGCAAAGCATCATTTATTCGAGAGCTCATATATCTGAAAACGTATATTTAGATCGTCTGCAATTTCAGACATACAAATATAGATTGGAACAATCTATAACATCCATATCTCCGAAACAGAAAAAAGCGAGTATCTAATATTCGTAATACCGCCTATAGCGAAAAGCAATATATCGAGACACAAAATATCGATGGTCCGAAATGGCGAATGCCAAAATGGCGAACATAGTATGGATGCCCTCCCGGCCGACCGCTAACGCTATCTGCCTCGATCACAAGTTTTCGCCATCCGGGCCATTCGACATTTTGACCCTTCGCTATTTTAACCACTCGACTTTTTGGCCGTTCGATTTAATGCTTTCTGTTTTTTGACCCGTCGCTATATTTACAATTCGAAGATTCGTCTTCTCGAATTATTTGGTATTATTTATATAAGCAATTCGATATTATGTCTCTCAATATTTTTCAAATCGGTTTTTGTTTTTCGCTATATTTCAACTTCCAGATATTCGTATTCGGAATTTTTATGTACGACTATATAAACCCTCCGAACATTGATCTATCTATATTCAAACATTCGACATTTTTTAATTCGATATTTCAGCCTATCCGAATATTGATCCATCGATATTTCGACTCCCACCCTCCCAATCTAAATAGTCGACCGTCCTGATATTTCACCCAAAAATGCATTATGATATAAACAATGTCCGGTTAAAATTTGAACAAAGTCCATAGAAATCAAGAGCGCGCGCTCGTTCTACCTTAAGGGGCCAGTCCACTTCGAAGATTTCAAAAAATCGAAAGCAAGCAAGACTTGAAGAAATCAACGATGATGAGCAATCAGAAGGGATTTTGTACGGTGCAGTAATTGCCGATTGGGTTTAGGTAAGAGTTTTTCATACTATGAACATCAAACGCGTTTTTCTCGAAACGTTTTCAAAATCTAGCTCCATCGTATCTATAAAACTAATAAACCGATTCTCTTGAAATTTGAACCACATATTGTAAACATGATTCGCAACAAGATGACCCTCGATGGTTTTAAAATTTTGATTTTTACTCTTTTTATTGCGAAAAACTGCGACAAAACGCGTTTTTAAAAACTTTTTTCGTTTTTCATCTGCCATTTTTTTTTTATTTTTTGATAAAACTTCATATCCGAGGGTCATTTTGTAGCTGATGTTATACTGAATCTAATGGACTTTGATTTTTTTGTTTCAGGCAAGTCGTTGCCGTGTTGTGACGGAGCTACTTAGCCTACCTATTCCCGTGCGGAAATTGAGTTCGGGCTGTGATCGGGCCCCCAATAATATTCCCCTAACTTTATTCGGGCCCTAATCTGGAAGCCACATGAGGGCCGTCAGCGGCCGGTCAAACTTTGTCAACAAGGGCCATTAAAGGTGCAACGACCGGGGCCTTATAAGTTGCCTCAATGGCGCCTCATAAAAACCATTTTATCGTCCTGAAAATGCCTCAACGGCGCCTCATCAAAACCATTTCAGCGCCATGAAATATCCGTATCAGTGAATATACGTGTATGTTAAATGCGTCAGGGTATATCTGTATTTGTTTTTATGTAATTGTTCATGTGCATATGACAAAGTGCCATGACAAAATTAATACGAAAAATAATGTGAGGCGAACTCTCTTCACTGCAAACATTAATTTTTGAGGAACTATCCACTAAGATAACATTTTTTAGAATTGCGATAGCTTGTAACACTTAAGTTTGAAATTATAAGATTATCGAATTGATTATAGTTATAGTCACAGTCTAAAATGAGTCCGTAAGGGTACAGAACGCGAAGGAGCGACATTATATGTCCGCTGTATAAAGTAAAGTATTGATGACTCCAATAAAAGTAATATTATCTTAGTTTTAATTAGGAAATTATTAAGTAATTGAATAAGTAATTCTCAATCATTAATATATCACGGCAAAATATCAATATATCACGGGGGAAAAATACACCACCAAAATACACATACTACACATCCATTCTAAGGAATGGATGTCTAGTAGAAAAAAAATATATGGGTCTACTGAATCACTAGAATCTATTTCCATTGAGGGAACGATAATGGCCAAGTCTGGGCCCATTGTGGAAATCCCTACTAGGGAAAGCACTAGGGAAGCCCTGAAAGGCCCTTATTTTTATTAGGGATGCCCTATCCGTTTGCCGCACGGGCGTGTTTTTATTTTGAAATCCTATGATCCGTTTAGAACCTATCAGGTTGATAAAAAAAGTTTTGTCGCAATAATTTTAAAAATGTCTTTTTACGTATTGACGCAATATGACATCGAGCTATGTCGAGAATATTGTAGAATGTTTTCTACTCTTCCGCGTGACAGGGTATAAAAGGGCGAGCGCGCGTTCTAGTGGACAGAAATGGCTTCGATCTCGCAGGAGCAACTTCGAGCGATCATTTTTTACGAGTGGCAGCGCGGCACGAACGCAAGCACAACTGCTAAAAATATACAGGATGCATTCAGCGAGAACGTAGTTTCTCATCGAACAGTCCAGCGTTGGTTCAATCGTTTTAAATCTGGAGATACAAGCCTTGAAGATAAGGAACGTTCCGGACGACCGTCGACCATCGATGATGAAGCATTACTCCGCTGCATCAAAGAAAAACCGGAAGCAAGTACGCACGAGCTAGCGAGAGAACTTGGCTGCACCCAACCGTCAATAGTCAATCACTTACACAACTTGGGATACAGGAAGGTTCTAGCTCAATGGATACCACCACCGTCTCACCGACGACAATGAGAACTGTCGCGTGACCATCTGCCAGTCTCTCCTGCTTCGCCACCATCGCAAGGAGTTTTTAGAAGATCTTGCGACGGGAGATGAAAGCTGGGTCTTGTATGATAACAGAACGCGTTTAGCCTACTGGCTTCCTATCGGAGAAAAGCCGCCACACCAACCGAAATCTGATCGTCACTCACAAAAGGTTTTGTTGTGCTGTTTCTGGGACGCAAAGGGAATGCTGTTTCACAATTTTCTCCCTGTAGGTAAGACGATCTCCTCTACACGATACATCGAGAATATCCAGGAATTGGCAAAAGCTATAAGAAAAAAAACGGCCAAGACGCGCGACTGTGCACCTTCTCCACGACAACGCGAGACCCCATGTCGCAAAGGAAACCCACAAAACAATCACTGAGCTTCACTGGAATACCGTTCCTCATCCACCGTACTCTCCCGACATCGCGCCATCTGACTACCATTTGTTCAGACATTTGAAGGCATATTTGAGAAACAAAACTTTCAAAAACGTCGACGATCTCAAAAGGGATATTTCAAATTTCTTTGAGTTCCAGCCGCCGCAGTTTTGGGCAAAAGGAACAAATGAGTTGCCAACTAGATGGTCGAGTGTCATAGAAACCGATGGCGAATATATTGTTGATTGGAAATGTTTTGTATAAGATATATAAATAAAGAAATTATATTGAAATTATTGCGACGAAACTTTTTTATCAACCTGATATATCGAGAAATGCGAGCAAACTCCTATCGGTTTACGTGTTAGGTATAGGGATCGCGAACAAAAATACCCACATTTAATTTCAATTGTTATTCACGAAATAAACGGTGAATCGAATTGAATTTTCGGACATCACTCCATGAAGGTCGTATCTACACCATGCTTAGATGTCAGCCAATTCCCAAGATTTGACCAAAACTAAAGTACTACCTTAATTACGTACCGGTCGTCTGGTATCTCTCCGACCACTCGCTAATCCCATGAAAGTATCCCGATGGTGAGGAGGAGTCTCTGCCGCTGGTACGTCTGTGCTGATGTCTCGTGTTGTACTCGGGGCTCGTGTATTCCCGGCTCCTCGCTGGTGTGCACGATTTCATGGTGACATTGATGAAGCTCGTGTTGGTGCCCGTTTGGATCGGTGGATCGTCAGCGTCCACGGATCCATGGGACGACCGGGACTCGCTGCCAAAGTGGCTCTCGAGCCATTTCGACGTTTCGAACTTGCGCGCCTCGTCCTCCTCCTCGAGATCGAGGGGCTTCTTCGTGACCGCGTCCTTGCGACTCGCTGCCGTCGTTGCCTCGGGACCGAAGCCCGTGTGCTTGTGAAGACGCGTCGTTCGCATAGTGTTGGGTGGCGGTGGCCAATCACCGATGCGTTCACCCTCCGTCGTCTCGGAGACGTAACGCATCTCACGGGCGATCTTCTCGCCACCGGAAACGTAATCTACGACGTCCTCGTCCCGACGCTTAACGAATCTCTGCGAGCTCTCCTTTCGCGTCTCCGTCGCCTCGTCCTTCACGCCATTCTCACCCGTCACAGCGTCCTCCGGTAATTCGTCGTCCTTTATCTATCGCCGCGAAATAACGATAATCATAACGAAGAATGGAAAGGTCGATTGAGGAAGAACTAAAACTAGAATGGGTAAAAATAGGCGACACGTGTTTTTTTTTTTTTATATCTGCGGAACTCGATTTTTAAGGGGTGGAATGCAACCTCGAAAATGGGGGTGTTTTTCGTCGATAACGTTATCGTTCGCATCTTCAATGTATAGTACACGAAAAAGTAAACATTGTTGCAATTTGAAATTTCTTTCATATTTCGTACCGTTAAATTTTCGAGGGTTTCGAGGGTAACGGGTATAAAATCATGTGAGAATTTAACAATTTTTTTTTCGTATGAAAAAGTGATTCACTCATAAAATTAATTACACGTCTATTTAGTATGAATATCAAGCTGTTAGAATTTTTTTTCATGCATAAAATGGCCGACTACTCGAAACACCTCGAAACAGCTTTTTTCCAATTGGCGTGACAAATAACTTCAACAATTTTCACTCGACTTACTTCAAATTTAAAAGTTTCGTTCCTAATTGCATTTCGCAGAGAAGTACTTATGGAATTTCTGATTAATCGAAAACTTTTCATTTCATGAGCACTTTTTTGAGCAGTTATAACGAAATTTTTCACTGAAAATTCATTTATTGAGTTCAAATACGTACAACTTTTGAATAAAACAATATTTTTTAAATTCCGCACGTACTTCTCTAGGTATTCTAATGTAGATTGACGAGAATTTTTGTTTTTTGTTCTGGGTAGAAAATTGTGGATGCTAAATGTCACGCCAACGAGCGTCTAAAAATAAAGATAACAAAATAAAATATCAATAGTCGGCCATTTTGTACATCGAAATATATATATATATATATATATATATATATATATATATATATATATATATATATATATATATATATGTATATATACTAACATCTTGATATTCATACTGAAAAGATATGTAATTAATTTTATGAGTGAATCACTTTTTCATACGGAAAAAAATGGTTGAATTCGCACATGATTTTATACCCGTTACTGTGGCCTAAGGCCTTAAATTATTCAAATTATCACCATTATTAATTTTGATTTCAATTGAATTAATGAGAATTGAAAAAATCGAATTAATTGAAAAATCAGTTGATAATTTTATTATTCATTCATTAATAATACCATTAATTTTATTGCCATTATCATCCGATTAATAAATCGGTTAATAAGTTTGAGCCGATAATAATGATAATAATCAAAACAATTACAACCTAACATTTCATTATTATTATTAATATTATTACTTTTTAATTATGATCCCATTTCGCTGCTCTGAGCAATACACTTTCTCGGTTTGCATTTATATTATTATTGCTATCCCTTGTTGCAACGTTAAATTATTACATTTTTTTTTGTTATTCTTATCATTACTATTGAAGGAAAAAAATTGTCTGATTTTATTGCTCCGGGTAACACACTTGCGCAGTTTGCATTATTAATATTATTATTGTTATTATTATTATCCTTCGTTGCAACATTAAATTATTTAATTTATATTGTTGTTATTATTTTTTAAGTATCCGATTTGGTTTCTCCCGGCAATATACTTTCTCACTTTGTATTATTATTACCATTATTTTATTTTCATTGTTAGTATTATTAAGATTCTTATTTCAACAATTTTACCCGAATTTATTGCTCCGAGCAAACAAGCTTCCTCAGTTCGCATTGTTATTATTTTTATATTTCGTTGCAACGTGTAATTATTCCATTTTTATTGCTATTATTATAATGTCTTACTGCGCTACGTAATTTTCTTGTTATTATTATTATTCGTTGCGACGTTGTATTATTTATGTTATATTTTTTCCAGCCGATACAATATAAATTTTGATTTCAAATGATATATGTAGGCTTAAATTTAAGGTTAGGCGTTCAAGATTATAAAATATCGAATGTATTTGCGTGAACGAGAATGGAATGAACGAACTAAACGGACCCATCATGCTTACGGGGATTCTTGATCGTTTTTATTATGAAAAAAATGACAAAAACGATTAGAGCTTTAAATTCACGTTGCAGCGGATTGACAGAAAAAAGGGGCAAAATTTGAATATTTTGTGGCAAATTTACGCGCAGTGTGTTCTCGACGAGAAAAAAAACTCACCTCCTCGTGCTCGACAGTTTTTTTCGATTCCGTGACAATGAGACCGTCGGCTTTGAGCTCGCTCCGTTCGAGCGTATTTTCCGTGTCGACGACCTTATTCGACCTCGTCGTGTGCTGCAAAATTCTGGGTCCTGGTTGAACCGCGAGCTGCTTAGACGACTCAGCCAGGGCTACTCTCAGATCGCCGCGATTCGTACGCACAGCTTGTTGATAAGCCTGAAAAAGGATTTTTTTTTTATTAAAAAAAAAGATCCGAGAGTGGCATCCGACATGGCATTGCGGGCTTGGCATCGAGTGGGAAAAAAAACGCCGGGACGATCGGAATGAAAATTATCACGTTGATTCTCTCAGTCCCAAATAATTCGCTTGGAAACCCGATTAAACCGGACTGTCCGGATTTTGGCTCGATACTACTTTTTTTTTCTTCTGCGCCTCGAATGCACTCAAAAACGAGCCGTGAAATAAAAGAAACAGTTGTCAACGCGAGAACAGTTATTGAAAAACGTACGAAAGCACGGTTGTTGAGGGAAGACTTTTTACATTTTCGGGAGGTGACAGGGAGGTCAAAAATGTTCCTTATTGAGTTGAGGTTTAAAGAAATTCCTCATTGATTTAAGCTGAGACATTAAAATCGAAACTTTGATATTGAAGCGGAGTAAAGCTCGAAAAAGTAATTATATATG
Organism: Ophion obscuratus; assembly: GCA_964007375.1. Lineage (NCBI taxonomy): Eukaryota > Metazoa > Arthropoda > Insecta > Hymenoptera > Ichneumonidae > Ophion > Ophion obscuratus. Next base: position 51,773,736 of record OZ023317.1, read on the forward strand.
TATATATATATATATATATATATATATATATATATATATATATATATATATATATATATATATATATATCGCCATAATTTGAATATACAGGGTGTCCCTCTTATGTCTGCTGCCCGAAATAACTCGGTAATTATCGACGTCCCAAAAAAATGTTCCAGACAAAAGTTACTCGGTATGAAGGGGGCCATCAAATGCGACCAATTTTTTTTCGGTCGAGGCGCTGACGCATAATGAAGATCATCTCTTCTTTTTAAAATGGAATTGTCCATTTTTTCCTACCATCTTATGGAGCACCTCGAGCCGCATAAAAACATTAAGGGGTCAAAGTTGTTCAAGGTCGTTAAAGGACAGTATCGATTATACAAATCTAAATATCTTGGATCACTACCAAATATTTGTTAGTTTTCCGAGATATTTAGATTTGTATTTAATTTTAATAGGTGTTCGAAATTAGCTTAAACGACTTTGATCCCCTAATGTTTTTTATACGGCTTGAGGTGCTCCACAAGATGGTTCAAAAAAAATGTTTATATATATATATATATATATATACACATAAACATTTAAACATTAAAAAAAGGTTATATATATATATATATATATATATATATATATATATATATTAGGTGTACAAATAAGTTTTAGGACACTTCGATTTTGTATCATAACAGCTATTCTAAATTAATTCAAAGGTCCCGCTCACTTATCATAGATGGCGCTTGATATGTAGTATCGAAACGTAAAGGAGTCATAAACATAACCTATAAATTCTGTAAATTAAACATGCAGACCGATAAGCTATTTATTAGACACTGCATTCGCTATGAATTCCATCAAGGAAAAAGTGTTAGAAAAGCGTGTGAATCGATATGTTCTGTTCTTGGAGACAACATTGTATCTAAAAGTACATGTGAGTATTGGTATAAGCGATTCAAAGAAGGTGATTTCGACGTTAGTGACCGTGAACGCACGGGGCCTCCTGTAAAGGTGGACGATCAGGAACTGCAAGCGTTGCTGGATGAAAACCCTTGTCAGACGGAGAAACCACTTTCGGAACAGCTTGGAGTAACTCAACAAACTGTTTCTTATCGTTTAAAAGCAATGGGTAAGATTCGAAAAGGAACAAAGTGGGTACCACACTTTCTGACTCAAGAAAATAAAAACAGCCGTCTTAACATTTGTGTGAGTCTTTACAACAAGCAACATAGAAAGTCTTTCTTGTGGAGAATTGTGACCGGCGATGAAAAGTGGATTTATTTTGATAATCCGAAACGCAAATATCATTGGGTTGACCCCGGCGAGCCGACAACATCCACGCCAAAGCGCAATGTACATTGTAACAAAGTCATGCTGTGCATATGGTGGGATATGAACAGCGTACTGTATTATGAACTTCTCAAACCTGGTCAAACAGTTACTACCGATCGCTATTGTCATCAATTGATGCAAGTGAATCAAGAAATTGAGAAGAAACGTCCATTTTCTGGTAAAGGAAAACGTCCAGTAAAACTGCTCCATGACAACGCGCGGCCTCATGTGGGTAAACCGGTCAAGGATACGTTACTAGCGCTTGGATGGGAAGCTGTACCACACCCGGCGTATTCACCAGACTTAGCCCCATCCGATTATCATTTATTCCGGAAAATGCAGAACGATTTGTCTGACGTACGATTCAAAACATTTGAAGAAGTGGAAAAATGGGTCGCTCAATTTCTCACCTCGCAAGACGAAAATTTCTTTGCGAAAGGCATCCGCGAGTTACCTGAGAGATGGCTGAAGGTCATTCAGTGCGATGGAGATTTCTTCGATGAATAACTGTGTTTTACTTCTTTTTTAATAAATCTTGAATTTTTTGAAAACTGTCCTAAAACTTATTTGTACACCTAATATATATATATAATTGAGCTTAATAACACTAAAATCAAAGCTTTTAAATTAAATCAAAACTGACTTCTTTTCAATGCTGCACAAACCCAAACGAACTCACAATTTTAGTGAGACAATAATCGTAAAACTGAACACTTAAAAATTGTTCGCTGGTGTGCCTCCAGCTCGAAGGTAAATGAAAATAGAAAAAAATTATTCCGTCAAGCTGAGCTAAAACATAGTTTTGACTCAATATAAAGTTCATAAAAATACGTCTTATTAATAGTGAGGCCAAAAAATCGAATTAACGTTCAGGTCAAAAAATATTGATAGATCATTAGAATTGCAACACATAGTAATCAAAGATGCCGAATTCCATGAAAACTGATCTATTTCGAGTACAGCAAAAAAATCTCACTATCTCCATCGGACAGACTTTAATAATGAGACAGCAATTAAAATACTCTTTACTTAAAGCATACTCGTGATTTATGCTCGTATATTTAAGTTGAGTGTTCCTCCTGCTCGCGCACATGTTTTACTAAGCCGAGTGACCGTAAAATGATTTAACGAGTGCATAAAAAGAATGGGACACGCGGGAAAATAAGATACACACAAACATATATATATAGATATGTATATATATGTATATATACGAAACGCATTGATCATGTACCGCTCGTGAATATATAAAGTGTACAAGGCCTCAGAACAGGATAAATTAAAGAAGGCTGTTGAATCGAAAGTCCGCAATTCCATTATTACTAATATAAATCAGCACGTATAAGTTTATGCATCGAAATTCGAGATTATTTTTTTTGTTTTGTGATTGAGTGAACAAATACTTCCTTTTTAAGGGGAGGGTACGGGTTCGCACTTTTGAAAAATTGATATTTTGTCTTTTCTTATAGTTGAACATTTCAAGAATATAATCCCAAAATTTTAAGTCAATCAGAGAAAAACTCTCGAAGTTGTTGACTATTTAGGCTCGCTCCTCTAACATGTAGCTCCGACTTCTCTAAACTTCAAACGCGTTTTTCTCGAAACCACTTTTTCAAAGTCCGTTTTCACTGCCATTTGAAAACTGCATGACCGATTTATTTCAAACTTGGTACGCACTTTCTCCATATAAAATACCTCCCCCCAACTGTTAGTTTGCGATTTTTTTTACATTGAGGGGGTTTTCCACCCCCAAAATGGCAGAATTTTTGGTGAAAAATAGCACTTTTCACTTTACATGACCACCAAAAATTTAGAAATGAAAACAAAAATGATCAAAGACCGTTGGGGGGAGGATTTGATGACACTGACTAAATTTTAATGGGACTTGATTTCCGATAATTTCTCGGTGAGTACAGTAAACTCCGCAAATCGTGTTTTTCCCAAAGGCGTTCTTGGACAAGTTTTGTCACCGGCTTGTTTCTGGATATTTTCGCGTACAAATTTCACGGAATGTTCTTGAAATGACACTTAACAATGTACAAAAGTTTTCAATAAATTTACTCTATCCATAAAGATGAAAAAATCGCAAAAAAGTATTTTTTTTTTCACGCTGAAACGTCAATCTCAACCTCTTCTATACCGTAAGCGCTTACGACTACTCTGTTACCGATTATAGCAGTCGTGAGAACGGTTTGATTCACGTTGAATTCGACATTTTTTACGTGAAAATTATTTTGTTGACCAGACTACTTGGCTCACATGAAAAAACGTGGCGAAATGTCATCGGTTCCCTCAAATTTGACACTCTACGTCGGAGCTTTTCGAAAATCGATTGGAATATTTGGTTAATGATTCTTATCACTCGAAAGTGACGTGACAATGGATACTACGGAAGAGAAAGCCCAAAAAAACGGAAACAAATTACTATAATTACTGATTGAAGGATATAAAGCCAAAGTCAAACATTATTATTACTGATTGTAAGGTACAACTCAAACAAACCACTATTATTACTAATTGAATCATACAAACCCAAACAAACTTAAACCAATTACTATAATTACTGTTTGACAGGTGGAAACCCAAAAAAACGTAAACCAATTACCATTATTTCTGATCAAAGGATACAAACCCAATGAATTTACTATTATTACTGATTGGAAGATACAGACCCGAAGAAACCTAGACAAATTACTATTTTTTTAAATCGAAGGATACAAATCGAAACAATTTACTGTTATTACTGATTGAACCGTACAAACTCAAACAAATTAATATTGTTACTGATTGAACGATACAAACCCAAACAAGTAACTATTATTACTGATTGAACGATACAATCCCAAACAAATAGTTATTTGTTTGGGATCAGTAATAATAGTTATTATTACTCATTGTATTATTATTACTTGTAATAATGTATTGCATTATTATTGCTGAATAATAACTATTATCACTGATTGAAAGATACAAACCCAAACAAATTACTATTATTACTGATTGGAAGATACAGACCCGAACAAGCTAACACAAATTACTATTTTTTTCTGATCGATGGATACAAATTCAAACAAATTATTATTATTGCCCAGCCCAACTCAACCCAAACAATCCCAAACAAAATTACAACTATTCCTTAAGAGATACAAACCCGAATAAACCGAAACAAATTACTATTAATACTGATTGAACGATACAATCCCAAAGAAATTACTATCATTACTGATCGAACGATACAATCCCAAATAAATAACTATTATTCCTGATTGAAAGATACAAATCAAAACAAACCCAAACAAACTACTATTATTACTGATTGAAGGATACAAACCCAAACAAACGACTACTATTACTGATTAAAGGACACAAATCCAACCAAATCCAAACGACTGTACTTAGATTGTCAATTTACGTTAGTTTGGGTTTGTATGTGCCTAGCGGGCCTTTTCTTCCTATAGAGAAGTCCTCTCCTAACAACAATCTCCAGAACCAACTGCCCAGGTACTCCGCTTCACTAATCGTCGTAGAGAAAACGTAAAATTCACTAAAAAAAAATCGCAAACGTGCTCGAAAATTCGCTCTCTATCCGCGATCGATGAGTATCGATTGAACATTTGGTTGAGAACTCGGAAACAGGTTTTCGTAGCCTCCGCACGTCTATGCGGTTCTACTTTTTCAATTGGAGCCTTCTTCCTATTCTCACTTTTCCAACGCCGTGGCGCTTCGTTATTCCGCGAGGACTCCAAGGACGAAGAAATGCAGAAAAATGCATCGCCCTTACGCGCGCGTGCGTCCACACGCTCACGCACACAAAGTGGGATATGAAAGAGTGGAGACTCTCTTGTCGAGAGGCGAATCGCGGCCTGATAGAAGAAACGAGAGAGAAAGAAAACAAGAGTGGACATGGCAAGCGGAAGCTACGAGCAAAAAAAGGGACGGCGAAAATTGGCTCTCGACGAGGTCGAAGGGAGAAGCGCCGGGCGCCATTAAATGGTCAACGATTAAACGTACTTCGAAAAAACCTTCCAGAGATTTTCCAATGAAGGAGAAAACAACTGGCCGTCGAACTGTACAAAGAGACTGAAGTTACTATTTGATCCGGGTGAAGTCAAGGTTAGTTCATAAACCCGATGGACCTCGATATAACATATCGCTCTACGAGTTTAATTTTCTCGATAAACCGATCGCAGATCAAATTATAAAAGAATTTGTCTCCAGAAACCCAAACTGAACCAAATTTAAAAAACCGACGTAGTTTTTTTTTCATTAAACCTAAATAAATTATGAAGGACTTTGTCTTTGAAAAATCACTGTAAATAATTTGTTGGATACTTTCTATAAAATACTTAGGAAATATTTGTATAAAATATGAATTTATGAAATACTTAAAAAGTTTACTTTTTTCCAATAAAATACAGTCGAACCTCGATATAACGAATCTCAAGGGAAGTTCGTTATATCGAGTTTTCGTTAAATTGAGGTTTCGTTATACCGAAGTCATTTTCCTTAAACGTTCTTTTAATAAAATATGTTTGTATTATGAATGTGGGGATATTTATTAAAGAAAGAAAGGTTTGAATTAGAGCAATTATTACATGCAATTAGCAATTGGAGCATAATTGTGTTTAAGCATAAAATTTAAGCATAAAATTATGTCGTTGAATCAAGGATTTCGTTATATCGAGGTTCGACAGTATCATTAAGGGGTTAGGCTACAGTAACGGGTATAAAATCATGTGCGAATTTAACAATTTTTTTTCTTATTAAAAAGTGGTTCACTCGTAAAATTAATTACACATCTATTTAGTATGAATATCAAGATGTTAGAATTGTTTTTTTCGATATACAAACGGCCGAATACTAATATTTTCTTTCGTTATCTTTTTTTTAGGCGCACCGCGGCGTGACATTTAGCATCCACAATACTTTACTTAAAACAAGAAACAAAAATTCTCGTCAATCTACATTAGAATACCTAGAGAAGTACGTAAGGAAATTAAAAAATATTGTTTTAATCAAAAGTTGTAGGTATTTGAACTTAAGAAATGAATTTTCAGTGAAAAATTTCATTATAACTGCTCGTAAACTGTTCATAAAATGAAAAGGTTTCGATTAATCAGAAATTCCGTATGTGCTTCTCTGCGAAATGCAATTAGGAACATAACTTTCAAATTTGAAGTAAATCGAGTGAAAATTGTCGAAGTTATTTGTCACGCCAATTGGAAAAAGGCTGTTTCGAGAAGTTTCGAGTAGTCGGCCATTTTGTACATCGAAAAAATATATATATATATATTTTTTTCTAACAGCTTGATATTCATTCTAAATAGATGTGTAATTAATTTTATCAGTGAATCACTCTTCCGTACGAAAAAAAATTGTTAAATTCGCACATGTTTTTATACCCGATACTGTGGCCTAACCTCTTAAACTACTTGACATAGTGTATTTTATAGTATTTTTATTTTTATAGTATATTTTATACTAATTGCACTTGCAATACTTCACAAAGAATACTCCAAATACTTCAAACAAGAATACTCAATATACTTCGTAAAACATAAACTATTAGATGAAGTAAAATGACAATTCTTGATCAAGTATGCTTAGAACACTACATAAAGTATACTTAAAATACTTCACAAAGTGCATTTAAAGAACTTCATGAAGTATACTTATACGGAGATAAAAGCGACCTTAAATAACACTGGTTGCCAGAATTCTAATATTCAGTGCTAGAAAAGTACAGCAGTTTACTGCCAGTTCGGAATTCTACGACTTGTTATTATAGAAGTGTAAAAATGATTTTCACACCGTATAGTAAAAATGATGCGTGCATATTACATTTGGAAGTATTCTCGCATTGGCGCGAGTTATATTTTCATATGGATTTTACTATACGTATAGCACGAATCTCCGTGTACGTATGAATTTCACTATACGCATAGCATAAATCTTCGGCGTATAGCGAAAAACATTACGAAGTTATTAGTAAAATGTGACTCTTTATACCGTACTTTTTGTACAATACTGGAAACTAATTGTTCCAATCACGTGGGCAAAATATTTTTTGAATACTGCAAAAAATCGCAATATGCCGAATAAAATGTATTATTTGTATCAGTTTACGTGCCATATCGTAGGTTAACATTTAAATTTCTTTATTATTACTTTACCATAATTACAATTTTTATCTTCCATTCAATACTTTTTGATATTTAATGATATTTTTTTTTGAAGCATAGTATTAATTCTTAACTGCGAGGCCCGTGGAAAATACTTCATAAATTACATTTCAAATACTTCGTATATTACAATCAAATTTCTTAATAAATTATATTAAAAATAATCCTTAAAGGACATTTAAAATATTTTATAAGATATACTCAAAAGCCTTTATAAAGTACACGTAAAATAATTTATTAAGTAGCCATAAAGTATTTCACAAACCAAACTTCAAATATTTTACAGCCTACTTTAACGGCTTCACAATGTACAGGTAAAACGCCTCGCAATGTATAATCAAAAATCTTTCCAAAGTGCACTTAAAATATTCCACAACATACCGCTACGATACCCCGTAAAGTATACTTGAATTACTTTATAAAATTAATTTCCGAGACTCTCCATACTTAAAATATACCTCATCAATTATATTTATTACATACGTAAACAAATTAATGTACTCATAAAAAATCGTAAACCCCACCCCGCCAAGACCATCGCGCAATCAATTAAAAAAACCACGCTTTCTCAAGGAGTGTCCAACGAGCTCGGAAAGCTCATTCAACACAATTAGAGTCCTTCAAACGAATTAACGTTCACGACAAAGAAAAAGTCATCACTACCGCAGGCACAATTTTATCATTGCCAACTGCTGTTCTCCCACTTGCATTCGATTGTAAGACCTACTGGAACATATGTAATCCAATAACGATGAATAGCTAGAGATCGTGATTTAAACCGTTCTGCCCAAACGAGCGCAATCATACCAGAACGTTATACCTAAATAAACCAGATGGTTAAACCCAAACAAACCAGAAAGTCAAACTCGAACCAATACAAACAAACCCAAACTAAGCCAAACGTTGAACCCAAACAACCCAAACATTCACAGACAGTAAACCCAAACAATCCAAACATATACAATCAGTAAACCCAAACAACCGTAAACGTCAAACCCAAACGAACAAACAAAAAACAGCAAACGTCAAACGCAAACAACCGCAAACGCCAAAGCCAAACAAATTCAAACGTTAAACCCAAACAAACCGAAACAAATACGGAAAAATAAATAAACCTTTGTTTCCAATTTCACTTTTTGTTCCCAACATCGTGTACTTTTCTCTACCGCAAGGCAATTTGCTCGTGTGAGTGTATGCGTGTACGTAAAATGCAAGGCGAACGAACCCTTCCCACCTTCGCGCGTCTTGTTCCCCGCACGATATCACAGTACTTTATTCTTTATCACGAATCACACATCGGCCGCCGTTTTTCTCGCGAGCCCCGCGTGCAGTCGCGCGGACGATCCTGCCCGGTGAACCCGACGTTTCGTCTGGCACCTGAGGATCCTATCGATCGTGCGCGATTTTCGTTGCTCACCGGCCGCGAGATGGTGGCTTATATTTACACATATATGTAGATGAATAAATAAATAAATAAATAAATATATGTATGTATGTGTGTGTATGTATATATGGGTGAAAGGAGGATTTTCACGTCGTCGCCATCACGCAGGACACGGATGAATCGCATTCGAGCCAGCTGCGACCGGTCGACTGCGGCCGTGGCATCTCGGTACTTCTCTCATCGCCATTGGGCAAAAGGAGCGAAAGAGAGAGAGAGAGAGAGAGAGAGAGAGAGAGAGATCATCGGGCTCAGGAGTAGTTGCCCCTCCAACTTACATCAACGCTTGTAGTATACCTATATACAATATGCACGTAATATATATAGTATAATGTAAGGTGTACATACAGTTTGTACCTCACTTTTATTCTTTTCCTCTTGCACTTCAACTCTCTCGATCTATATAGACACCTTTCTCGCGTCCTCCACTGAGCAGAGAGTCATTTATCCTGCAAGGATCATGTCTTTCCTTCTCACTCACTCTCCTGCTCTCTCACCCACTCTCTCTCACTCGCTCTCTCTCTCTCTCTGTCTCTGCCTCCCTCTCTGTCGCTCTCTTCATCTCTCACCAGGGCTTTCGACGTTTCGCTTCTCGGCTCTCGTAGCAACCGAAGATCTCGATGTCTGTGGATCATTCTTGCCGTCGCTCTTCTTCTGTTACGCTCCTGCTCTATTGCTGTCTGTCTCGATTTCTAGATCTCCCTTTCTATAAATCTTTGTCTCTCTCTCTCTCTCTCTCTCTCTCTCTCTCTCTCTCTCTCTCTCTCTCTCTCTCTCTCTCTCTCTCTCTCTCTCTCTCTCTCTCTCTCTCTCTCTCTCTCTCTCTCCCTCTCTCTCTCCCCCCTCCCCTCTCTTTTTCTTATACTCTTTCTGTCTTTTTCTCTATCTTCGAAACTAGCATGCCTCTTTGAGAAGAAGACAGCTCGCGCGTGCATTCACTTATAGCAATATCAAGCAAAATACAATGGAAATCCCTGAAAATCGGCGAAATCGGACTCAAGGAAAACGTTTCCTGGACTCACGAAAACCCTCGCCAAATTCTACAACCGAAACTATAATTCAGCAGTCGAACAAAATCAAGGAAATATAACCGGTTGGGATATGAGACAGAATGTATAATTTTTTTAATAACAATTGCCGTTATACTAAATAAATAGATCCCTAGGTGATGAATAAAATGCCGGAGTCATTGTTCTTTTCTGGTGTCAATGTTTACGTCTTTTTTATTCGAAATTATCCGTTTGCTACTTCTCCTTTTTTCACATGGAAATTGCTGTGGTTTTATGAGATTTATTTTGTTAATTAAATTACCCGTGTTATAATTCATTGACGATAATTGTCAGGGTCTTTATCGTTTTTGGCGAATTTTATTATAGTTGTTTTTCTGTTTTGTGTATGTAAATTGTTGTTATTGAAACGTATCATTAGAGGCATCGATCATTGACAATGTGTGAAACGTTTTTCAATTTTTTCTAGACGTTTTGTTGTCATTTTATTATTTTTTTATTTACACATTGTCATTAAATAAAATGTAAGTGAAACGCCAGAGTCGCAATTCCGTCAGAAAGATCGCAACTATCTTTTTGGTCTTTAGAAAATTCGTTTTCGTCATTCTACCGTTCTTATACGTAAATTGTTATTGTGTATAACAATAACAATAATGCAATTGTCGTTGTAAAATCTCAAAGTTGTTTGTAATATTGCATATAATTAATTTCAATGGTTAATTTTTCTAAATGTAATATTTAATTGAATGAAATTTAATATTTGATGTTTAATTTCAATACATTTATGAATTAATAGTTTAAAATTTTTATTATTCCGGGTATACCGCTTTAGGGTGTTTGCGCAGCCAACCCCGTCCCCAAATATATGTTTCCCCGTACGATATTTTCTTATTTCTAAACTTATACCCTACTGTCATTTTGTAATTTAATATTTAATATTCAATGGAATTAAGTTAAATTCTCAATATTTAGTGCAATGAAATGTTCAATTTAATTTGAAAATTAAATATCGAATTTGTTTGCAATATTAATTTAATTAGATTTAATATTTAATCATAAACCAAATATGACATTTGTTGTTATCATATTTCACAGCACCAATTTTATCAAATTGTTATTGAATGAACTGCCTGAGCGACAATGTTTACCTCTCTGACTTTACAAAAAAATGTTCCCCGTTTTACGTTTTCGTCACATACAAATTGTTATTGTCGAATAAAATTGTTCTTCTCAAATGCAATGACCCGTTACGGCCAATTTTCCGGAGTCACAATTCATCGCGGTGACAATGTTTATAAGCTTCGTTTTTTACAGATGATTTTTTTTGTCACTTTACCGCTACATTGTAACGGTAAGTGGCCAAGAATTCGAAGAGCGTACCCGAAGAGTTGCGGTAGAGCTGTGGGAGTCTCGAGTGTACGCAGTCCGCGCACTTTGCGCGCGGAGAGATCGTGACGGTACGAGAGGTCCTCCTCATCGGCGCTTTCGCAACCGATATACACCCGTTTCGCCCTGGGCCTTTGTACATCCATTCTCTTTCCGATATACGCCGCAATATGGCCGACAAAACGTTATATTACACTCCGCTCTGTACACTACTTTCCTCCCGATAAATGAACAACGGCGCAATTGCGTTCCGCCTCGTTCCATTTCACTCTTCATCTCGGCCTCACTCTGCTCTCGTCTCGGTCTTTAGTGTTTCAGTAATGCAGCCACTCTTATCATGCACCACGAGCTCCAAGTCTCGCAGGTGCAACTGTGCCCCGTACGCCCCGCCACGCTTTGTTTGTTGCATATATAGAAATTATTTGTCATCTCGCCATTGCTACACTGTTAAAAAAGTTTATTTTCTTTCACTAGGATCGGTTTCAGTGAAATATTGTTTTTTTTTCATTGCCAGACTTCGAATCTGGTTTGAATATATTTTTCCATTTGTTTCAAGAATTCCTCGGTGGTGGACAATTATTTAAAAAATTACTTAAATAGAAAATACGTATTTGATCATTTGTATTTAAAAAGAACACTATTTTTATTGTTTTATTTTTTCGATTTCCCGTATGGTAATTTTAATTTCTCTATTTCAATTTTAAATTTAATTTTCACATTTTAATTTTAATTGTTCAATTTCGATGTTAAGTTTTTAATTATAATTTGAATTGCTGTTTTTTACATTGTTGAGGTGCACGTAAATAATATATATTCGAATAAAATATATCTTTATTTGCATGCAGTGAAAGTGTCTTAAATTCAAATACATGGTTACTTCGAAAGATTAAAGATCGTATTTATTTTACAGATATCTTAAGGGGTTAGGCCACTCTAGAGGCCGAAAAAATAGGCTTTTTGCGGTTTAAAAAAAAACTACAGAATAAATCGAGATTACAAAAAAGGGTATTTATCATGCATATCAGTGACTGTATGCAATAATTTTTTTGAACCGATTAATTTCAAAATGGCGGCTCTGCAGCGTTTATCTCAAAACTGCATTTTTTAAGTTGGCCGGAAACATAACTCAGACAATTTTCAACCGATTCACTTGAAATGTTGAATATATCTTGAGGAAATACATTATCTATGGAAGTACGTAGGATTTTTTTTATATTCCATAGTTTATTTGTTAATAACAATTATCTGCCAATTTTTAGGCAAATTTTAGGCAAGTGTAAACTTTCCAAAAATTTGCCTAAAAAATCCCCAAAAAGCCTATTTTTTCGGCCTCTAGAGTGGCCTAAGGCCTTAATTTATAATGCAATGAATTTTTTTTTAACTTGATCTTATGCCTCGGACTCATTTAGTCTAAATATTTGTTTGAGTGAATAACATAAAATACAAAAATTTGCTAGAAGCATGTCCATATTTATTACTCAACGCTGTTAAATAAATCTTGTTTCAAATAAATAAATATATTTGAAAGAAATCTCGGGAATAGTAGAAGCAAATTTGAAGAAACGTTGATTTTATGAAAGTTTTAGTTTATTCAGCCCGAACACGATCAAATGAATGCATCTAGTTGACTTCAATAAATCTCTTTTTTCCGTGCGGATGGAAATTATTTGGCATCTTGACATTATTGTATGGCGTGTGTGGTAACGGTGTGAAAACAAAAAATAAATTTGTAAGATCAAATAAAAAATGTTATGACTTAAACAATGCCCAATGATGGGGATTGATTCAAATAAGTATCTGTCGCAATAATTCGATCAATGAAAAAATATTTGGCTTTACTAATGTTCTATTTAATAGAAATATATTTAAAAAATCAATAGATCCATTTCGTCGATTCAACTGAAGCGTTTTTAGAATATATCAAACCGAACCCAAGATTTACTAGGATGAAATAAAAAATTTGCACGCTAGGATGACATCAAATAGATCATGATTTAAGGGGTTACCCCCACTTGCGATTTTGAAAAAATCGATTTTTTTATTGCATTTTTTTGAAGTATAAGTATCTGAGAATATGTCCTGAAAATGTCAAGTCGATCCGAACAAAATTGACTGACATATGAGCGTTGAAAGAGAAGAATCGGTTGTGTAAACGACCGGAAATTGAAACCTTAAACGCGTTTTTCTCAAAATGGCATTTCTGAATTCGGTGACCAAGATTACTCGAACACTAATGAACCGATCTTTTTGAAATTTTGCAGGCTTATTTAATACATAAAAATGTAGTCTTTAATCGTTAGATTTTTTTTCGTTAAAATCGAATCATTAACTTTGACTGTCCGCCATTTTGTGAAAAATGAATATTTTTTAAAATCCTTCGATCAAAGACTAGTTTATACTTATATTTGACTAGATCCATCCGCATTTTTTTTCCAGATGATCCACTTCGCCGCAATGTTGGTCACCGCAAACCGTGTATATAAAAACATTATTTCATTGACGCCCATTTGCCACTAAACAATGTAATATTTTTCAATAAAAAAATTACTGAAAGTTCTTCAAGATGTGTTCTTTAAGATGGTATATCGATCGATTAAAAAAGTTATGTAGTTTTCTTTTAAAAAATTCATGAAAAAGACCTTTTTTGCGCTACAAGTGGGGGTAACGCCTTAAAGAAACAAGTATATTGAAAATCAACATTTCCAATAATGGAATGCAATAGGAAAAAATTCCTTTCACAATTTAATTCATAATAATAATTCAGTTGCATACTGAAAGTAACCCCAATTAAATGTTTCCCCTCAACTCGCCCCTACCCTAAGAAATAGGGGTTGAAAACTTAAAAATCGCCGTATCTCGATAATTAATAGCCCGTTAAAAAAAGGTTTCAAACAAAAGTTATTTGGAATAATAAAATACGTATAAAGTTTTCTGACGTCCAATCCTCTATCTTTGAAAAAAGCAGCACAAAAACGATTACAAGTGGTGCTTTCGCGTTTTTGTGCTGCTATTTTCAAAGATAGAGGATTGGACAACAGATAACTTTATACGTATTTTGTTATTCCAAAAAACTTTTGTTCGAAACTTTTTTCCAACGGGCTATTAATTATCGAGGTACGGGGATGTTTAAGCTTTCGACCCCTATTTCTTAGGGTTGGGGCGAGTTGAAGGGCAATATTCCATTGGGGTTACTTTTAGAATGCAACCATCTAGCTTCAGTCAAAAATTCTAATTCTACGCTAAAAGTGCTGGGTTTTCGTCTCTTTTACTGGCGAGTGAAGTGCAGTCATTGGCACGAGGAATCCTTTCTTCGATGCTGAGACCGCAGTCACCTTTTCCAAGCCTCGTTGACCTTAAGGCCTCGTGTGTGTGCGCGCGCGTTTGCCGCACGAGAATTTTCTATTACAGGCTGCTGATGAGTCTCATACGACTCGATCTTACCCACCTGGTGGCAAATCGTCTTCGTTGCCGCTATCCTACACATCTTGCGCGAAATTCCTACGCGAAAAATGTTTCGCCGATGAATGAGCGAGGTCGGGTGGAGCGATGGAAATAAATGATCGTTGCCGGACTCGGGGTTAATTAAAGTTGGCTGGATGCTAAACGAGCTTTGCCATGAATTGCGATTAATGGCGCGTGCTCTATGCTTCCGATTATAATAACTGCTAACTGCAGGTGCACAGGGCTGATCTTAATCAATTGGAAGTCATATCAAGGGGATCGATGATCGATAGAATTTAATGGTTACTTTGTTTTCATTGAAATTCAATGTGTTCAAGAATTTCGTGAATATTTTTTCATTACTTTTTTCAATATTCAATCATGATAAATATAATTTGTTATAAACATTATTTTCAATGTGAATTTACAAATGATATTACACTGTTATTTAAAATGCACTCTAATCGATGTTTTGATTATTATTAAATTGGTTTACGAATATTATACAATTACGCGTTAAGGATTGTTCAATTTTGGTTTGAATATTATGTAATACGTTTAGGAATATTATTTAATTACTCTTTCGAATACTGTTCATTTAAAAAAAAATAATTATGCAATACGTCTTTGAATATAATTCAATTACTCTCTTGAATACAGTTCAATGCTTTTTTGAAGTTTGTTTAATACATTCATAGATATTATTTACTCTTTCGAATATTGTTCAATTGTTTGAACATTACTTAATTTATTTATGACTAGTAATTAATTCAATTACTCTTTCGAATGTTGGTGAATTCTTTTTTTGAATATTGGTTAATCCATTCGTGAATATTAATGAATTCAATTACTCTTTCGAATGTTGTTCAATTATTTTTTTGGAATATTATTTATTACATTCACGAGTATTATTCAATTATTCTCTCGAATATTGCTCAATAAGTTTATTAATATTATTTCATTGCCATTCTTCAAAATGTAATCAATTGCCGATTTCTTGTTTGGGTTTGTTATTTTATGAACGGATTGTATTTATCAATTCAAATTGAATTTGCTTAAAATTAAAGTGCAGGTAATAATGCTGCGATTTTGAAAAAATTGTAATGCAACTCCGCTGTCATTTTCGCTCCTTGCCTCTCTTTCTCCTTATCCTTTCTCTCTTTCTCTCTCACTCTCTCTCTCCCTCTCTCTCTCTCTCTCTCTCTCTTAAACAGCGCCGTTTCAGCCACCTCTTTAGCAGAGTTTTGTAACTTGTTTTATTAATTCACTATTTAGCATTATATAGAGTACAGTCGATATATGCTTCCGGATCTGTAATTTAGTCATTAATTTAGTTAGCTATTAACTTGAATAGTTATAATGGAGTTAGAAAAATCATTTGTAGTCGTAAGCACTCATAGCCGATTTATAGTCTTTAATTTATGAAAATATTGTTATTTTTGTTTATTCATTTAATTCAATTTTTGTTTTCTTTTCAAATTGTACACCATTTGCCTCAAGGCTTTGCCAAGGCATAGTTAATAAATAATCAATCAATCAATCAATGTCTCTCTGCCTTAAGGCCTCAGGCCACAGTAACGTGACTAAAATCATGTGCAGATTTAACAATTTTTTTCGTATGAAAAAGTT
Organism: Ophion obscuratus; assembly: GCA_964007375.1. Classification (NCBI taxonomy): domain Eukaryota; kingdom Metazoa; phylum Arthropoda; class Insecta; order Hymenoptera; family Ichneumonidae; genus Ophion; species Ophion obscuratus. The sequence continues at coordinate 51,790,130 of OZ023317.1, forward strand.
ATTCACTCATAAAATTAATTACTCATCTATTTAGTATGAATATCAAGCTGTTAGCAATTTTTTTTTTTTTCGATGTACAAAATGGCCGACTACTTGAAGCTTCTCGAAATAGCTTTTTTCCAATTGGCGTGACAAATAACTTCAACAATTTTCACTCGATTTACTTCAAATTCAAAAGTTATTTTCCTAATGGCATTTCGCAAAGAAGTACGTACGGAATTTCTGATTAATCGAAAACATTTCATTTTATGAGCAGCTATAACGAAATTTTTCACTGAAAATTCATTTCTTAAGTTCATATACCTACAGTTTTTGAATAAAACAATATCTTTAAAATTCCGTACGTACTTCTCCAGGTATTCTAATGTAGATTGACGAGAATTTTTGTTTTTTGTTCTAGGTAAAAAATTGTGGATGCTAAATGTCACAACGCGGAGCGCCTAAAAAAAGATAACAAAAGAAAATATTAGTAGTCGGCGATTTTATAGATCAAAAATTAATATATATTTGTTCTAACAGCTTGATATTCATACTAAATAGATGTGTAATTAATTTTATGAGTGAATCACTTTTTAATCTGAAAAAAAAATTGTTCAATTCTCATATAATTTCATACCCGTTACTGTGGCCTAAGGCCTTAAGTTAAACTCTACCAAACTCAAGGCAATAATCATCGGCTCTCCTCGTGACACGGCCCACCTTGACTCTTCGCACCTTCCCCCAATCAAAGTAGGCCCAGACTTTATCGAGTGACCAACATCGGTAACCTGCCTTGGAGTTAAAATCGACCGAACACTTTCCTGGTGACAGCGCATTTCAGAGGTGGCAGGTAAAATGAGAGCAGTTGTTTACCCACTGAAAGGTTGCCGCGGAAAGCCCCCAATAGATGTCCGCATTAAACTGATTAAAGCGCTTGCCTTGCCACGCCTAGACAATTGAGTGATTCTTTTTTCTTTCTAAAGATCATGTGCGATTTCTAAAGCGAAGTATTCTTCTTTTTTTTTTTCAACAATTATCAACGATATAGCACTTTGAAATTTTTGTTCTGTTCGGCTCGGCTGAAACGCGCCGAGAGCATCCGAACTTACCCGAGCGCTCTGTGACGTCACCGTTGGACACCGGTTTACGAATTACTCGTGTAAAGTGAGTTTTTTGTCAACGATGGGAATGACAAAATCGAATGAGGCTTTATTCCTCTTTACATAAATACCACGAAAAGTGCCCGTAAAAAGGTATTTCTGAATGTACCACAACACGTAAAACGTCGAAATCGGTGGTTCGATGCAGCACGACGTGTTAACCCGAAATCATCGTCCACTTATTTTTGCTGTGAAGACCACTTAGATGAAAGTGTAAACGTGTTATAGCACAAACTGTAGTGAAATATATATCAGGTTGATAAAAAAAGTTTTGTGGCAAAAATTTAAAAAATGTCTTTTTACGTATTGACGCAATATGACCCCGAGCTATGTCGAGAATATTGTAGGATGTTTTCTACTCTTCCGCGTGACAGGGTATAAAAGGGCGAGCGCGCGTTCTAGTGGACAGAAATGGCTTCGATCTCGCAGGAGTAACTTCGTGCGATCATTTTTTACGAGTGGCGGCGCGGCACGAACGCAAGCACAACTGCTAAAAATATACAGGATGCATTCAGCGAGAACGTAGTTTCTCATCGAACAGTCCAGCGTTGGTTCAATCGTTTTAAATCTGGAGACACAAGCCTTGAAGATAAGGAACGTTCCGGACGACCGTCGACCATCGATGATGAAGCATTACTCCGCTGCATCAAAGAAAAACCGGAAGCAAGTACGCACGAGCTAGCGAGAGAACTTGGCTGCACCCAACCGTCAATAGTCAATCACTTACACAACTTGGGATAAAGGAAGGTTCTAGCTCAATGGATACCACAACGTCTCACCGACGACAATAAGAACTGTCGCGTGACCATCTGCCAGTCTCTCCTGCTTCGCCACCATCGCAAGGAGTTTTTAGAAGATCTTGTGACGGGAGATGAAAGCTGGGTCTTGTATGATAACAGAACGCGTTTAGCCTACTGGCTTCCTATCGGAGAAAAACCGCCACACCAACCGAAATCTGATCTTCACTCACAAAAGGTTTTGTTGTGCTGTTTCTGGTACGCAAAGGGAATGCAGTTTCACAATTTTCTCCTTGTAGGTAAGACGATCTCCTCTACACGATACATCGAGAATCTCCAGGAATTGGCAAAAGCTATAAGAAAAAAACGGCCAAGACGCGCGACTGTGCATCTTCTCCACGACAACGCGAGACCCCATGTCGCAAAGGAAACCCACAAAACAATCACTGAGCTTCACTGGATTACCGTTTCTCATCCACCATACTCTCCCGACATCGCGCCATCTGACTACCATTTGTTCAGACATTTGAAGGCATATTTGAGGAACAAAACTTTCAAAAACGTCGACGATCTCATAAGGGATACTTCAAATTTCTTTGAGTTCCAGCCGCCGCAGTTTTGGGCAAAGGGAATAAATGAGTTGCCAACTAGATGGTCGAGTGTCATAGAAACCGATGGCGAATATATTGTTGATTAGAAATGTTTTGTATAAGATATTTTAATAAATAAATTATATTGAAATTATTGCGACAAAACTTTTTTATCAACCTGATATTTTTAAATACGTCTTTCTCAATATGCTTATGATACGTAGCGACAATAAGTGACACAATTTATCAAGCCTCTCCTAACCTAAAAATCCACGGTCGGCAAATTACTCGAATTTACTTTCACGAATCCACTTTCACACATCGTTGCACGGCAATTAAACTAGTTTTCGACTTTTTGAAAATGCTCAACATGTTTTACGATGTAAAATGACACGAAATTGTACACTTGTGTACACTCGCGTGTAAGCCGTATGCATAGCGTATTCGGTCGCGTTCGAAGGGTACGTCACTAGCGCCAGCGCCGCTAGCGTGGCGTTTTGGCGCGAACATCTACAGTTTGAATTATCGTGATATAGAACAATTAATAATTATCTTCGGAATTATTTCAAAGAAAAACCCTTTTGACATTCTGTTCTTTTATCACAAAAGATTAATTCTAACTTAAAAAATCGAACTTTTTTTTTAACAACTCAATTGCTTCTTCACAATCTTCACTTCACGAACATCATCGACAACTCAAATCAGCAGTTGCAACCTGACCTAAACTCGTGCATACGCTTTATATTTTATCAACGCAGTTATGACCACATAACGCCGTTTTACGCCAAGTGGTTGAATACTGCTGAGCTACGCAAACGTCCTCTTGCGTCGACAAATTAAATTTTTATTTACATTTAATTTATTTTTCTCCATCTAAACTGCCATTTTGCTCAAAAAGGAAGTTTTTAACAAATTTTGAAGTGCTTAGAGCCGGATTTGATTGAAAATATTTCGGGACCCAATCAAGGTGTGCTTGAAAAACACGAAAAATAAAAATATAAAGAATTTTACGTAGTGTAGACAAGTTCGGTTTTGTTCGCCAGCTCCTCAAATGTCGTCACACCACTTTTGGCGGCCACTAACGAATAGGGATTTTATTATATCGTGCTGTCGGACCACCTGTTATTATTTAACCCTACGATGACACACTGGGTCCTTTCGACCCGAATTCATTTTTAGTTAACTGCTTACTTTTCCAAAATTAAAAAATGTCAATATTTTTTTCAAACAATTCAATTTGATATTTTCCGAATGTTAATTATGCAGACATATTATTGAATGTTTAAAGCCCATACCTGATTTTTTCTAACGAAAACCGACTGAAAGGTTGTTAATGGCAGGTGGATGAAGTACTATCCGGAAGAAATTGACCGAGTGTATCAAAATCGTGACCAAACATAAGTGTGTCAACGAAGGGTTAAAATCTTTCTGAACCACCCCATACTATCTTTGGAACGCAAAAGACCCCCGTACCAGAGCCCGTACAATCCATATTACGTTCAAATAGATAACAACCAGGATTTTTCCTCGAAAATTTATATATCAGCGAGCCCATGATGAGCTAAGTTAATCCTGAGTCTGCCTAAATTATTCGTCATCATTATTTTATTTTTTATTTTTATATGCACTACTTATTACCATTAGTTTCGTTGCTATTTCTGTTATTATTTTCATAAATATTATTATTGCTAAGATCACAGCTTACATAGGTTGAGACGGTTATATAGAGAGGTACAATTATAACTATAATTGTACTGCGAAATTGCATATGCTACGAGCATATAAAGGGTGTTTCAGAACTGAATGCGTTCCCTGAAATGTTGGGGGTGAAGTTCTGAGGCGATTGATATAAGCATGTTTGGGTCTCAGATCAACCCCTGAATTATTGTTCATTTTTAAAGGAGGGCCAATCAAATGCGCCCGATGGGTCGGTGCGCGATACGCCGACTCATCGGGCGCATCTGATTGGCCCGCCTGAATCTGAAGTACCATTAAGGGAGACTTTGTCCTTGAAGATGTCCTGGGAGATGTTAGCGGCTCAACATGAGCAGCTAGAAGAAGAGGAGGGATGCCTCTATGGACCAGGCATTGCCGATTAGCGGTAATTATAAACACATTTGTGTAAATACATTACAAAACTTTAAACGCGTTTTTCTCGAAAACACGTTTTTAAAAATGGCTGACATTCTCCTGACCGCTGTAATTAACATATCGACCTGAAATTTGGAGAGCATACTCAGAATATATGTCTTCACGGAATGACGGATCGTTTTTTCGATAGATACATTTTTGCATTTATTATTTATCTTTTTATGCGAAAAAACACGCGAAAATTCGATTTTTTGTTTAATTGCCGCCATTTTCCGAAATTTGTACTAAACGAAAAACCCATCCGTCATTCCATGACCAAAGGGTCACAGATTGATAATATGCTTTGAATTTGTGTTTCAGATCAACAAAGAGAGGGCAGTGATGTCAGCCGTTTACCTCCCGCGATTTGAGGACCTGTTTTCGCGGAGCTGCAACGGCCGCCATTTTGATTTTTTTTTCAAAAATAATTTTTTTTAACGTTCTGTATATCATGAATAAAAGTAAGAAAAAAACCGCACTCAAAAAGCTTTACTCGTTTCCTTTAAAAAAAATAAAATGTAACCACCCGAAATATGGCACTCCAAGGACAAAGTCTCCCTCAACTGTCATAAAATGACCGAAACTGTAAAGAAGCGTGAGAGGTCAGACTGTAGTACATTGTATATGAAGTCAACACATATATGTATCTTTTTAATGAATACAAAAAAAATCTAATCAACTTGTAGATTTTTTGTTACATTCACACACGCACACACACATACTCACGCACGCATGCACACATCAATTTACACTACACGTTCACTCTGCTTTGCCAGAATAATCTCTCCCAGGCTGGTTTCTTAACCAGAGGTTCCGCGCACAATTCTCGAGCTCGGAGTTCGAGTCGGAGTGGGGGAAGCGCTCGAGTGAGAAACTGGGGAACATTTCTTATTGCCGGGTTTCTTATTCGGAGGTCGGACTGTATCTTTTATATTTTATATCTCTTTGTATCTCTTTCAACATATATCCTTTATATTTTATCTCTCTCTTTCTCTCCAAGTTTTACTCCTCCTGAGTGTATCCACCCATTTCCTCCTTCATTTATATTTCCCCCACATTACATTAATTCTCAATCCTCAATTGCCTTGCCCCCGTAAATTGATTTTCCACACAATATCATTTTGACTATTTTTATCTACAACAACTCGGAAGAAGCTTATTTGATTCGTTATCATTTAAGTCCTTCTGCTTAAGGCGGGATATACACGTACAACGATAAAAAAAATGATTTCTTTCTTTTTCTTTAAACAATAGAGCTATATAAACGGGTAGAATATGTAGAATATTTGAATTTTTGAATATAGAATATTTAAATATAGAATATGTGAATATTTTTCACATATTCTATTCATCACATCTTCATTAAATTGCATTATCGAAATTGGCGTGCAGGATTACTCAAAAACTATTAATCTGATTGAGTTGTAACTTGGTGGAAATATTGATAATATTGGTACCTTCTACTTGACGAGAATTGATTTTGAAAAATTGAAAAAAAAAACTACTTTTTTATTCCACATTTTACAGAAATGTTGCGTGAAATGTTGACTTTTTTTTTGTAAATGCGTGCCATTTTCTTAAAATTACAATTTTTCATTTTAATTACCGTCACGTAGAAACTATACATGTTCTACCTGAGAAAATGTTTGAACTTTTTTGCAAATCAAAGTCTACGGGAAGCTAGACTGCACGCCGATTCGCAACTCCCGCGGCGACCTTGCTGTAACACCCTGCCACAGCTCCGTTATTTTGATAATGAATTAATGTTTAAAAACTGTTTTGTATACTTAAATATACTATTAAAAGATTCCTAAAGTTTCACAATTGTCGAATAATTATTCCTTAGTTTAAAAAATCCCTCAGTATTGCTTTTTTTCTGTCTAAATGTATATCCCGCCTCAATATTGATTTATACGTTTATATGCGTTGCTAGGAATCTTGAGTCTTTCGAGTGTACACCGTTTTTCCCTTTTCTTTTCGTTGAGCCTTGATAGGCTCATTAAACTTCCGGTTAATCCTCTTTGGACCCTGTCAGGTAAAACAAAAATGGCTTATGTGCTTGTTTGGTTTAATCTTCATACACGATACCTCGTCAGATATGTCACCGAGCTGTTGTCGATCCTCAGTCTCAAGACGTTCCTCGATCTCTTCCCGACTTCTGACCACAGTCTCGTTTAGCTCTTTCTGCACAATGGCGCCGTTTCCTTTGCCACCGGAGGGCCATTCCACCTCCTGCGGCTCGTCTCCAGTCGTACGTCTCTGCAATGATTGAGAAAAATCGTGGATTTGGGGTTATCAGTTATGGTACCTTCCACCTTCTCTCTCTACAATATGTATGTGTGTGTGTGTGTATATATTAGACTGATTCAAAAAAAAAATTTTTTTCTGGATTCTCGTGCTATTGTTGGGCACTGATAAAACAAAATTTCTCTAAAAAGATGGGCGCGGTCACTCAATTTTTAGAGGTGGCTATCTCGACTTTTTTGTATTTGAAATTTTTTTAACAAACGTATTGCATTTAAGCATAGTCATGGCTTCGGATTACGGATAAAAATCACATCCAGCAGCTGTTTCGTAACAAAAATAAACTCTAACAATTTGAAAAGGGTGCAATATTCACAATTCAAATCCAGGTAGATCAATAATGGCGTCTATACTACTCTCGTTATTCATGTAGATTTATTTATCCGCATTAACATTTCGCACTTTTTACGAAAAATTAAATTATAAGCTTTTATTCATAAATCGTATATTTACATTTTCAAAATGCTACGCTTATATTATCTTCAAACTCATTTACATTTCTTCCCAGCCATTCTCAAGTTCGTTAACATTTTGGGCAGAACGAAAATGTGCAACGTTGAACAGTTTGTCCAAATCTCTCTTAAATTTACGCTCCTTCGATATTTGTGACGGCAAATTCTTTTTAACTCGATTTTTTAAAAGTTGTTTCCAGACTAGATGGAGTTTTATTGATTTCAAGATTGCGTTATTCAATCGACGCGTTGGAATTTCAGCACATTTCCATTGTTCGAAAATTTCTTTCATCGTTTCGTGTGCACTTCGACGTATGGTCAGTTTTTCTCTGTTATGCTTGTAAAAGAACAAACTCAAAACTTTTCCGATTTTTATCCGTAATCCGAAGCCATGACTATGTTTAAATGCAATACGTTCGTTAAAAAAAATTCAAATACAAAAAAGTCTAGATAGCCACCTCTAAAAATTGAGTGACCGCGCCCATCTTTTTAGAGAAATTTTGTTTTATCAGTGCCCAACAATAGCACGAGAATCCAGAAATTTTTTTTTTTTTTTTAATCAGTCTAGTATATATATATATATACCTAGAAAGATGTGTAAATTCCGAATAGGCAACACTCATAAAAGCAACTTTTTTCGGATGGAAATGAATTCCATCGCTCCTCTTTATAGTGCTTGTTCCATCATTTTTTCCTCGATGGCGACATACCCGAAAGAACTTGTTCAGGAGTGTTTCGTATTCGGAAATTAATGATCTTCATTCTGCTGCACTCGAAATGGAATTTTAATTTTTGTCCAGCATGCTCAATTTTTTCGGAAAAATACTACCCATCACAAAAACAGGCTATATTTTTTTTCGAAGACTTGAAGAACTACTAAAAATCATATTCTTCTCGGTCGCAAAATATCCGAGCAAAACCCTTAAAAAATACATGGCACACCTTATAATGGTCACCCTGTATATAGCTTTCTTTACTGATTATGCCTTCGCTTTTGGATTTTTTTATGTGTGTAGCTTCTTTTTTATGCGCCTGCTACTTCGGTTTTGTCATGTTATGGTCTCATTTATATAGCTTCTCTTTCCTTTTTGACCTTGCTGCCATTTTTTGCTCTTAACTATTGTTTTTCATTTCATATTTATTATTACTATTATTGTTCATTTTTTATTTCTCATTCTTGTTTTTATGCTTATCAATTTTGCTTAAATGTACAAATCGAGGCATACAATGAATCATCAATCAATCAACCAATCAATTAATCGATCAATCAATCAATCAATCTCTCTCTCTCTTTCTCTCTCTCTCTCTCTCTCTCTCTCTCTCTCTGGCTTTCTCTAGCTACCGTGCCTCAATTCGGCCCATGCTTGATTCTTCTCTTTCCTCTCATTGTCGTCATCACTACCATTACCATCACGGCCCAGTCGAATCCAGCCAGTCGACATACACATGTCGAAACGCCGCCTATTGTTTTCTCGTCCAACTGCTGAACGACTGTACACGACACATACATCCGTACGTCTTATCGAGAGTTTCGATCTCTCAGTTTGGCCAAGAAATAGATTAAGTGCCAGCCAATGACGAAATAATTCCCGTCGGTGCGGATGAGCATTTTCCATATATTCTTTTTTCGTTTCTTTTTTCACGTTGCGCAAAAGGCGCGTCTTTCCAAAGTGGCACAACCGTGCTTTCGTGAAATGGAAATGAAGGCTTTGTTCGGACACGCGTTAATTGTCTCCAACGTCATTGGGGGCTCAACTCGTAGGAGTTGCGTGGACCTTTCGGGCGAATTGACACCGATTCCAACGCTGGAGAAATCCATGCAGAGTTTTTGGAATTTTTCGCAAAAACGGCGGGACCGAGTGTGAGGAATTTTTTGGAATAGACGTCTTATTGCTGGGAACGCGATTTATAAATGCCGCGTATTCGTACGTTGCAAAAAAAAATTGCGTACCAATCGACCGGGGAAAATACGAACGAAAAAGCTTGGGAAATGAACTTCCGGTTGAGCTGATGGCCGATCCAAGAGTGTCTCGACCTAGCCACGATTGGTATACGCATTTTGACATCCGAATCGTTGCATTCTGTCCAAAAATGACTGAGAACAGTTGCGAAAACTATCGAGCAGGTGATTGTCGATAAAAGTGGCAAAACGCGTCTGCGTCGTTCAGCGGTGGCATCTAGCGGTGGGCATTGGCGTTGCGACGGTAAAAACCGATAGACTACCATAGAAAGGCCCGACGTCGAAATTTATGGTGGAACTTCTCCATATTTAAGTTTCCATGTTTTTTTTTCGCTTCTTATTCAAGTTCCTCCTTTTTTGTCATATTTTCCAAAGTTACTTTACCGTATACATATACAGGGTGTCCCAGAACTGAATGCGTTTCCCGAAATGGGGGATTGGGGATGAAATTCTAAGTCGATTGATATAAGCATGTGTGGGTCTCAGATCAATCCCTGAATTGTTATTAATTTTTAAAGGCGGGCCAATCAGGTGCGCCCGCCAGTCCCCACTACCCGCGCGTATCGCTCACCGCCGTACGCCGGCTCGTCGGGCGCACCGGATTGGCCCGACTTTACAAATTAATAATAATTCAGGGGTTGATCTGAGACCAACATATGCTTATATCAATCGACTCAGAATTTCATCCCCAACCCCCCCATTTCAGAGAACGCATTTAGTTCTGGGACACCCTGTATAGTGGAATATCGCAGACGTTTATCAGTCACACTCGTGTTACAGCTACGAAGAATCGTAAAAAAAAGACGAGCGGAAAGAAAAGCGTACTTCCTGTGTCGTGTGTTCCTGCTGCTCGACATCCTCGGTCGTGTTGGTCGTCACCAGTGGGCCCGAATCGACTACAACTTCACCGTCCTCAAGAACAACCTGCCTCTTCACTCTCGTCTCGATCTGCCTCGTCGTCGTGATCTCCTTCTTCTTTCGCGTCTCCCATTCCTCTGCAAACCGGAAGTCGATATCCTTTTAACCCACATAATCTTCGCGGCATCGATACGCTCATTGAGGTCTGAAGTGCGATGTGTTTGAATACAGGAGAGAGGTTTCTTGCCCAACGAGCTCGTGAGAACATTATTTTCTTTAGCTATTTGTGAATATTTTGGGTGACCAATGCAGTGGATTTGTAATGACGATTAGAGCGATTTTTTGCATTTTCTCAAAGTATACATACTCGAGAATATGTAAAAAAATGTTGAAGTTATAATCTTGAAAATTGACCATATTACAGGCGAGTTAATGAGAGCAGGTGGCGCAACGATTTGCATATACTAAATCTGTCAATCTCATTTTTTCTCGAATCGACTTTTCTCGATCTGGCTGGACTCATAACTCGAGCTATGAGTGTTCGATTTTCAATTTAAAAAAACCAAATTTTCCGTACTTGTAGTTGCTATTGTTTTTTTCGGTGAAATTTAATACGTTTCGAGTCCCCGAATATAAATAAAAATTGCGGCGAAATTATACTTTTTTTAACTCTCGCTATTTTGTGATTTTTCTTTCGAAAAACGACTACGTACAACGACAACTACATTTATATATATATATTATAAAACTTTCGTCTTTTTATTTTTCAGACCACCCATTGTCAATCTATCGATCTAGCCGTTCGACCACATTTTTTATACAAAGGCGCAATCATACCTCAATAATGTTGTTAATTTTCAATTTTTTAACATAAAAATTTACACGGAATAAGTTCAATGTATGCTCAATAATATATTTTTTTTCCAAATCCCAAATTAATTGTCGGCTAGACAAAAAAAATCTGGAAAAAAATTGCCTTTTTCGGCCAGTCACACTGGCGTCTTCCCTCAAATTAGTTCAATCCTTTCCAATTTACTTTTGCATATATATTTTTTAAATAATTTGCATCTTATCTCTAAAAATGGTATTTAAAAAATAGTTTTGTCTAATGAATCACAACATTTGCTTTTCTTTGAAAAAAGTCTATAAAATACAAGCAAAAAAGCATTTCTAAATTTCGTGAAATGGAACTCCATCTACGAAATTTTTCACCTCTGAATATTACATTTGTTCAGTCCTTTTCATTCTACTTTTGCGTATATGTTTTTAATAATCTTCTTTTTTTAATGGTCGCCTAAAAATAGTTTCAATGTGTCTTTGAACGTAAGTCTAAATGAAAGTCGCCAAAAAATTGTAGCAAAAAGGCTACAAAATTTTACAAAACAATTGTTCACCAATGGATGTTAAATTGTTTAGATCCTATCCGATTTACTTTTGCATGTGTGTTTCCGACAATTTTGATATTTCTTCTAAAAAATATAAAAACAGCTTTCTCTTAAACGCCAAAATTTCCGTTCCGTCTTCAAAAATAAAGTCCACAAATGACATCTAAAAAAACTCTTAACAAAATTAGTTAAAAAATTAATACTCAAGCTACGAAAAATCCAAACTCTACGTATTTTCACTTTTCAAAAAGCAAACTACTAACATCAGTAAACTTTACATTTGTCCAATGTTTAATGCCACAGAAAACTCTTTTTAAAAATACAGATTTTCGCCAATGTAAAACCAGAAAACAATCAACATTACCAAAAGAATATATATTATACAACACTCATTGACTGTCTCTAAAAAAAATCCCCTCATATTCCCAAACAATAAAACATTACCATCACTACATAAATACCCCCAAACAATGGCCTAGCAATTTCCAAAATGGATTTTTTTCCCATCTTTGCTTATCGCGTGCTCTTTACGAGGATCATTATTCACCAAATAACCAGCATGATTCGTGCAAAGGTGCTTAATCTTTCAGAAATTATTCGCCTCAAAGTGCTGCCACTTTTCACATCTTCGACATGCTCGAAACTACGCTTTCAAAATAATACGATGAATATTACCTTCTTTGACGGTTGCAATTGAATTCTCAGGATCGTACTGGAACAAATGAATCCGTGGGTCATTTAGGATCAATTACGATATCGTTTCGGTCTGTATATTTTTATTCATGGCTCTACTTACTCCGCATCTCTAACAGGGACGAGCAATTTTGAAAATGAAAGTATGAAATATAAATGCGTATAAAAATTATATGTGTACATATATATATATATATATATATATATAGACATATAATTTTTAATATTATATATATATATGTATATAAAATATACATAAAATTTATTATCATAATTTAACTGCATCAGTTCATATGCCATCATGCGTGACGCCCATGGAGACTCTTGGATCCCGGTAATATGACCCGCGCTACCGAGATATAATACGCCTTTCATGAGAGATTCTCCTGGCAAGAACGCGAGATAAAAGAAATCAGATGCCATCGTACTTGCTCGTAGCTTTGTAAGATCATCCGAATGGGAAATAAGCGTTTCCGTTAAGTGGCTTGGAGGAACATGGTATTCGAGAAGACTTTACGAGCTTCTTCCATTAGGATCAACGTAAGGACCAAACCTGTGCACTTGTAATGTGCGACAGAGATAGCTCAGTCACTTGCTCAGGTGGATCCTGTACGATTTTTTATATCCATATAAATCCACTTGATCCTTTTCCCCAAGCCATAATTTTTAATAGAATAACGAGGCGTCATTATTATTATCATCGTTATTGTCATTAGAACTATTATTACTTCTAGCACTCGCCCTATAATTATTATTTTCCTTTTTTTATTTTTCATATTCATTAATTTTCATATTATTATTTTGATGTTTATATTATTATTATAATATAAACATTAATATTATTATTGTAATTTTTGTTATATATTTGTATTATTATATTAATGTTAGTATGATTATTGTTATTCTTCTTCTTAATACATCCTTTTTTGAGCAATGCTATTCTTATTCTTCTCAATTACATAATTCGCGGACAAATGTAAGAGTGCACGTTGCAGAAAAGTGATTTTCTTTTTTTTCAGTGTATGTATGACGAACGAAAGTTGAATACGTAAAAATGTATGTGTACACGTGAGTATACCATGGGAACTAGCAGGTAGACGAGCGTTGTGTCGGCGCCAGTATTATGACCATTATTATTTCTATTATTAGTGCTATTATTATCATTGGTATTATTACGACGAGCACCGCTATTTTTCAATATTACTCATTTTAAATTTAGCACACGAAAATGGTACTACGATATCTAAAGATGTATGATAATTTACTTACGTTATCGTGGTTATTATCATTGACATACTTTTATATGTGAACCGTGAAAAATGCTCTGGATTGGCACCATTATTATTATTGTTGTTGTTGTTGTTGGTATTTTGATTATTTATATTATTATTCCTCTTATTAGTATTATTTTTATGACAAGCACCAATATTATTATTAGCATGATTATTATTTCTGAATTTTTAGTAAGAAAAATATAATAAAAGTTGTAAAGATAAATTTTTTTATCTAGCTATAGAACGTATATTAATAATAATAACAACAATAAATATATATTCCTCTAAAGAAAAAAAGGGATATGGAAAAAATTGAAAAAAAGCAAAAAGATGTACCAAAATATGTTTCTTTAGTAGTTTCGAATAAAATGTATTCGCATCGTCAAGTTTTCACAATTCAAAAAAGGCAATGTTCATTTCATCGGTTTATCTATAACGAATGAAAGTTGAGTGCGTGAAAATGAGCGAATACTCACAACTATATTATGAGAACTGGCAGGCGGTCGAGCTTCGTATCGGCGCGTTGAAATCACCTCCATCCTTGAGTCATGCTATACTTCTTCTTTCCTCACTTGCTCTCGGTCCTCTGTACGTGTATATATGTGTATTTGTGCACACGGAACCCACGCTTCAGTACGATCCTGATTCGCCGACCTGCGAGAACGCCAGAATAGTTGAAAAACAAAATCAGTGGGATCTGGTGCTATACAGGGTGTCCCAGAAGTGAATGCGTTCCCTGAAATGGGGGGTTGGGGGTGAAATTCTGAGTCGATTGATATAAGCATGTGTGGGTCTCAGATCAACCCCTGAATTATTATTAATTTTTAAAGGCGGGCCAATCAGGTGCGCTCCCCTTTAAATATTAATAATAATTCAAGGCTTGATCTGAGACCCACACATGCTTGTATAAATCAACTCAGAATTTTACCTCCAACCCCCCATTTCAGGGAACGAATTCAGTTCTGGGACACCCTGTATATTATTCCTCGCGGATGGTGCACAGTACGACAAATATAGCGCGAGCGACGATCGCGAATGACTCAACTCTGGGGAATTAATCTGAAAATCTGTCCGTTCGATTCACTTCGAACCCGCACGGAGCGTAGTTTACAACATTTTGTGTCGCATGACCGAATTATTTTTTCACATCTTTATCCATTTGTTAATAACAAATAATGAAAGTTTTTTTTGTCAAAATCGGACTTTTAGTTCTACTGCTCAACATTTTCGTAATTTTAAAAATATTAGAAAATTATTCGTCCATACAGAAGTTTTATTATTATACTGAAAGAGCATTCTTTTATTTTTCATTTTAGATGAGCCTGGTTGCCAGAATCACCCACACCGGTTGGCCCTGCAGCAACATCGGAATTTTGTTCAAATAATAATAACTCAATTGTTTATCAATATTTTTCAGTGAAAAAAAAATTCGGCGAGGATATGTATAAATTGTGTGTAAAATCCCTAGTCATCCGAATATTCTGATCAGAAAAAAATGTTTTACAATCGACCTGATTTTTGGATCCCGAGTTACGCATACCCTTTAAGGGGTTACATCCATCCAGCGGCCCGAAAATATGGCCAATTTTTTTGGGAAGTTTCCTTTTTGGGAAACGGTTGGTGAAACAGAAACAATCACCAAAAAAATACAGAAAAACAACAAAAACATGGCCGCCAGGGTTGTTTTCAAGATCGGTAGACAATATCTCGAGAACCACTTGATGAGAAACATTTAAGGGGTTACGTGGGTTTGAAAATTACAAAAAATCCTTTTTCTTTTTAATTTTATTATTTAATAATGCAATATGTCTAGAATATTCTCTCAAAGTTTCAAGTCCTTCGGAGTAAAAGTCTAGGAGAGAGAGCCTTTGGGAATGCTCCCCGTTGGGAAAGACCGGCCGGGAGCGACGCAGGTATATCGCATTTTTCTCAAAACACTAATTTTGAAGTCGGTAGACACGATTTCTCAAAAACGAATGCACCGATCTTATTGAAATTTCGCACACTTCTTCAAAATAGAATTGACTAGTGATTGAACGCGGGTTTTTTTCGATCACAACTAATTTTACAAGGCTATACGTAGTGTAAATTGTACCAAAAATTGACCTGTTTTGCATATAACCTTGACGAAAATTCAAATTTCAATTAAAAACAATCCTTTGTTCAATCAAGTGCTATACTTATCTACAAACAGAAAAAAAATGGTTTTTCATTTCATATAAAGCGATCATGAGTTATCCCGACGAGGACACTTTTTTTTAGGGGTATCCGGAAACCAGGTCCTGCAGGCTGAATTTGCCAAATTTGTGGATTAATTTCTTTTTAAATATTGTTGAAATTATGCTCTTTTATGTGCTTAACATTTTGAATAAATAAATTTATACATATTTTTAAAAAATAGAAACAATATGCTTTTTGGCTTTTATGCTGATGGACATTGACGAATTCCCCTTTTCAACATCCATCTTCATTTTTCAATAGTTACGTAAAAATGACGATTTTTTTTTCATAGATTTTGTATGGTCGAGTATCAATTCGTCGCCACATTGTTGAGAAAAATATATTTAAAAAATCGACGAATGTCAACGACTCGTATTTGTTATTAACTGGAATAACCTGTTCGGTTTTTAGATTTCAGAAATGCCATTTAAGCTGGAAAGTGTCCTCTGCCAAACGTCGCGAAAAAATTTCATCATCTGTCAGCGGCCATTATTCCATTATTTTCTGTATTTTTTGGTGATTTTTTTAAAGGCACCCAATGTATGTAACTTTGTGGTTAAAAAATGCGTTTCTTTTTCACTGACCGTTTCCCAGGAAAAAAAATCGGAAATTGGCCATTTTTTTTCGGGCCTCTAGGTAGATGTAGCCCCTTAACAGGAAAGAACATAATAGCCCATGGCTACTTTTGGTGATCAATTAATTCGCTCAAATGGAAGTGTTATAAGAGTTTCTCCGTTTCTCTCTTTCTCCCTTTTCTTCTCTCTCCCTCCTTCTCTCTCTTTCTCTCTGTCTCCGTCCTCTCTCGCTCCCCGTATTTTACCGACTCACGTGCACGAAGGACGCGTGCACCGAGCTCTCCGCGGTTTGGTCACCGACTCTCAATATGGCCTGGAACACTCGCCAATATGTACAGGTCCATCCACAGCAGCTCGTTAAGTACCCACGTCATTATAATATTTATTAATATCTTAAGTGCCGTTTTCCTTCTTTCTATTTCGCGACGAATTATCTCACGGTAAACGCGATTAACTCACAGTAACTTAACTCGGTAACTCACGATAACTTAAGTTGGACAATTACAAAAAAGACATTTAAAAAAAATGCCACTATCTTTCACAACACAAATATTAACTTGAAAATGATTTTTCCTCTCGATCTTATCAGCCGTTGCGCGGCGGCGTGATGTCGTTTTTTATCTCTTGTCAATTTGTACCTTTTTGCGCAATTCGAAGAAGCGAATCTCATTCGCGCCACGATCAATGGGATTTGGAGCGTATCGATATACTCACGACGGAATATCAAAATACGAACTGGATAAACAGGTCGCGTTAGGAATTCACATTCCGTTTCGCTAGCCGAATGGTGTTTGTTTATTTAAGTACCTGGATATACATATCTTTATATATATTTATCTCTCGCTTTTTCCTATATATATATATATATATGTATATATGTATGTATGTATGTATGTATGTATGTATGTATATATATATATATATGTATGTATGTATGTATATATATATATATATATATATATATATATATATATATATATATATACATATATAAGGAACGCAAGACCTTGATTCTAAATCACTCTGTACATAAGATCGATCGTTACCAATCGCCGATGTCCTTGCGGTTGGAATTACGCACGAGAACATGCGTACCTCTATAGATCTCATCACCACATCCGTAGGAATTTATCGCGGAAGAAGGAGAGAGAGAGAGAGGGAGAGTGGAGTGCATCGAGAATCAAATCACGAATACTTTATCGCTACATGTATATAATTGCGACATTCACTTGTGTGATTTTTATGTCAATTCTCGCTGGACGAATGACGCGATATAAAATCGTATCAAATTTCCATGGATTTTGAACTTTGGGAAATTCGACTTTCGATCACGTTGACAAATATCTAAAGCGAAGCGGAATATCGACATTTGCACATATGTGCAAATGTCGATATTAATATAATTTGTGTGTGAATATATATATATATATATATATATATATATAATTTATTTATTTTTATATTGAACGCTACTGTATTATTTATTGTAGCTTCCATGTATAGGGTACTATTACATTCTCCACCATATTCCACTTCACATCCCCAGTCGATCCCCACCTACATATATATATATATATACGATACATACGATGATTTACAAATAAAAAGTACCAAAAGAAGAATTTTCAAAAAAACCTTCATTAGAATTGACAATTTAGCGATTAGAATTTCTGAAAATTCGACTTTCGATTAGCTCACAAACACGTGAAGCGACGCGAAATACTTTTTATTTACAAACTATCGATAATAGCACGTACGTCTTTATTTGGTTACATATGGACTGTTGTATATTATATACAGATATACAAGCGTCGACGTGCGACACTGGTGGATGGGAGATCGAGGTTCGGCTCCGGTGGCACGTCAAGTTAAGTAATGGTGTGCATGGCCAATACTCGGAGCGATGACCGCTTAGCCGTGCACCGGCTGGCGCATCAACCAATCAACGGTAAGGCCGATATTTTGAGACCTTTGGTGTAGATACTTGAGTCAAAGTCTGTGCATCAGAGAATCATAATAATATAGGGCCGCCTATACCGGCACGGGTTTTTCGCAGTTTCCCCGTACCCTCAGCAAATGCAATATAGTGTAGCTTAAGGAGGTACGGTGATGACCACGCTAGTAAACTAAGAGTCTATTTTTCGCCATAATACCGCTACGTTTTAGACATATGTGTGTGGCCTATATTTCGAGAAATATTTTTTAAGTATTGAATTTCAAGCTACTTATTATTTTTATAATATGAAACCAAACGTAATAATCTACTACTCGACTTCAGTAGTACGCCATATCGTCGACGTTATGCATCGTTGCATTTTCGATAGCTGTCATCGGTCCCACGCGCTCGGCTTATTATTTTTGGTAGCCGGTAAACATGGAGAATGAAAATAAGTACTGTAGAAGTTTATCAAGAGAATAACAGGATTGTACCTGAAGTCCAGTTTAGAGACAAAGGTAGATTCTGTCGGACAAGAATTAGAGAGTGAAAAGATGATATTGCGAATGCAAATGAAAAACGTCGCGTTGACGTTAACCTCAATATCCAATGTAAAATCTGTCCGAAGTCAAAACATATTTCATCGATTGTTATGTTATTTTTCCCTTTCCTAATTTTCACAATATTTGCAGATATAAAAACGAACGTTCATTTTATATGACGGTTGTCCATGCTGAATTTACATATAAATGCGTTGTATGCATGTCGCCAGAAAGATTGAGATGCCTTAGCTATACATAAAAGAACTTTGAGTAAATATCGACGAAAGGCCTTTTATAATCGATTAAAAAACGCACGGCTTCACACAACCATATTTTTAATTCGCGTTCCAAATATCCGATAGAAGACTCAAATTTGCGCGGGTATCCGGCGTTGCCACACTTCGAGCAAGATGGCTGCGGTTACGTCACGAGACGTCTCTCTCGCCGAATACTTCGGTTTTTCGCGACTTTATTTCTAAATTTATTGCTTATTTCTGCGGTGAGCTTTCCAATTCAAGTTGCCTTATTGATCACAACGAACCAACGAACGCAACCGTCAGTTTTTTTTACGCGTGTCTTGGCTCCAAGTAGCACAAAAAAATCGATATATGAGAGGACAGGCACATTTTGTCGTCTACGTGTGACTAATTGACCAACTTTAACAATTAATAACTCGGAAACTGTACGGTAAATCTCGTGGAAACTCCGCATACGCATGGACGAAGCTCTCGACAATGTTATTAAAAAAAATCGGGCTTTTATCTTGGACTCGCTCGAATCACCGTACCTCCTTAAGGAGGTTGGAGCGACTCCGTTGAGTCAAATGACGGTTTATTCATTTTTTTTCTCAATGAACCTCAAAAAAATGCATACGAGGTACAGATTTTTTATTCTGTGGGTGCTAATTTTCTAAATATCTAATTAAAGGACAAAATTATGCATTTTAATATTTTTTTTTACGTAAAGTAGAAAAACTTTTGTGTTACTATCAACTTGAAAGAGTATAACATTATCGATGATTATTATGAAAACACTACGACAACGAATGTTTTGTACAATTCACAATGAAATTTTGAGCAACTTATAATTATGCCTATTCATATTTACGTCTCGAGATTATTGGCTCATGGTTTACGATGGGCAAGATGAGGATTTTTTTTTCAAATGTTTACAAAGGTTCAATTTGCGTCAAGGGGGTAGGGGTTTCAGTGTGAAAAGAAAAACTTTTTTGCGATTTTTTTTCATCTATATGGATAGAGTAAATTTATTGAAACCTTTTGTACATTGTTGAGTGTCATTTCAAGAACATTCCGTGAAATTTGTACGCGAAAATATCCACAAACGAGCCGGTGCCGCGTTTTTCTCGAAACCACTTTTTCAAAGTCCGTGTTCACTGCCATTTGAAAACTCCATGACCGATTTATTTCAAACTTGGTACACACTTTCAACATATAAAATACCTCCCTCCAACGGTTAGTTTGAGATTTTTTTTTACATTGAGGGGGTTTTCCACCCCCAAAATGGAGGAATTTTTCGTGAAAAATAGCACTTTTCACTTTACATGACCACCAAAAATTTAGAAAGGAAAAAAATTATCAAAGACCGTTGGGGGGAGGATTTGATGATACTTTGACTAAATTTTAATGGTACTTGATTTCATATAATTTCAAGGTGAGATACAGTGATCACCGCAAATCGTGTTTTTCCAAAGGCGTTCTTGGAAAAGCTTTGTCACCGGCTTGTTTGTGGATATTTTCGCGTACAAATATTATGGAATGTTCTTGAAATGACACTTAACAATGCACAAAAGGTTTCCATAATTTTACTCTATCCATATAGATGGAAAAAAATCGCAAAAAAGTGTTTTTCTTTCACGCTGAAACCCCTACCCTCCCCTTAATCCGTTATTAGAAATGGTTTATCTTGTTGCTAAATAACAAAAAAAATTACATAACCTTTAGTGTGAAAGTCTTGCTCATCTAACCGCACGTTAAATTACATCCATTAAACTATTTTTTATCTCTGGTGTTGGGTGGTGAAAAAAGTTCAAAAAATTCGTAAAGACTAAGTATAGTCTAAACAATAACATGTATTTTTTTTTAAATTAGATTTAACCTTGGATTGTGGCTAACGCCCTAACCTCCTTAAAACGGCTGTGGACCCAACGGAGCGTTAGGTTAGATTAGCGAAGCGTTGGTACGGAGTGATAGAAAAAGATTTAATTGGGAAGAGTAATGCGTCAAAACCCGCATGGGTATAAGCTGAAACACAGAAAAAAATCTATACATATAAGCATCGATAATTTGCAATGAAAACGTACGAAAATTCGTATTCCCAAAAAATCCCAATCTGTTTTCTATCTTTTTGAAATCTAAAAATTATCTAGATGTGTACCAAATTTAAAAAAATTCTCAATTATAGTTTAGTATTCAGACATTAGGATTTAGGCAGTATTACGATATCTGTGGCCTCTAATTCTGCCACGCAGTCTTTATTTGGGTCATATCATATCATTGCGCCATTTTTTACCCAACATAAGACTTTTTCCAAGAGTGGTAAAAATCGAAATTCGGCCCTTAAAGGGGTGAAACGGGAGTTTTCAAGTTTATATGCCATACCACTCTTGAAAAAAGTCTTTTTTTTGTCAAATATGAAATTCGACTGTTGCTATTTATTTGCAAATCATTCACGCTTGTACATATACATATTTATATACAAAATACAATAATTCTGTATATATATATAATATGTAAATAAAAAGTTTTTCGCGTCGCTTTACGTGTGTGTCAACTAATCGGGATGGCGCTTCTTTGTTATTGCGGAAAAACGATAGACGCCTATGATATTAACGCTCTTTTTTTCTGATGTCCCATTGGAAATGCGTATGACGTCAGAGATGTGTCATACGCACCACGCATTATCGTGCCAAGAGTGGACTGCGTGGATGTTGCCAATGCGACAAATGTACGATGTGTACTTATATATATGCCTTTATAAGATACATTAAATCCTACGCACGCTCGACCATATCACGTTTGGCGATGGAGATAATAATAAGGAAAAAAAAAAACAAAAATGAAAAAACACCAAATGCGTTCAATGCTGCTTTTCCATTCGAGGGTCCCAAGAACTTTCGAATTCCCTTGGACAAACGGCTCTCCCACGTGCACATACCGTTCCGAATCTCGTTACGTATACATATACATACATACATACATACTCACATACATACACACACACACATATATATATATATATATATATATATATTAGAATGATTCAAAAAAAAAAAAAAAATTCTGGATTCTCGTGCTATTGTTGGGCACTGATAAAACAAAATTTCTCTAAAAAGATGGGCGCGGTCCCTCAATTTTTAGAGGTGGCTATCTCGACTTTTTTGTATTTGAATTTTTTTTAACAAACGTATTGCATTTAAGCATAGTCACGGCTTCGGATTACGGATAAAAATCACATCCAGCAGCTGTTTCGTAACAAAAATAAACTCTAACAATTTGAAAAGGGTGCAATATTCACAATTCAAATCCAGGTAGATCAATAATGGCGTCTATACTACTCTCGTTATTCATGTAGATTTATTTATCCGCATTAACATTTCGCACTTTTTACGAAAAATTAAATTATAAGCTTTTATTCATAAATCGTATATTTACATTTTCAAAATGCTACGCTTATATTATCTTCAAACTCATTTACATTTCTTCCCAGCCATTCTCAAGTTCGTTAACATTTTGGGCAGAACGAAAATGTGCAACGTTGAACGGTTTGTCCAAATCTCTCTTAAATTTACGCTCCTTCGATATTTGTGACGGCAAATTCTTTTTAACTCGATTTTTTAAAAGTTGTTTCCAGACTAGATGGAGTTTTATTGATTTCAAGATTGCGTTATTCAATCGACGCGTTGGAATTTCAGCACATTTCCATTGTTCGAAAATTTCTTTCATCGTTTCGTGTGCACTTCGACGTATGGTCAGTTTTTCTCTGTTATGCTTGTAAAAGAACAAACTCAAAACTTTTCCGATTTTTATCCGTAATCCGAAGCCATGACTATGTTTAAATGCAATACGTTCGTTAAAAAAAATTCAAATACAAAAAAGTCTAGATAGCCACCTCTAAAAATTGAGTGACCGCGCCCATCTTTTTAGAGAAATTTTGTTTTATCAGTGCCCAACAATAGCACGAGAATCCAGAAATTTTTTTTTTTTTTTAATCAGTCTAATATATATCTAGTATATTAGATATACTAGATATATATTAGATATATATATTAGATATACTATACTAATATATATCTAGTCTAATATATATATAGGGGGACAGGTATACGGTGGCCATATGTTTTTAAGGGTCAAATTTTGCGACCGAGAAAAATATGTATTTAATGATTCTTCAAGTAATATTCGAAAAAAAATATAGCGTTTTTTTGGGATGATTGGTACTTGCCAGAAAAAAGTACCTTACTGGGAAAAAATCAAAATTCCATTTCGACTTCAGCAGAATAAAGAACATTAAATTCCAGATACGACACAATCCTAAAAAAAACTTTTTTGAATGGAATTAAATTTCATGTATCCACTTTAAAATTCATCTTCAATAATTCAGGAGTGCTTCGTATTCGGATTTTGTTGATCTACATTCGGCTGTACTGAAAATGGAACTTTTATCTTTTTTTCCAAAATGCCCATTCTTTCTAGCAAATACTACTCATCACAAAAGTACGCTATATTTTTGTCGACGAGGATTTGAAAAACCATACATATTTTTCTCGGTCGCTAAATCGCCGCGCCAGACGCTTGAAAATAATCTATATATATACACATTGAGGCGCACAAATATGTACATATTACTTGAGCCTCTCTCATACGCAAAATCGGCCAAGAATGCGTTCAAGGGTTCGTCTCGCTGTCGGAGAATATATATGTAAAGTACGTCTGCCTCGGGACTTTCAAATTTCCTTAGACGGCACCCGCGGTATCAACCAGTTTGGCCGAACCCGAATAAGGACCGGGTGCGCAAGTAACGAACCTAAAAGAGAGATTCGCCAAGCCTAGCAGCGGACAATCAATATGGCGAAGATCCGCGAGAGTCCAGCGGCAAAAAGAAATCGCGAGAACGGGTCTGCGCACAAGTGTTTTATTTTTCTTTGCTTTGTTTTATTTTTAGGATATCAAAAAACGGGGCAATGTTGTTCGAAAAGAATTAACCATGGCACGGTCACTGACTATTGAATATATTTGTCTAGTCATTTTGAGTGCAAGGAGTAGTTATTAGGTATAAGGTAGTAGGTATTATATATAAGGAGGAAGTCCCACGTGAAAATAAAATATATAAAAAAATATATCGAAAAATATATAAAACATGTATTAAATATAATTGGTTCGAAAAGTTGGATATGCCAATTATATTTTTGGGTAAGAGCAAATCCTATACGATATATAAATATAAATCCATTTAAGATACATCTTAAATATATCAAACATACAAACTGAATGTATGTTTTATATATCTTAAATATGGTCGGTTAAGGTGGGATTGTCTTTTTTTTTCGCAAAATTTACCGCTTTTTGGGAATTTTTTTGTGAAGAAAGTATACAACGGAAAACTTGTGAAACTTGGCATATAGTTTTATTGATCTGTTTACTACATACAAAAATTTTTTTAAACAATTTCATCAAAAAATCCGCCTCCCACCCCCCTCGACGCGCGATGGTCCTTTTTTGATGGTGTGCACGATTTCTCAAAAACTATTCAACCGATTGCCTTCAAATTTGGACAGAATGCTCAGCTGACATCCTTTTATCGTTTGACGAAGCAAAAAAGCAATACGTTTAATAGTTTTTTATTTATAACAAAAAATCGATCAATTTTTTTCGAAAAATCGATACTTCAAGTTCAAAACGTCACCAAATCGTCAATTTTTTTTCCCTTCATCGAACGATTGCTATATACGTCTAAAGTAAAATGCTTTTTGGGTTTTTGTTGCAGGATGAACGTGAAGGCTGTAATCGTGCACACCATCAAAAAAGGACCATCGCGCGTCGAGGGGGGTGGGAGGCGGATTTTTTGATGAAATTGTTTAAACATTTTTTTGTATGTAGTAAACAGATCAATAAAACTATATGCCAAGTTTCACAAGTTTTCCGTTGTATACTTTCTTCACAAAAAAATTCCCAAAAAGCGATAAATTTTGCGAAAAAAAAGACAATGCCCCCTTAAGCAACTTGAGTAACAGATGACGTTGCAAATGAAAAACATCTTCAAGTCGGTATCTCGCGAAGACCTAGCCGCACTAGCCGGAATAAATGATCGGACAAAAAAAATTGAAGGTTATGTAAATCTATTCGATTATCGCTCTCTATGCGAACGCAATTAAGTAATTGATCCGATAAAGTTAGTTACTCTTGTAAATCCACATGTTTCTCAATAAACTAACATTGTGTATTGTACGATATGCAGACGATACGAAAGTTAATTTAACAAGTAGAACTAGCTCAGTGGGGAACGTCCCAGCTCATCACTCAGAGGTCCCGGGTTCGAAACCACCTTACGGCGTGTAAGCGTCTGATATAATTTAAATTTGAACCATTAATATATTTGAACCGCAAACACCATAATCGTAATTAATGACAAGGAAAAATATCGTAAAAGGGTGCAATGATACAAATAACGTTATAACAAAATTTTTAAGAATATTTCAAGTATAGTTTAAATATATTTCAAGTATGTCTTAAATACACGTTGAATATATTTCAATAATATTTGAAATGTAGTATGAACATATTTCAAGTATATTTTAAACGGAGTATGAACATACATCGTGTATATTTTAAATGCAGTTTAAATACATTTAAAGTATATTTCAATTATAAGTCGAATACAGTTAACATACATTTGTAGTATATTTTGAGGTTAATTGGAGTACATTGTAAGTATATTTTCAATATAGTTTGAATATACGTAACCGCCTATCCAACATATATATTATTATATACATTCTGAAAATCTATTTTGGCCGAAAACTTTGATATTGCGAATATATTTTTAATGCATTTCCCGTATATATTGCATATATCTAATCTATATCTAAGATGGATAATATATATCTGAAATATGTTTTACATCTATTTTTAAAATATCGAAAAATATATTTTTACATATATTTTATTTCCGTGTGGGCTATTAGGAGAAAAGTTAAAGAATTGCGAGTATTGGAGGAGTTTTTTCGACAGGCAACAAAAAATAATTACTGTTTCGTAATTATGTCGAAATATGACGAAACAATGGTAGGAGTCGTGTAGAATTCAGAGCGATTCACATGGACACTTCGAGTTCCGAAAGTTTCGCGAATCTTGGACGTCTTTTTATACGGTATTTTTAACGATGCAGCAGAGATTTTTTTAAAATTTGCTCGACCTTGGCTTATGAGAGAGAAAGAGATAGAGGGAGAGAGAGAGAGAGAGAGAGAGAGAGAGAGAGAGAGAGCCCGGCGCGCAAATAACGGTATTGCGCATCCTACATAAATTATCGTCGCTCGTATCGCTCCCCCTGATTTCGCATCCACAACGGAAAGATCACGCGCTCCCTAGACCGCCCAAAAATGATGATCATCAACATCGCTGAGAGCTCGAACCCAACGATCCTAAGAGTGCTATCACGCATTTGATTTCATTGCTATCCTCCTGGGTCTCTTTGACGTCGCCAAAGTTTCTATGCAGCCTCCGTGGCCATCTCCAGTTGATGTCTCGAGGCCGTGTCGCTCTGGTGGCAACAGAAGAAGATCGGTTGCAAAATTCCTACGAGAAATGCCTTGCTGGCGACATGCATGGATCACCCGATGGGTCAGTGGGTCAATGGTTCAACGGATGAATGGACTTGAGTGGACATTGGGTGACCAGCTCGGTCATTGGGTGGTTAGCTAGGTTGGCGGGTGAATCAACAGGTGGACCACTGGGTATATGATTCGGTGGGTGACTTGGAGATCAATTGACAGATGCATGATGGATGGAAGGACTGGCGGAAGAATTTAGGAATTGGATCGCTAATTGGATGAGTGGATCAATAGATCATTCGAAGGAACCATGGATCGTTGAGCCAACGACTGGACGTACGAATGGATGGCTTGCTGGATTCATGGATCAATCAATCAACGAATGGATTAATGGCTTGATGAATGAACAGCTGGGTCGAATCAACAGGTGGATAAATGGAAGCACTAATCATTGATTAGGTGGTTGGATCAATGGCTTAAGATCGGTAAGTTGGTTGCGATGGACCGATCGGTACGGACTGCAACCTCGTAAAGCTGGTAAGATCGAAAAGACCGTGGCTCACACGCCTCGACACGTAAAGTGTCATGTCGTAGGCTGCACCCTTCTGTTTGTCGTGAGTCAATATCTATGGAGAAAGAAGAGAACGAGAAATCGTGGTTTGCCGAGATGAAGTGGCACTGTGGCGATGGAGGAGAAAGATGGAAGCGATGGACGGAGACATAGGGCAGGAGGGAGGGAACAGGAGAACCGGTAGGACACTGGTGGGTGGCCGGGCGAGTAGGTGCAGCTGGGAACCACGTGACCTCGTCAAGGACGTCGCCATTTTGAATGAAAATAGCGACAACAGCACGCTTCCCCTTCGGCGCCCTCGCGTGCCTCTACGCCGTAACGAGTCCTCTTTAACCTCGTCGCGCGAAATCCGCTCGCGCGCACATGTGTGCCACATTCGCGGTTTGTGTCCGCCGGCAAAACGCGGAAGGAAGTCACGCCAAATGACACTTCCGGCTTAGCGCGTGAGAACGAAACGTCAATTCCTTTTTAACCAGGAAAACAATACGTGTGACATCACAGTGTTTGTGCCCCGCGATCTCGTTAAGTAATTCGCAATTTTTGAGCTACTTCAGAAGTCCTGTCGACAAAATGGACTGTTGACAGGAAGCGGAAGAAAACGAATAAATGGAAAAACTGATAAGAAGATGGATAAATGGAAAATAGATAGATAGAAGATGGTTAAATGGATGAATGGGAAATTGATAAAAGGAAAATGGATAGGTAGAAGGTGGTTAAATGGATAAATGGAAAATGGATAGATAGAAGATGGTTAAATGGGAAATGAATCAATGGATGTATGGAAAATGGGTGGATGGAAGATGGTTAAACGGATCAATAGATTAAATGGATGATAGATTAAATAGGTTAAATGGATGAATGGGAAATTGATAAAAGGAAAATGGATAGGTAGACGGTGGTTAAATGGATAAATGGAAAATGGATAGATAGAAGATGGTTAAATGGGAAATGAATCAATGGATGTATGGAAAATGGATGGATGGAAGATGGTTAAACGAATCAATAGAAAATTGATTAATGGATATATGGGAAATGGATATATGGAAGGTGGTTAGATGGATAAATGGAAAATGGATAGACAGAAGATGGTTAAATGTATAAATGGAAAATGAATACATGGTCAATCGATAAATGGAAAATGGATACATGGAAAATGGATGAATGGAAAATGTATAAATGGAAAATGGATAAATGGAAAATGAATCAATGGATGTATGTGAAAATGCATAGATGGAAGATGCTTATATGGATAAATGGATAGATGGAAAATGGATTAATGGATATATGGAAAATGGATACAAGGAAAATGGATAAATCGAAAATGGAAAATGGATAAATGTAAAATGGATGGATCGATGGATAAATAGATAGATAGATAAATGGATAGATGGATATATGGATAGATGGACGAATGGAACAATGGATAGATGGATAGATAGATAAAAGGATTGATGGATGGATGGATAAATGACTAGATGGATAGATGGATAAATTGATCGGTGATTGGATCGATGAAGAAACAGATATACTTCTAGCTTGATGTCGCCCCGGGTTATAAATCCGTCTTTAACGACGTCCATTTTGAGAACCAACGAATACCGCACAAGATACGATGAATCCATTCTCTCTCTCTCTCTCTCTCTCTCTCTCTCTCTCTCTCTCTCTCTCTCTCTCTCTTAGTTCCTCGTGTCTCGAGAGATTGCAAGATCGTCGCATCGAATAATGAGCTGAATTAAAACCCGCTGAGAAGATTCTCACAGGCTTGACGCTCGTTTTGCAGCTCCGAATAAAAATATCTTTATTGCAAATATTATAGGCGCTACAGTTACGTAAGGGGCGGGAGGGGGAAAAAAAGTAGAGAACTCGAACGCCGACAATGCCCGTGAGCGCTCTCTCGTAACATCCTCACGATCTCTCTCGCACGCGCTCTCGGACACCGCGAAAGAAAGAATCTCTCTCTCTCTTGCTCTCTCTCTCTCTCTCTCTCTCTCTCTCTCTCTCTCTCTCTCTCTCTCTCTCTCTCTCTCTCTCTCTCTCTCTCTCTCTCTCTCTCTCTCTCTCTCTCTCTCTCTCTCTCTCTGTCGTGACAGGCGCAAAAAGAGTCTTGGGGTCCCCTGAATTTCCTGGAAAATGTTATTGCGCCTCTGTGGAATTCATGGTCCCCTCTTATCTTTGTCGAGCTCGCAATGATAAAAAAATGCTCATATTACTGTTAAATAAAAAAATAAGAAAATAAAAATAGCAATGCCCACAAATCCGGAGGATAAATCCTACAGCTAGTGGAAAGTTCGCAATGAACAGCCTCGTAACGAAATCCACTCGTGCAACGAGCAGTTCAGACTTTTATTGCAAATTAAAGATTCATCAATCGTCCAAGAACGAGGCAAACCTTCAGACACGTTTTTTTAATCGCTCAATTGCAAGTGTCTGACGGCTTCAATAAAGTTAGTTGAAATTTTAACTGTCGCGTAAATTGTTACATGCAACTCGAACGACGCAATTACGAGTTATATCGTACGTAACTTAATTATTAATCATTATCTTAATTATCGTCAGATATAGTATAATTATTGCACGTAATTATTATTTCATAACGAAATCATTCATAATCCTAATCTTGCAACATTATTAATTACGAAGATAAGGGATTGGCCGCAGTTGTACAATCAAAATAATATTTATCGAATCGAAGAGAGCGATTTGCAACGAGCCATGAAAAATAATAATCGACCAGCGTCGTCTCATAATTGCCAACGGTCACCAGGCGAGTTATTGGGATCGTAGCTGTGCTCAATCTCGAGCTCAGGTGCACACGATGTTCAATCACTCACCTTTCAAACAATAAACTTCAGGATCATCGAACACCTCCCCACCCCCGTCTGGAAGAGGATTTCGAGTTATCCAAATGGTCTCGAGTTACTCAAACTCTTCGGCGCACTTTTGACACGATTACAATGATAGTTTGATGATCGTTGATTGTTTATGATCTAGCGTTACTTTCGTTCGTATCTTTCGAATGTCTCATCACTATTATTTCACTCGCGTAATTCGAAACCATGTAAACATGTGTACAGTGGGTAAAAAAGGGATTGGTACAGCTCGCCTTTCTTTTACCGTTTCCCGGGAATTTCTATGGACCTACATTTGTTTCATTAACATTAATATACAATGTTAATAATATTACAATAATAATATTCGAAATAAACTATCGTATGAAGTAGGGTGTGAAAATATTGTTTCTTTTGTTTCGAAGAGTGTGTTTGGGTTTGTTTGGGTTTTGGGTTGGTTTGGGATTTGTACACCTCGCCTCTTTTATCAGTGTTTCCTGGGAATTTCTATCGGCATACATTTTTTATTAACATTAATATGCAATATTTATATTCGAAATAAATTATCGTATGAAGTAGGGTGTGAAAATATTGTCCGTTTTGTTTCGAAAAGTGTGTTTAGGTTCAAATGTGGGGAAAGAGTTTCCCTTTTTTTTAGAAGAGTTCGTCAGGGTGGAAATTTGTGTAAAAAATGTTCCCTTTTTTTCGAACAGTTTGTTTGGGCTAAAATACGTGTAAAAAATTAACCCTTTTTCGAAGAATTTGGTTGGGTTTGTTTGGGTTAAAAAAATGTGTCATTTTTTCCCCAGAGTTATTACAGCCGAGGTGTGCAAGTCCTTTATTTACCCCCTGTACACGCATAAAAAAATCATTTGTTTCTACAAAATTGTTCGTTGACAGATGGCCAAGGAAATGTTGAGATGTAACACTAAAATATTTAATTACTCCGACTATTCGTTGATTCGAGGCAACAAATAATTTCAAAAACAACCTAATAATCCATTCTTCCTTAAAAAAATTCGTTTGCCATCTCCAATGACGGATCTAGACAGCCCAAGTCATTTTTTGTTTCAGTGCACATAACATCGCAATTATTAAAAGTCAATCGTAATTATCCAACTATGCTCAAATCTATTTAGAATGCGTAATACATGTTCTCACTATATATCTAACGTCACTGTTTAGAATCATCCAAGGACAATTATGCAAAAATATATATTTATCTTCACAACACAATAAATATATGTAAAAAACATATACCTTGAATATAGAAATACATTTTAAATCGATACCCAGTTAAATTAAAATAAAACTATTGAAAATCAATATTGCACCGACCAACTATACATTAACGCACTCATTCAAAATAAAACAAAGACAACAATTAAAATAAACAAAGTATCGTTACTATTCGTGAATAAAGTCACTGAATTTCTAATCCCATGATTTTTAATTTGTTTTTAATACACTTGATATAAAATTATCAATGAGAAATCACTTCACCTCTATTTTTCTTGCTCTAATCCAATGTGTTTTTGCTCCGACTTTGCGAACTTTGCAC